>VZRL01000790.1:3475588-3627139 GCA_013397895.1 Origma solitaria
AAACACAATCTGATTTTGCTAGATGAAAATGTTCTCTATGTGGAAGTCTAATGTGAAATGACTGTTCAAAAAATTTCTTAAAATTACTAGTTCTGCCCCATCTGTGTAAAACTTAACATTCCTGTGGCAGGTGAAAAATAAATTTTTGACTCTTAGGCACATTTATCTTTAGGGAACTAAGAGAAAATATTTCAAAATTTCATGGAAGCTATCATCTAGTGGAACAGATTGGAGTCAGGGACAGGGCTCTGCAGAGGCACCAAGCCATCTGTTGTGGGTAGGAACAATACCCTTGCAGCTGGCAGGCTCTGAAAGTGCTGCCTGAGCAGTCAGGAAAGGTCTGAAACCTGGGGGTAGCATGGCCATTGCCCTGGTAGCAGGCTGAAAAATGCTCCTCTGTGGGAGACTGCAGTTTAATAAATTAAGTATTTAGATGTTTTGACCTGTTTTCTGATATTTGGTTAATGTATTAATCTTGATTTTTAAGATTTTTTTTTTTAATTCCTTGAGTGCTACTTGGCTTTTTTTCTCCTTCATCTTCCTCCTTTCATTAGCATGTTCATGTCAGAGCACAACAATTTATTTGACATTGCCTGGAGTTTTGGAAGAGAGAAGAGAAGAATTAAAAATAGATTGCGTCTTTTTCTATTCTTTATTTTTCCTCTTGCATCCTTTAACATCTCTGAAATCTTTGTGTTCAAGGAGAGCCAAATTATGACTTGCAGTATTTGATATCCTAAAATACAGTGAGGTGGTTGCCTTCCATCTTTTATAAGATCTGAAACAATATTGTCAGGAAGACACACAATCAGTCAAAGGGCATGGCCACAACCATAGTTCAGTGACTCCTCTTGAATTACACTTTCAAGTGAAGCAAGGACTTGTTTTGTAAATGAAAGATAACAGTATCTTTAATGGTAGCTTTGAAATTCTGAAGGCAACTTTTTATATTGGGAATGTGTACAGGGATACCACAACCTTCTCTCTGCAGCAGTGCAATTTTCCAAGCAGCCAAAACCCAGACACTTATCTGAACACCAGCAGAAGCTATAAAAACACCGAAGTCTTCTCTCCCACCACCTCCTCAAAGATCTGAACACTCATGATAAATGTGTATTTTAGTGTATTACAGCAGTTTTATGTGTAGCCATGAAATATGTTATCTGTATCAATAATTGGAGTTTAAGGTCTTTGATCAGCTTTCTGAGTTAGTCTCACTTTGTCCCAAAATTTTGCACTTCTAAGTTGAATATTCAAGCCATCACCACATGAAACATTTTGGAATCCTACTTAAAATTTTAGCTGCAACATGGAGATTCCATGACACTATTGAAAATGAAAAAAGCTTGTAACACAATGGCTACAAGTGCTATTAATCTTTTCTGGGGAAACAATTCTAGTTGGCTTTTTAGTTATTAATTTATACCTGTGTATATTACTCTTCTTGTTTTATTGTTTTTTTCCCAAGATTCTAAGTTTTCTCTCTTTATTCCTTTCAATAGCTTATTTCCTCTCATTGTCCTCTGAAACGCAATCCTCTTCTGCATCTTTAAGGACAAATGTTTTCTTTCCGACTGATGAAGAACATGTTTGCCAGGTGTTTTGATGCACAGTCCTTGCATTACATTCTTTGCTGTAGTATTTCCCTGGAATAATCAACCTTCTTCTTTTTCCTATATTAGATTTCATAATTGGGTCAGTCAAATGGGTGGAACATTGATGGTGGGGCTTCAGAAGCACTCTGAAGATATTGTTAGAAACATTTGGCAAGTTTCAGGAGAACTACGAAATCAGTGGAACGTAAGTACCATCACAATCAACAGCACCGAAAAGTATGAGGTTAGTAAATTGAGGTTCTTGTAAAGGACACTTGTTAAATGGGTTATAAAATGTAGGCCTTTTTAATAGGGCAGCACTAAATATTTTGTATGTGGAAAGAAAGCACTATTATGAGGTAAACAAGAAAAAAGTCATTTTGAAGATGTATTAACAAATACAGATTTTTATTATCTCTTAATGGTGTTAAAACTAACACCAAACTTTGCTTTAACTGTGCGTGTCTTAAATAAATCAGTCAGTCTCATTGAGTCATAAATTACCTACCAGACCGCAGAGGTGATATACTTGTGATCTTAACTTTCAATACAGTACTCCCTTAGCCTCAGTTTCTCTGGACTGATAAACTCAGGGTTTCATTTATCTGAGAAACAGCATTTTATACTATTAGTTACTGTTTTATAGGCGTGCTGCTGGTGACAAACACTGCACTTAACTATTAATTGCAGCTTCGAGCCTTTGTCACAGAACGCATGCATATGGTTTTATTTTGCTCAAAGCAATTGAAAAACAATGCAAATGTCATAGGCTATTTAAATATTTTTACATGTGCATTTATGAAAAACATTAGCACAGTAAATGTAACTTAGGGCTATAATATTGTGGGTGATGTATATTAATACAAGAGAGAGTGGGGAGCAGAGAATAAAATGAGAGGCCTTTCCTGCTAAAGCATTTACTTTGAATTTGGTTAGCACACAAACCTGAAGGTGCAGCAGCACAACCACATTTCAATAAAGCAAATGAGTAACATAATTACTTGAATTGCATATTTGGTGCTGAAGCATCCAACAGGATGTTGATTTTTTGAAGTAATACTGGCCTGCTCAACCCTTCTGAGAATGTATATTGCAAAATACCTCAAAATCAAGTCAACACAAATTTCAGTGTTGTTCTTGCTCAATAACTTAGCTCTACCTGATATGAGTGTATTTATAGCAATCTGAAGTTGTACTGGAACGGTTTACTCCTAGAATTTTTTTATCTTTTGCATTACTTGGAAAATTGAGTCTGGGAATGGTTAATATAATATGCCATCTACTTCCTCTGAATTGCTAGGTCGAATCCTAATTAGATTATTGCTTGCAAACCTAGTTATCCTTTGGCCTCTATCAAGTGAACTGATGGGCACAGTCCAGCTTTAAAGAGGCAGGTGTCAAACTTACTACAGTAATCATTACAATTGGCTTAAGAAATACAGCTTGGCACCTCACAAAACCTGCAGTCTGAAGCTGAGCAAATTTTCTTCTTTGTTTGCACATTTTTGCTCCAGTGATAACTTGCAAGATGTCACTGTCATACAAGTGAATGCAATTCACTTGCCCTTTTGCACTTGTTCTTTTATATGACAAGATACTCAGCCTATAGGGATACCTGTGGCATTTTTCAAGATAAAATTTTGATTATTAATGTTTCTATGGAAAAAAATGATGGGAGACAAATAATTTTTATTTGGATGTACAGATCACTTTGAAATAGGGTACTTTAATACTCTCGTCAATTTTACAAAGACATTTGAAGTGAGATTTTAGTTAAAATGAACCACTGAACCTCCACTGCTTATTTTCTTTGCTCATTTTGATGTTGACTGTTTAATACTAAAGTACTTAGTCTCTTCCTACTAAGAGTCTGGATTATATTTATGGGATACGGAAATTTGTTTTGGCATGTAAAATCTCCCTTTTATGGAATTCTGATATACAAAGATTGCCAGTGGCTTAACTACTGAACAAACAGCAAGCTCAGCATGTCTGTTGTGGCTGGGTTTTGAAGAATCGCATAATGGCTTGCTCTCCTGAGACACTTTTCCTCTGATCTGATGAGAAAAAAATTCTGTCTCCCAGACTTGATTAAGGGAAGGGGTTCTAGGTTTGGAATTCATTTGTGTCAGTGCTTGATTCCTGTTTTTCCCCGTGCTTTGCTGCTGCGCTGGCAATCTGTCCCTGTGGCTGCATTGTGCAGGCAGCCCAGCTTGTGTTTGATCTCACCTGCAGTCCCCGTGCAGCTTCCCACGCCACTAACAGAGCTGCAATGTTAATTTGTTCTGGTGCTCACAGATATTGCATAGATATAGATCATTGCAGTTATGAGCAAAAAGTGTCACTAAGTAGACATTTTTTTCTTACTGATTTGTGACCTTAAGGAGCTCTAGACTCTGTGTGAGAAAGAAAAGTGAATGATTCCTTGCTGGAGTGAACATGGGCATGAGTCAGTTTGGTTATTTTTGGGCTGAACTCGGGGGAAGTCAGCTGGGTATCTGCTCCAGATAAAGCCTGGATAATCTTTTTAGACAGAAGAGCAGCTGGTGGCATCTAGCAATATTTTCTTCTGGATGCGGGGAAGCTGAGAGACTGTTCATGGGTTTTGAGGAGACACAGGTTCATACAGACTTCGTGTGCTCTAATGCAATATGAACTTGAAGCAGCCTCTGATTTTGCACCAGAAAACTGAGCTAGTCCCTCTGTAGCATAGTTTAAATCAGTTCATCTCACTATATAATAAAATCTGACTATGAAACCCCAACTGCAACTATGGGTAGATATATATTATGAATACAGTTATTAGTAACTTAATTTTGAGTTCACAATGAAACATCACTGTGCAAAGGTGAAATATTTATCAAATCCGTGATATTAAATAGTATTTCTTGTGTTTCTAATTATTAAACAGTGCACTATATAGTTTTAGAAACTTATTATGTAATGATAAGCATAACAGAAAATATGAATAATTATTTGTCCTTCTAGTGGTGATATCATGAAAGTACACATTAACTACACATATCATTGCAGCAGAATTCAAGAATTCAAAATACTGCTTTCTGAAACAAATCAAATGAGCAAATTTCCAAGATGTTGCATTTCAGTAATGTAAACATATTTCTGAATGTGATATCTTCCTGTGCAAGCCAACTGCAGCTTCAGAAAAATAAACAAGAGACAAAAGATTCCACTCCTCAAAAGAACTTCAACTCATAACATAATGGTCATATCACTGGATAAGATGTATCATCTTGTACAGTGAAAAACTCAGTTTTTGATAACTTGTAGGTTTTCTTCATCAATCTGTTAAACTATGCACAATATTATTGTTGAACTCTCAGGGTAGTATTTGAAAAATTATTGCTAACACTGTGAATTCATTATTAAGAGCTAAAATGTACCGCTAGGTAGATTGTGCCTCCAAGACTCTGGAAAATCCTGGAGCTGTGACATCCCAAGATGTGGCTAGGGAATAATTTAAGAAATGTTATTCATAAGATTGATTTGTTGGGTTGTTTTTATTGGTATGTTTTTTTGTTGTGTTTTCCCAAGGACTGTAATCACTCATGTCCCTTGTACACTGCTGCAGAAAAACTGTATTAGTCTGTCCATTTATGTGGATGTGGATTGAAATCTGCCCTTAAGATGGAAATGTAAAATATTTGTGTATAGAAGTCTTTCGTAGGGGGAAAAACATTCACTGTTGTAACATTAAAGCAGAATAACTGTCAACCAAGTACTCCTCAAGGTTTGTTTTGACTAAGAACTTGATGAAAGGCTTCTGAATAATGGTATTTTTGCTCTGACTTTTCTCCAGGTTTCTGAGAAATCTGAAATCAACCAGAAAATGTTCACATTTCCAGTCTCTGGTGGAATAATGGCTTGATAAAACACAAAATCCTTTGTGCTTTGTTCCTTAACTGTCATGATCCTTGCTTAGATTTTAAGGCATTTTATTGTGTTTCTCAGATCCTTCCTGTAAAATTCTACTTTAATCTTGAGTTAGATGATTGGACTACATATCTGTGCTTGTGTGAAAAAGCCATAGATGTGTGAAAAAGCCAGCATGGTAATCCTTCAAAATTGTTAAATGCATGAATAGAGCTCTCATATTTCCAAGAGAAACTCCATGGACTAGACTGCCATATTCTGTAAGCTTTTTTGTTTTGTCTGTGACATTGGAAAATTCTATTTCTTATTGATTTGTTGTTAATCTCTTTAGGTGATCTTTTGGGGGATGGTGGAGTCCCAGAGACAAGGTGAAATTGTTGCCATTGATGATATTACCTTCAGTGAAGGATGTTCTTTGGCATGTGGTAAGAATACCTCTTTTTCAAGAGACAGACCATTTTACTTTGTCTTTTCCTTGGGTTAGAAGAGAAAAAAACAATGGAAATTCTTTTGCTATTCAAAGGCTTTCTTAACTCCATAAGTGTTTTCACTTGGCTCACTTTCATTTCCCTAAACAATCATCTGTCTTTTCACACCTAAACACCGTTACAAGGAAAGACAATAAATACTTTACGAAATCTGATGTATTATAAATGTAGGTCTCAGTGGGCAAAAAATGTCTACTGTTTTTGGCTGAAGAATTGATGTGTTCAGCCAGCTCAGGCAAGGCTTTGGAGCTGGCTAGGAAGATTCCCAAGGCACTCATGTATTTCTAAATGCGTGAAGGTCCTGATCCTCAGCTGTGCAGTGGGGTTATGCTGTTCTGCTCTGCTACATCCAAGAGCTGTAATGTCAGGCTAGTCATCTCTGCATCAGACCATCCCTGCATGTCAGGATTCTTTAGCAAAACATTTCCTATTTCTCTTTTCAACTCAATGTATTTTCATGGAAAAGGTACGCTACCCATCCCAGCATAAATTAAGTTGCTTGCTGCTCTGTATTACACAAGAGTATTGCCCTGTGGCACCTGTGTCACATCCTCAGGTGACCGCTGTCCTGATTCGAAGCACCTCCCTTGTTTTCCTTTTTCTTATTCTTGGCATGGCCATGGAAGGTTTAGACTGTAAACTTAACTCGAAATCTGGAACACAGTGTTTGACACAGACCAAGCTGGATTACGTGGTTGGTTTTGTGGGTGTCATACTCCTAAATAATTCTCCCTAGATTTCCCAGTAGGAAAAAACTATTGCAAAGAGATGCACATGGGTATTAATATGTTACAGTACTGAGCAATTGCAAGCAGATCACATTGAGAGCAAGATACAAACCCTAATTTAATGATGCCAGCAGGTATTAGTTAAAAGGGGATCTCTATTGGGGAAATGAAGTTTCACTTAACTAAGCTTGATCCTGTCAGCTTCTCCAGGTTATAACTTTCTTACAGGGCAGAATTATAGAAGCAAATATTATCTGAATATTTTCATGCCAGGGTACATCTTCCTTTTCTGTTTTGTAGAGGTTTTCTAGCTGTATTAATTGAATAGGCAAGGATGCTAATTTAAAACTTTGGGCACTCTTGTCTGTGAACTCAGGAAAGTATACAGTGTGCTTTCTTTGAAAAAATGAATTTGAAATGGAATTTTAAATTTGTCCTCAGTTTAAAGATAACAAATATGTGATTTTAAACCCAACTTCTTTCTGCTCCTTGGAGGATTTCTTTAGATAAAAGGGTGCTATAAAATTAAAAAAAAAAAAAAAGCATTTCTAAATTCTAGCAACCTATGTCCTTATTTTACCAGTTCCTGCAGGAGAATGTAGATGTCTGTAAAAATACATTGAGTTTTTCAAAGAAGTTCTTCTAAAGTAAACAGAAATTAGAGAAAAAAATCAGCTATAGAGATGAAATGCTGTCTCAAAGAGATGGAAAAAGAAAAAAGGAAACAGATGTACTCACCAGATCTTATAAGTCCAGGTGTTAAACTCACCTTATGTGGCAGCTGTTGAATTACATACTGTGGCTTACAGATTGAGCTGCTGCGCTGTTAAGTGCCTCAGGTATATTCTAATAAGAACTAGTTCTTATCCTGTGTTTCCTCATTAGGGGAAGTCAGCTTCATTAGGTGACATCTAAATGGTTCACAGCAGCCAAAAACAGAGTCACAGAATCTTAATTTTCTATGTGAAAGAGGAACGTTACTCCTGAACACTTTCCAATAAATAAAAAAAAAGGTCAGACTAATGGTTGGTTGAATTTGAAATCATTTTTTCTCTAGTCCTTACGGAATGTCTGGATAAGTAGACTTCTAATGAAAACCACTTTAATTGCATGAAATTCCTAAAACTTGCATTTTTAATGTACCCTTCACGATTTTTAACCCCAGTATAAATGCACATAAGAGATGACCTGTGCATTTGTATTCATTAGTATTACTGTGTTTTTAGGGTTGTGAGTCAAATATCTTAAATCTTGTGCTTTCAGGAGTTTGTTGATACAAACTGTGATGGTTAAATATAAAAGTAATTTCATTATGCTTTAAGTTCTTTCTCCCCTTCTACCTCTCCCTTGTATCCCAACAAGTCTTCCTTCAGTAGGTTGCCTTGTTCTGCTAAAGACTAAAATTCAGCCATTGAAAAACATACACCAAAACCCCATCCATCTTCAGTATGACAATGTAAGATACTCTACAGTTTGTAGTTTTCCCAACAGCTGCCAAACAGTTTGTTATCACTCAAAAATCCCACAGCTGTTTATTATACATTTGAATACGGGATGCAGAAAAAAAAAAATTCAGCTGTCAAATAAAAAATATTGTAGTTATTTTCTAAACCACATGCAATGCAAGATCTCCTTTAATTGTTTCTTTAGTAGACCTTCTGTTCAAAGGCTTCATATTCCTATCCAAGCGGCCGCTCTGCAGAATTCCCTCTCAACTCTCAAAGAATTATATATATGAAGAACCCCACTAAGACTGTCCTTCTGATCTCTACGTAGAGATGAAAGCAAAGAGTTCTAGAGCATGAAAGTGGAATGCTATAAGGGAGAATGAGGCTTTTGTCCTCCTTAAGTCATTTGCAACACAGAAATGCCAAAGCCTCATTGCAAAGTTATACGTATTTTCCAGGAAAACTGAAGTAATTATATATGTATTACTTATAATGTATAAATTTTGACAAAAATCCAGTATGAATACTTCAACTGACAAAATCTCAAACTTAATTCCTTAGTTAATTCTAATCCTGCAAAGATGTAACCTTTAATATTACAGAGGCAGGTATTTGAGATGAACTGCTACAGGGATGGGAGTCAGAAAATCCAAAATACTAATCTTTCTGTTGTCTGACATGCTGTGAAATTAAGAGCTGGAAAATGGGTATTTTGACAAAAAAAACAAAACCTCAAAAATGTCTAAAACTAAACTGGAAAAAACCCACAGAATGACTCAAAATGTTTTGTATCAATACTTCAAAATTGTTTACAGAAGATCTTGATTCATTTTGAAAGTGTTTGTACTTTTTTTGCATGTTGAAATTTGACAAAATCCATCCTTTTTAGACCCTTGTGGAATTTTGCATTTTCTATGGGAAGCAAGTTTTTGACAAGCTCTTTCTCACATAATACACATGGTTTGAAAAAAGCGCACATTTATTTAGTGCTGGAAGAAGGAAGAAATGAAAGGTTTGCAGCACTGGCTGGACAGGCTATTTCACTGAGATGTCAGTCATATGAATAATACAGTGTCTCTCAGATGAAGAAGACAGTAACATCTATGAATACTGACCTGAAATTTTTTTCTCCGTGCAGTTAGGAATCTCTATGCTTTCTCTGAGATATCTTGACTGCTATTTAATACAGTGTCTTAACCAGGAGATTACCTTTCCCCTGCAATAACATTGAAATATGGAACTTCCATTATCATAGTTCAATCTGGCTTAAAATTCTGACCATTGCTGAAGGCAACTAGATTAGTCAGGCATGTTGTGCCCTCAAAAAAGCTCTTGAAAATATGGGGTGATGCATTCAGAACCTTTCTGTCTCTGGAAAGAAGTATTCTGTTACAAGTATTGTGGAGATGCTGCTGAGTTTAACCTCTCAGTTAAAAGTGATTTTTCTGTAGCTATCATCTAGAAAAGTAAATAGGTATTTCTTATTATGACATGTCAGTTTTTATGTTACCTGGCAACACTCTCTGCGGAATTGAATTCATGGAGGTTGTGATGGCTGGCTAACATGAATAGCACTCCAATCCTTTGAGAGAAACATCTGTCTTGAGGGAATGATTTCTTAGAATAGTTTAAGATGGCAGGCTGAAATACTGGACAGCAATAGGGGATACATCGTGCTTTTGAAGCAACCTTCTGAAGAAGCAGAAATGTTGTTTAATAAGCATATTTTTATGATGGGGAATAGTCTCATAAATAATGACTTATTAAGAAGGGATTGTTTGTCTTTGTCTTTTAGCACTGCAGGTTTCCAGTTTCGAGCTTGGCATATGCGAGTGGCACTCGGGGCAGCCAGCGGAGCCTGCCCAGCAGGCACGGCTGCACAGCAGGCACAGGATTGCCTCCTGCTCCTCCCTGAAGGGTTGGAGCAACAGTACTGAAGGTGGGGATTTAATTTAACTCAAAATTACTAGCTGTCATGAAGAAGATGGCTCTTTTTAGGGCAAGATGGTGCCCCAATGACAAAACAGAACAAAACTACAAAAAGTAATTTTATGTATTTTGTGCTTAAATTAGGTTTTGGTTTGGCTGTTTAATAAGGGTACTTTTTTCAGGTGAAATTACCTTATAATAAAGGCAATTTTTTCATGTATTCATGAAATATTTTAACATAAGAATTCCAGTATAAACTAATAGTCGATTTATTCTCCAGTTTATTCCTTGTATGAGATCTGTGCAAGAATTTGGTGAAATTAAACTAATTCAAATCCATCTAAGCCCACAGCCCTTGTATGAGGGTTTTTTTCTCTTTTGTTTTGATTTTGATGCTTGGCAGTTTTATTTGTGTAGTACTACTCTGCTTGAGCATACAGTCAGGAATTTAATTTTAAACCTATAATTAGGGGAACTGTAAATAAACAATTATTCTACAAAATAGTTTCTTACTCTTAAAAACAATAAAATTATTCCAGCTGCAATTTTTAAAAATAAAGGGCTTCACTTGTTTTTGAGGTCACTGGATGTGTGTCTATGGGTTTATGGGAAAGGTTTTTGAAAGCTTAATGGCTATAAATCTCTAAGTGCTCTATTGTGAGATGGAATTGTCTTGCCTGCAAAGTGTTTGGGTTGTGTACTGATTCTGCCTTCAGAGGAGTTAAGCAGTGCTCGTTGTAAGAGTACAGCTTGTGATGCAGCTTTGGAGAACTGATATTGTGGAGATTACTGCTTGAACTTTGAACCCACGGAAATGGAGTACATCTCTTTGATGGAAGCAGAATGAATGTTAGATATTGTTTTCATTTGAAAAAGATTTTTAAAATAAATTTTAGCATGCATTTCAATACCGTCTAGTGACCGCATGTCAAATTATCATGGAATATCAAGTAAAAGTGCCTGAGTGTATACACTATGTTAAAATCAATTTTTGCAAGTATGTACAATGGAGAGCATACAGTAAAGCAAACCTTTTCCCCTTAAAAATGAGGAAAAAAGTCACATAAATTCCAATTTCCACTGGGGTATCTAACAAAAATGAGACTTTTAATTTGATTTTATTTCAATATGTTCCTGAAAAATTGTTGTATCTGTGCCATACCTTAACATGGCAACTTAAAGGCTAGTAATGGGTATGGATTTCCCTTTTAAGACAATAGGGAAAACAGAAGAGATACTGAAATTCTGTAAGTGGTGTTTACAGGACTATATCACAAGAAGTGTCTATGGAAAGAGAACATATATGGAAATATATGTATGTAAAATATTGCTGTATAGGGGCTTAGACATTATTGTATGAATATGCACAGGCAGCTGAGTGGGCTGAATTTTCCCAAATGCTTGGGGACATTCTCTGCGCTTCCAAGTCATAAAGAAAAAAAGAAAATATGAGAAGAAGCAAGCATCAAACCACACATGGAATTTAATTAATCGTTAACACTGAAAAGCATTGAAAAATCTGAATTGTGATTGCTGATCTCTCAATACATTCAGTATTTCTATTCATGCAGATGTGTTGAGACACAGATGAAGAGGTTGAATATTTTAAAAAAGTACTACAGAAATGGTATGCAAAATACAAAAATGCCATGCTTGAGGGCTAAAACTTGCAATGCAAATAGAACTTGACTAAGCTTTATGTTCTGATTTTATGAAAGCTTTCACATCTATAAATAGAAGAGAGGTAAGAGACAAAATTATAAAGCAGAGGTCTAGACAATTACATTTATAAAGAAAAGATTTCTTATGGTCTTTGGATAGCTCTTCCTTGCTGGTATATTTACATTTAATAAAATGCTTTCTGTCCTTGGAAGACTTTTTTCCTTTATTCCTTTATTGTTTTGTTCTCTAGTTTTGTATTGTAGGCAATTTCTCTATAACTTTTCCTCTTAACTTCTCTAGTGTCAAAAGTTCTTACAGAGGTTTTATATTCTCCAGCAATACTGTTCAGAAAATACTTTTTTCTTGTTTTCTTTATTGATGTTTCATATGTGCTATTGTAGTTTCCATAGTTCATGTTTCTTACATTGGATTAAGCTCCTATCCTACATCTAGGGTAACATTTCTTTAATAAAAAGAAAAACAAAAGAAGTTCTCTCCATAAGAAAAGGGAAGATGCAAAAGGAAGTCAAACAAGCAGTATTTCCAATAACCAGTGATAAAAGTCCCTTGAGTTTTTCTGTCCCACGCACAGAACGAGTGAAATCATTAGATTGTGTGACTTTATTTAATTATTTTTTTCTCTCTTTTTCTTTTTTTTCTTTTTTTAAGATTTAAGATTTTGTTTAAGATTTCACCCATGATTTGCGTGTTCATGAAAATTCACCTTTAAAGAGTAGAAACAATGGCAGTTCAGATTTCCCTCCTTTTTTTAAAAATGGTTGAGTGGGAAGGTTGTAGAGTGCTGGTTCAGAGATGGAAGAGCTGGGAATGAGAACTTGCCAGAAAAGAAAAGGTTCCGCTCTGTGGCTCAGCTCAAATGGAACTTTCAGTTGTTACTCTAACACTAGTAGTGCAGATTCAAAGTTGCATCCTTTGTGAAATTAAAATCCTATGGATTAAAGTCGGACTGGCGAGATTTGAGTCTGAATGTGGTTACAATGGAAGCAAACATCTAAATATTTATAGTTTTAGTTTCCAGCATAGCAGGCTCACTGCCCAGCCCTGTTCTAAGGACACCCTGGGCCACCACAGCAGTAATTTGTAAGCTCTGCTTCTTAGCTGGGCTCCAGTGTAGTCAGTGACTGATCTTTCTGCAGGACTCCCAAAGTTTTACTTATGACACAAAATTTTCCTTCAAGACTGAAAGAAAAAAGACTGTTTAGTAAAACTTCATCAAGCAACCATGTGGAGAAAATAATAGCAGATATTTTATGGGAAGGTATTAAAATCTACAGCCTTTGTCCTGGCAAATAGACCCCCACATTACCTGTCAGATATACACACATCTCTGACTCAATGGCTTTATGGCCCTCTGTCAGGAATGAAGTGGCTCTTCTGGAATCCCTGTCCTGTCTCTAAAAACAAAGGGGAGTTTGGCACATCAGAAAGAGAAAGTCGTGAAAATTCAAGGCATAAGGAAAGTCAGAGCATGAACACAGCAATATGTTGTGCAGTGTACTGTACTGAGGAAAATTCAGACCTTAACGAAGAGCTGCAAAGGTTGCAAAAAATGAAAGAACAATGGTCACAGTGCCATTAATCATGAGAAAGCTACTTGATAAATTTTGTCTAAAAGTAATAATAATTTTTTTAAAAAATCCCTTAAAGAGGGGAAACAAACAAGTACTGTAGGAAAGTTTATAGTTTGTCCAGTTAAACTCTGTTCTACTTTTACAGGCTATAGAGAAGAGGGGAAAAAATAGTAAAAAAGTCAGTTTTCAGTTTCTGTAGTCTTCATTTATGAAAAGGCCTTAATGTGTCTCAAAGCAATAATGGTAGTAGCATAAAATTTTTTTCCCTAAAGAAGGGTAAGCACACCTCTTGGATCATTCTGGATGCTTCATGAAACTTTGGTTTATCTAGTGCTGTGTACTTGCTTTCTTGTCTAAAAATCATGTCAACCCCACTTTGTCCTGCTTTTAAAGATTCAGGTACTTGAAAGGAAAGGGGGAAATGAATGTTAATTATCATTGGGCTCAGAAACTAAGATTGATTGGTTTTATAATGTCATCAGAGTACTCTGAAGTTAGATAAAGAACTGGTAGCATATCTTCTAATGTTGCATATTTATCTTATGCACAAGATCGTAGTCATAGAAGCGTAGATGCTTTATTGATGTCTGTCAAAGAGAAATCTGAGTTAAATCTATAATATTATCTTATATCAAGTTTAGTTGCTGTGGTATGAAATTACAAGCTTAATTCCAAAGAAATTGCAACAATATATAACAATGTAAATCACTGCATAACACAAAGAGTAAACTGGCAGCAGAAGGAAAAGAACATGGTCCTTTATAAAAGTGAACATTTTTCTTGTGAAATGACACTTTCTCCCTTCTCCTTGAGATTGTGTAACATTTGCATTTGAGGTAAGTTGTATTTAGAGAAATGAACATGGAAACTGCAGACTTAAGATCTTAATCAGTCCTTTTTAATCTTTTAAATAATTGTTGCAGAATGCAGCAAAATATTCAGTGACTCAGGAGGCAGGGGAATGAGCTGATATATTTGGTAAAAAATATTTAGCCTTTTTATTTCTGAAAACTAATAGACACTGCTTAGGGGATGGAGTACTCCTTTAGATCTCTGTAGGAATGCTTTTATAAGGGGCAGTAGGTCAAGAAGAGCACAGATTGCTTTTCTGCTTCAAATGGAAAGACAATATGCTTCCAACATGTTGTTGCAGAAATTCTGGTTGGAAAGTAAAGATCTTGATTTGGTGGAAATGTGACTGCTTCCTGTAGCAGTAACAGACTGTTTTTTTTTTTTTTCAAGTACTGCTATAAAAAGCATATTTCCTGGAAAATTCTAGTGGGAAAGCCTTGTTTCCACATATATTTGTCATTGGATATAGAATAGTTGTAAATGTAAGGAGGATGAGCTGGAGCTTTTTACAGGTTTTAAAATGCAAAGTAAAAACTTCGAGATATTATTGACTAATGTAATTCTTGGTTGCTGGGGTTATCTGTGAGTAAATTGAAGAGATATTTAATAGGATACAGATGACATCCAAGTCACATCATCAACATGATGATCAGATTTCCCTCTTGCTGGGATGGGTCTTTGGTGTAATTATGTGAAAGCAGTCCTTATTTTCAAAGACTGAGAAAAAAAATTGTGAAAAAGCAACCTTTATTTTCTGTCTTTTTTTTTTCCAGGCCATTTCGAGTGGTTAGAAGCTAATGACAATGCATTATATGAAATTGCTTATCTAAACAGCTCCATGTGTAATTGTTCCAGCAAGAATTGCCATTTTCAGTTTCACTACTCCATGGCAGATTGCAGCGGAGTTCTCAAGGCAGTACTGCTTATGAATCAGGTAAGGAGAATCATGTGTTCATTTCCAAAAGATAAGCATACGGCAGCCCAGGTGTTACCAGACTAAATGCAAGAAGTTACACCTGCTGCTGCTTGCCTGTCCCCTGAGTCAGTTTGTGCAAAAAGTAGCTTGGTACCATTTCACTGGTCTGTGCCATTGCAAAACCTGGGTGTTAGCCATCTCAGCTATAAACTAATTTGATGGGTGAATGTTCTGCAATAGGACTTCAAGGACAAACCCGGCTATTACAGAATTAAATTAACTGCGGATTTCAGGAGGGAAATCTATAGTAACAGCTTTTCTAGCCTTCTTCCTGTTAAGGAAATAAGAAAATAGGTGCTTTTGTCTATGGGGACATAGTAAAAAAGAAAGTTGTTGACTCAGGATGACTGGCAAGTTCTTGATTAAACACCTGCTTTGCTTTGCCCAAGTTTTAGAGCAGTAATTTTTCTATTCTTTTACCTATTCATAGATAAAATAGCCCTGTCAAATTGAAACACAAATGTCAGTTGAGCAATGTGAACTATTTCCATTTTTCTTACCTCCCTTACCTTGTGAGACTTTCTAATGTTAGCGTGTTCTCTTTTGAAAGTCTGCTTTAATGGGTTCGTATTGATGCTTTGTACTGCTGCTTAATGAAAGCAAGAGCAATAGAGCCACTCTCATTAAGTTAATGGCTCTCATATCCTGATTCTGGAGTTGAATTCTTGTCACCCAACAATACATATATTAAAAAAATTAGATCCACTTCATTCACAAAGATAAGAAGCTAAAAACCCCGAAGTGTAACACAACCAAGAGGTTTTAAAATAAGGATCTTAATGGAAATAATTTATTTCTTTCTGATTGTGTCTTTGAGTATTCATGAAAACAGCTCCAGGCTTTTGCTCATGTTTCATTTATAAAAGGGAATAGTTGTATTTTTCTATGACCCATTACTGTGTCAGGAAATTGTAACATAATCTGTGCTCTGGTCAGAATGCACGGAGTTTTATGCCAAAGTACTTGCCAATAAATTCCCAGCTATGACACTTGTGGCAACCTTGAGACAGAATAGGAATATTGATTTCAGTGGTTCACCTAAGTAGCATCAATGGACCCAATTTAAGAGTTATCTTTCCCTGAAAACAGAGGAAATTATGTAAGCAAAAACTGTAAGAAAGCTGACATTTGAGTTCCCATAGAACTGGGAGCCTAGATTGAATTAATTCACAAACTGGTCCTTACATGCACATTAGAAGAACATTTTCTGGCATTTATTACATCAGTCCACTCTGTTTCCACAAATTCTTTTAGCCCTTTAATGTTTTAGTTATTGAATTTCTCCTTCAATCAGAAGTGTATTTATTGCACGTAGACTTATTTAAAGCTGATGTGAGTTACTCATACTGCAAAATTTGCCAGAAAAACCTTCAGAACATAAACTTCTGCTGGTAGCTTCAAAAACAAAACCCTCTGGACTCATATTTAGGAATTCTTAAACTGAAATAAAGGGAGAGTTGGCTTTTATATATTTTGCTGCTGAATCATTAGGTTGTGTATGAAAAACAAATGAATCTTCAAAACTAGCCAATACTCAGAAACAGAAGTGAGAGTTGAGGGCTTGTTCTGACCCTGGAAGAAAACAGAGCTGCTGTCCTGGAAACTGTCATTCAAAATAACCTCTCAGTTGCATGTACCTTGCAGTTTCCTTGCACATCTTATCTCTATATTTATTGATCAAAACTTCTTGTCTTTGAATAACTCTTGCTAAATCCTAGCACTGAAAGGTCGGACACATATGGAGCCTGGATTACACTTAATGTACAGTTTCAGTAGTGTTTTTAGAGGGCAAGTGCCCCAGGTGTTGTAAATTTATCCCTGGCTTTCCTCTCCCTTTCAACAGAGAGAGCAAAGATGAATGAACATATTTTCTAATATAGACTTTATGCTATCAATTGGAAGATGGGGAATTTAAATTGCTCTTGGATATGAAGAAAGATAGGGAAAATTGACTCCTTTTGTCAACAGTAACTTGTTGTTTACTTACATTTAACTTCCAGTCCATGATAATCTGCTTTTCCTCTTTTATTGCTGGCTTGCCAAACTGCTTTTCATTAAACACTACTGCATTTGACCATTTGATTTTTCTCTCTTAATTGTGACTCATGTGTTTGAACTTTGTCTTATTGGTTTGGAACTGGTTTCTGTATACTGAGATGATTTTAAATTCTAATGATGTCCTTCAGAGTGTTTGTAATTTCTCCCAAGATAGTATTATCCACATTGTTTTAAAATTTATTTTTCATCCCACTCTCCACACTCTGCAGTCAGTTAGTCAGCACTATAATTATATCAGGCTCTGGAACAGACATATGCAGAATTCTATTATAATTTTCTTTTAGTTTAATAGAAAATGATTGACATCTCCTCTTTGAAATAAGCTCACACTTCTATTTGCCCACCCATTTTACAGTAATTTCATCTACACCAAATCACCACCATTTTTTATATGTGCTATGTTATGTGTTATGTTTATATATTTTTATATGTGTTATATCGAATTTTAAAAAACCTTAATAAAGTGAAGTAACTAATTTTTGAAGTCTATTTATGAAGAAAAAAAAAATTACACTGCTAAACACAACTTGCTCCTCATCAGAAGCAGCTAATGTAGGTTTCTCAGTTTCTAATTCTCTAGCTGCTTACAAGGTTGTTGTTAGCAATTTGCTCCCATGTCTTAAGAGTTGTTTAGCATCTTGACTATAATTGCATAGTCTGTGTTTTTCCCCCAACTGTAATACATGTCCTTTGTTCTCCCAATTGTCTATTTTCCTACACATTCTCCTCAGGTTCTCAGAGCTCACTGTTGATAGCAAGGCATTTCTTCCAATATGTAACCTTTACTTAAAACTTTCTAATTCTATTCCAGTTTTAGCACTTCTGGCTTATATGTGTTTGTAACTTAATTCCTCTATTCCAGTCCATGTTTGCATTCCCATTTGGCAATATTAACTCTTCAACTAATATAAAATACTCACAGAATTACAGAATATCCTGAGTTGGAAGGTACACACCATGTGCCTGCCTGGGAGCACTGTCCAAGTGCTTCTTGAATTCTGTCAGGCTGTGCTGTGACCACTTCCCTGGGGAGCTGTTCCAGTGCCCAACCACCCTCTGGGGGAAGAACATTTTCCTGATATCCAGCCCCGACCTCCCCTGTGAGAACCTCAGACCATTCCCTTGGGTTCTGTCACTGTCGCCACAGAGAAGAGATCGGTGCCTGCCACTCCTCATTCCCTTGTAAGGAAGTTGTAAATTGCCATGAGATCTCCCCTCAGTCTGCTCCAGGCTGAACAGACCAGGTGACCTCAGCCACTCCTCCTATGGTTTCCCCTCAGGGCCCTTCACCATTTTCAGAGGCCTTCTTTGGACTCCCTTTAATATCTTTGCATCTTATTTATACTGTGGCACCCAAAACTGCCCCCAGCACTCAAGGTGAGGCCGCCCCAGTGCAGAGCAGAGCAGGACAATCCCCTCCCTTGCTGGGCTGGAGATGTTGTGCCTGATGCCTCCAGGACAGGGATGTCCCTCCTGGCTGCCAGGGCACTGCTGGCTCATGTTCAACTTGCCATGGACCAGGACCCCCAGGTCCCTTCCCACGTGGCTGCTCTCCAGCCTCTCATTCCCCAGTTTGTACATTCAATTAACAAAATTAACCATCTGTTAACTGACAGATAAATGTTAACATTTTCTGTGAAAATTGAAACCAAAGAAGATAATGTTGAGTCTATCATTTGCTGTTCATTACTTTTTTGTTACTCCCCTTAAGTAATGGGCTTATTCTTCTTCCTTTTATGTATTAATCTTTGCATGTTATATGCCTTTTTAAAAAAAGGAAATTAAGCAATAAAAGATAATTTCAACTAATGCTTGTATGTACATGCATATTTGTATCCTAATGCACTAAAATTTTTCTGTGTGTTCAACAATACTTGCAAAAGTCTCTCCTCTGCAGAAGGTAAAGCTGATCCATTAATCATTGCGGAGGAACAAATAAGTCTTTGTTCTAAATTACTCTCTGAAAAGAGAAGTAAGGACAAAATAATGGGTACGGTTGCACAGAAGTGCCTGTATCTATAGAGAAGTGTCAAAAAAAAAGTATTTTATAAATGGAGGATTTTATAAAAAGTTGTGATTGTCTCTTCCATCCTTCAAATCTGAGTAGCATTATCTCAGAAAAAAAACATTGTGGAGAAAAGGAACAATTCCTGTCCATTTTATCTTTACAAAAAGTTGTTTACTGGTAGTAATATATCAAAGTAAGGGCAAAAGAGTAAAGGTATCTTACGCAACTGCTCCCCTGCATCACCAAAATCAATCTTGAAGGAAAGTACCGCAAATGCAACACCTTCCATATTTTAAAAGAAGGCTAGTGACACAAGCAATGTGCTAGTGAGGTTAGCCCATTTGTGGCAAAGAGGTGGAAGAATATGACAAGTAGCGTGAATGCTACAAGAATTGTGAGGAAGGGAAATAATATTATTGGGTTATTAGGGCTGTATAAAATCAGAGGGTAAAATCTGCTGCATGGAGCAATTGTCAGTTTAAAATTTTGGTGCATCTGAGGTGGCTTACAGATTTCAGTGTAAATAACAGTCCTAGAAGGTGTAGATACTGTACAGAAACCTCAAGTTTACTGCTACAATCTGTTTTTATTGAAATGAATTTGGGAGAAAGGTGGTCATGGGGCTGGGTATCTAAGCTTTATCTGAATGTGAATCAAATTATAGTATCGAGGTGCCTCCAGTCAAACAGACAGCAAATACAGAGTGTTCCCAAAAGATATACAGATGTGTTTGAAGGGTTTGTATATGCAGGTGAGGGAGGGTACGTTAAATAAAAGCAGACATTTAACCACAGGCTATGGTTTTAACCTGCCATGCAGTATGGTTCCTAATACATCATCCCTTTCTGTGTCTTATATGTGCCTAATGTAGGCTAATAGATTTCCTTTGAAAGATGAATTCTTTAGTAAAATGAAGCAAGTTTTATACAGAGTGAAGTGTCCTCAATATTGAAAGAATATTGCTGAATATGTCACATAAACAAATGGGCAAATACATTCTATATTGATGTGGAAACTCATGGCTGACTTTTACTTCTGAAATCAAGTATGCCATGTGCTTTATCCAGTTTGATCGCTTCTGTCACTTAGTGTTTAGAATTCAGTTATTGCCTTGGCTCTGTCTTGCAGTTTTCTGAAACTGATCTTTGAACACATGTTCAATAGGGATTTAATCTTCCAGCTTTCCTAATATATCAGAATGGCCTTGGTAGGAAAAAAGCACTAATTAGCTGCACATAACAAATCGTATCAGTATTGTTCTGCTGGCTCAGACCTCACAGTCTATCAAGCAATAGCCAGCACATTTCTTCTCTCTTTTATATGACAAAATACAAAAAAAAGATAACTGTCCTGGTCTGTAGTATTGATAACATTTCAAATACCTATCATAACCCCTTTTATTAATCCCCTGTTAGATAAATTGTTTTTATACTTTCAATTTCTCTTCATACAAGAGACTCTCCATTTCTCTTATCCTGCTTTGCATCTTTTTCTGAACTGCCACCGATTCTGTAATATCCTTTGTGGAAAAGGTATGACCAATACTTTGCAGTTTCCTAAAAATAGTCTCAATATTGATATTTGTAATGCTAAGTATGTTTGTATGTATGGTCTATTAATTTTTCCTGCAGGTTTTTTCTGTCTTTCTGGTTTTGCTCTGATTTGCAACTGCTTCTTGAAAAGATTTTGTGTAGGTGTATAAAGTTCAAATTTCTCTCTTCTTTCCTTTATGCCTCAGTATGTTCCAGTCAGGATCATGACCAGAAGCAGAATGAGTGTGAGGTGCTTTTGCCAGATTATTGAATCAAATGGGCTTGGAGTGTTTGTATAAAGGGAGCCTTGCCATATATAGCAGTCTTGCTGTTATCCTTAGGAGGTGGAGTGAAAATGGGAGGATTAAGATAACTCAGAACATGACTGAAAGTTGTTAGGCTGTACTCTGTGTGCTTGCATTACAGATTTTAAAAAAAGTTTTTAGCACAATTGGTTGAATAATTCTGGCAGACCCAAAATTCAGTTCTAAGAGAACTAAATATAATTAACTACACAACATAATATAGGCAGTTATTCATGAAAAAGAAACTTATGTAGAGAACACCATGGAAACATATTGTTAAATTCAGCAATAACATGGTTTAATTTGCATATTAATTAACTTTAATTCTACCAAGTCAGCTCCTGATAATTGTATTATTAGTCTGTTTAGTCACAAGTAAACATGTGTTGCTTCCCCTCTCCCCAATAGACCTCAGTGTAAAGGTTGCAAAGGAATATGAGAAGTTCTACTTTCTTACACAGAACAACTTTGTATATAGATTTTGTTTGGCTGGGACATTAGAAGATCAAGGACAAAAAATGGCCTTGATAACTTCTGGAAGAACAAAAATTATCTTTATAACATTGTTTAATACATTTTACAGGAGGAGCATATCTTGTGGGAAACCAACACTATATCTAAGAAGGAATGGGTCAAAGTGAATATACAGCTACCAACAGGGCTAGAAAATATGAAGGTATGACTGAAAAAGGCTTGTACTCAGTTTTTGAAGTTTATTTACTTCATTATTTAAAAATCTTCTAGGAAACGTAAAAATTTTTTAAAATTGTGTGTATCCTGAAGGTCTTGCTATTTATTCATTGCTTCAATGTGAGTAAATCTCCAGCTGTATCTCAAAAAAACATCTATGCAAACATGACATGCAGAAGCTGCTGGACTTTAATAACCTGCAAGAAAATGAATACAAATCTCATCTGTTTTTAATTGGTCATCTGAGTCCAACTCAGATATTACCAACTCATTTAAATGTAAATATACTATTAAGCGAGATGACGTAAATGATCTTTGTGGAATTTCAGTGAAATTATGTAAAACACTAACTGAGAAGATAACGTCTTCTTGAAATTTCAGGCATTTTATTTTACTGTTTCAACAATCAGTTGAAAATATAATCCCTATGAAAGGACAAAGCACACTGCTTAAACCAAATTGACGCTTTGACAGATGTTAGAATGAACGCATTTCAGCAACCGAGTAGGTTCTAAGTGTGTGTTGTTGCCCATCTCACCTTTTCCCACAAGGACAATTTTGAATAAGCAAGCAGATGCGTAATTAAGCTCTCTATAGTATCTAAAAATAAATAAACAAAAGTCTGATCAGTTTGTATGTATATAAGTAGGAAGCCAAAACTATATATCCTTGTACAAAGACTGCAAGGATCCCTTGCACTTAGGGAAGGAAAGATACTATCTTTAATTATGTGGTTATTTCATATTTTCAGCACAGTATTCTGCTTTGGGAACTGGTAGAGAGGGAACGGAGAGTATTAGAGGAATTCTGTCATTTTGAAGAAATTTTGTCTAGTGGAAGATAATGACATATATAACTCATATTTTTTAGAAAGAAAAATGCCTCTTGAGATTTCACTCCAACCTAATTCCCAGGCTTTGGGGAGTGTGCTAGACCCTTCTGCTTATGTTCCTAATCACATCTGCTCAAGTTTCCTTTTGTTTTGTCAGATACTTACACTGTACTTTCTAACTCTTGCACATTACTGAGACACACTCAGGCTGGTCATGTCCCAGCCCCTCAAAACCCGCAAATCCATTTTTTATTTATTCTTCCAACTCCCACACTTGTTTCTCAGTGCTTTCTTTTTCTGTTGCCCTAATCTTTGTGATGAATCCAAGCTTTCTTCCTCCTGCTTGCTGCTTTAATTCAGGTAAAAGAAACCTGGAGAGCACAAATGGGGTAATTTCATCGCTCTGAGAGCCAGCAGAGCTGGGCTCTGCCGTGGCCAGGAGCAACAGATGTTCTTCTGGAATTTCATTGCTATAAATCAGCTTGTGCTAAATCTGCTCAGAGCAAGGGAACTCTGTCAGACAGAAAAATGCTCCTTGAGTCTCTGTGTCTGTGTCAATAGCAGTAAAATAAGCAGGGCAAGGGCATGGGCCCAAGGCTGGTGCGTGATAGTCCATGGAATTAACACACCAGCATGGACTCTGGAAAGGTTTCAACCTGACCAAATTGGTCACCTCCCAGCCAGTGCCCAGAACAGTTCCAGGGTTACCAACAGGTAGGGACCAGCCCCACTGCAGAGACTGGGAGCATCTATTTAATTTTATGTGATGAAACAGTTATCATTTGCTAGCTGGCATCTGCTTTGCCAGTTGGTGTCTGAGGACAGTTCCCAGCCCATTCTATTCACCTGTAAATGGAATTTTTTCTTTTGGGCATCTGCAAAATGAGGTTTTGAAGACACTTCAGAAAGGAAGATGGAGTCTTTAGGATATTGCATTTCATGACACCTTTATAAAGCACAGGGACATTGCAATTTTTTAGCTAAATGTTTATGAGATTAGGAGGTTTTTTTAAAATAGACGTCTTTATTTTTTACTTCATTCTTGAAATCCATTAAACTTTAGCTTAAATTTTTCCATAATTTCAACCTGAGATAGTCCTACAAAATTTCAGATTCTGATTGGAAATTTTTGATGGTTTTGCAGTGGAATTTTTGCAGCATTTTTTACACCTAAAACTGTTTTGTATAAGTAAAAACCAGTTTCACTCAGTTTGCCTGTTTATGCAAATATTTTAACTGCAACAATTTACAGCTTGTGTTTAAAGGAACACTCCGGAGCAGGGCAGGTTTCATCTGTCTGAGTGGCATCCAGCTCTGGGATGCTGCACCATCAGAGCCATCGTGTTTCTGCTCCTTGGAAGAATCGCCCTGCAGTGAAGAGCAGTCCTTGGCTCCTGGATCAGCCTGTGACTCCCACCCAGATTGCAACGATGAGGACCCAGCAACCTGCAGGGAGTGAATCCCTTTCCTTTAGAGGGACACCACGCTGAAAATTATTGCGAAACCTAAGCAGTTATATGCAACATATAGCTAGAAAAAAATATTTTAAATTTATATGGCTTCTTTTTCCCAGAATATTTAATGATGTATGGGTTAGTGAAAATGTTCATAGAGTTTTCTTCCTTCCATTGCTTTCTGTTTCTCTGTCTGGCCTCAGAATTATGTTTTAGATACAGCTAGTAATTTGTTTAATAATCTGCTGAAATGCAACATTTACCATATTTTTGCTTAAATGTATTCCCTACATACCACTTTTATAACCTCTACTTCCCTAATTTGCGAGGGAATGAAATCTGCTTTGGGATTTGTTGTTTGAACAGTTTTCTAATTTAGACTGTTTGTGAATTACTGTCAGAAAATGCATTAAGTGACATGATATTTGCACTGTGATACAAATCACCACAGAAATGGGCCACAGTTCAGAAGCTACACATGTTTCATTATATTTGAAGTTTAACTTTGTTTGGAAGCCACAGTTTCTACTGTACAATCAAGAGAAAAAGAAAATAATTAATTTTACTAAAAAATGCCTGTAAAAATTCTGAATAATTTTAGATTTCCATATGAAAATATCTTTAAAGACCCTATCACTTCTATAATTAATATTACAGGGTGTGCATCTGTGTGTATGTTTGCCTGTGGTGCTACCACTTAAATAAGTGTTGCAGATAAAAATGTCCACATATTTTAGATACTGGTAATGATATATATTGCTGCTGGGAGGTACTAATTAAAATTTCAAGTATTTCTCAAGGTAGCAGGATGAAAAACACTGATAATGTTTTATTTTCTAATTGCTTGATGAGCCTTTAGGAACAGTTTGTGACTACAAGCCTTTTTTAACTCACAATCTGAATCCTTAAGTTTTTTCAATTCTTAAAATAACTGCAGGAACAGTCTCTGAAAAAAATAATATGTGCTGAAATAACATTTTAAATAGGAATGTATATACTGGTTTATTTCTGGGTAGGATCTAAGCAAACATTAAAGTCTGTGAGGGCTCCTTCTCTGATATCTCTTTTTAATTTTTACCAGACTTGACCTCAGGCTGTTAGCTAAGCTGTAGGAGTGTGGAGAGTCCTCAAAAATTCTGTGGGAGGAAAGAGATGAAGGTGAATTTTACATTCAAAACTGGACTTTATTTCTTAGCAGTTTAATGATTCCACTTCATAACAATGAGTGAGAATTGTGTTGAAGAGCAAATGGAAATATAAATGAATAATTTTTATATTTAAAAGGATGATGAAAAATAATTTTTGCTGTTAAAGGGAGCTTCTAACCATACTGCACAAAGTGAAAATAAAGATAACTCCAAACACTTACAGGTCTGTGCTGCAGACACTGGACAGTGGCAGTGGGTAACCAAAAGATTACAGATTACCTAGATCTAGTCAGTATTTTAAAGATCACAGTGGGCCTCTTGGGAATATTTCTTCAATCATGCTGATGTGGATGGGTCAGAAAAAACAGAGATTAGGCAGAAAAAGTAAAAGTGAGAATGGGCTGGTAGTCTCAACACTGTCCTTTGAGGAATCTCCAGAGTTAGGGTGCTGGGACAAGGAATGATGTCACAGTCAGTGTGAAACTCTCTTCAGTATCTCTGCCTAGTGCTCTGTTCTTTGCTGCTGCTTCTGCAGTTAACTTTGGCTTTTCTATTGGCATGGATTCTCCACGAGCTCCCTTCAAATAAAGAGATTATGATACTCAGTGGAACCTGAGATACAGGGATTGTTTGCTTGACTATGTGTTGAGATATTCACAGTTTGAAGAGGTATCATTTTGTTAGAGCAGTGCACGAAAGTATATCCAACCCCCCAAAAACAGGTGGAAAAATGTTCTTTTCTAAATTATAATAAACCAGTAGTAGTTGCTTATTGCTCTGACTACTGGCTGAGAAGAGAAGAAAAAATAAATAGCCATCTTTAAAATAGCAATAACTATTGTTAAATTTGGCCTATTTTTAATGGATGATATTGTCTTGGATACTTCCCTCACTCCTTTTTTGGGAGAGAGGAACCTAATGGAATTTAGCTGCTCAGCACTGTGGTCGGCTTAGAAGACTCATTTTTCAGATACTTTCCACAGTTTAGAGCAAAAGAGGCGTAAATAAAAAATCCTCATGTATTTTTGTCCTTTGTTATTTTATTCCCATTATATACATTTTCCACAAGACCTTGATATTGTCCTCCAAGATGTTTAGAGTTCACTACATTTATTCATATTGATTTTCAGTAAAATTTCCTATCTGGTAGAATGATGCATATTTGAGCCTTTATTAGGTCTTTTAGCATCTATCCTTGGACACAGCCTCAGTAGTTGCCTTTGATGAAGTGCTCTCAAGTACCAAAAGATCTGACAGATATCCTACTGAATGAAAACAAAGGCAGACTTCCGTTACTTAACAACGTGAAGGATTCCCCTCTTTTAATAATTTCTTTCTTTCATTATAATTAGGAATTTAAAAACGATATTTCTCTTTGGTCATGTTCATTTGACATGCATAATATTATAATAACACAATTTATTACGAGAACAAACACATATGTTTAGTTATGCTTCCTAATCTTTATGGTCATTTATATAAGTACATATTTAAGTCTATGATATTTAAAAGTCTTAAAAATTAGGAAATTTTCTAGGAAACACTTATACCCATGAGTAACCCTCTTTATTTGAGTAATTTTGTTAAAATTAATTAATCTAATGAAGTGATAAGTTATAAAAGTACTGATTTTACTCTTAAATTATACATTTTTATGATGTCTTTTTTGACACCTCTTATTTGTGATCAGTTCTAAATTTCTTATTTCAGTGAATTATAACAAATTATGAAAACCTAATTAATATATTCAAAGAGTACTTAGGCAATTTAAAGGACTATAAAGATTCCTTTCATGCTGATGTCTTCAATTCCACCTAATATAAAGGAAGTTTTTCACTAAATACTGTGTCAAATAACTAATATTTCAAACACCATACTTATTATTATTTTACATTATTTATACATAACCTCCACAACACTTATAAGCCCATAAATACAAATGAATCTGTAGCAAGCAGTCCTAGCAACTTGGAAAGAAGTCTAGGAAGCACTTGTTATTTTCAAGTCATATCACACTTTGATACAGTAAAGCTTCTGGAAATTACCTGCTCATCAGCATCCATGTAAATTCAAAATTATTGTGGGGTGGGGTCATCCTACAGGTGTTTATGAAAGCGGATCACTTCCGTTGAGCTTAATTAGAAGCTTTCTTAAAACATCTGTCTTTATCTCTTCAGCTTTTAATTTAACACTTCTCGTATTATTTTAAATACTCTCAGCTTTTCATAGGATTTGAATAATTTATGAATATAGAATATGTGGAATGAAGGAAACCTGTATAATTTTAAAGCCATGTACCTTTTACTGCATTTAATTTGCAGTATAGCAATTTACAATTGCAAATCCTTGAAAACTTCCACAGCAGATGAACACAGATGCAAATATTTTTATTACCATTCAACTTTAAAGTGGAAAGAGCACGTTTCAATCTGAAACACTAAGCATTTGTGGGTTTTCTGTGACATGTGATTTGCCTGAAATTGTCAGTATCTGTTCATCCATTTTGTATGTGCATGTGGAGAATAAGAAGCTGCACTCATGTTATTTTCAAGGCTTCTTCGTTGCCACAGGCGCTGTGCAGCACTGCCTTTGCGGTTCAACAGAACAGCTGGAAGTAAACGTAACCTCTGCAGACCAAGGGCTGACAGGAGGTTCTCTTAAGGTCTCTTAACCCTAAGCAAGGGAACGGAGTAGTTTCAGAAGGAGGTGAGGCTGTCTCACTTATGGGAGTTGTGAGTCGTCTGTCTAATGACTTTTGACATTGGGAAGTTCAGGCTGGATGACATATGGCCGTCTGTGATATTTCTGTATGGATCCTTTAACAAATTCTAGGTAAATAAAACTGATCACCAACTGGTAGGGAAAGCACACAGACATTCAGAAAGAAGTTATATGTGAAGCCCTTCCCTTTCACAAAATGACGTAAAATGTTAACCAGAAATGACAAAATAGAAATGGCAAAGAGGTTCTTTTGTTTCTGTTCATACAGTTAGTTGTTACCTCAAATTCCAAAGAAACTTAGGTGCTGCCACTATGAATGAGGGGAGCAGCCCTCCTCATTCAACACGATTATTCAGGGAAACACCAACCTGATGGAGAGACCAGCTGAGTGCCCCTATTTGTATTCATTTTATTGAGCTCCCAGAGCAGGATTGAAAACTTTTACGCAGTTGCAGGCTAGCAAAGCTGAAGCAATATTAATTGGCTGGTAACCCAGCCTAGTTAACAGAACTAATTTGTATTCCCCTGGGAGGATTGTGAGGGATAGAGAGAGTAAGTTAATAAAAAAAAACCATTCCCATTTAACCTCCCAATGCTCTTCAAAGATGTGCTTTGTTTCCTCTTTTTTTTTTTTTTTTAATACGTTGAAAACAGTTTGTTTTTGAAATCGAAAAATCTTTCCTGTGTATTTTATGGCTTTAGTAAGCTACACTTTTTTCTTGAAACTCAAAAAGTGTTTGGGGAACAATTTCTTTTCCTGGTTGCATCACTGGGTTTTGTAGAACTGGTGTAATAGTCTGCTACTTGACTGGTTAAGATATACTGATATATCCACATGAATAAGAAAAAAAAAATCAAATACGACTTATTGTTAAAATAATACCAAGTTGTTGTTTCCTTTCTATTTTTCTTTCTGTTTTGCTGAATTATACATAGATGAATGTTCAAAATAGAGAATTGCCTAATTTTCCATTCAAAACATCAAAACTATTTCTGCAGTTTGAATTCACTGAAATCTTCCCAGTGAAATATAAAACATAAGCTCTCGTGCTCACAATTGCAGTAGGAAGGGCCAGAATACATCAGAAAACAGCTTTATGTCAAACTTTACTGTAGTATGACAACTGAAAAACTATAGGCTTTACAGTCACTTATTTTCCAGCTACGGATAGTGAAAGATTACCTATAATCACTTGAAGGTTCAGATAAATATGTCGAATGTTTGATAGGAAAGGCTCATTTCTTAAGGTTTATTAATGTTTGAGGAATGAAAAAGCACACTGAGAAACTCTCTTACTTGGATTTGGGTTTTAGCCAAAGCATAGAACTTTTCTTTCAAGCTTGATTAACCATTTACAAGCGCCCCTTAAGTTTTTAGAATTAATTAGGGATAAATGTTAAGTTAAACTGTTAATTTGGACATGTGCATTTCACTCACAGTTGGAGCCGAGCTCCAACTCGGTTTGGTAATTGACTCTGGCCAGTGTTTCTGCATGACTGGGTGCTTGTGCAGGGCTTTAAATTTCAAGTGAAAGGTGTAATGAAAAAACATTTAGCATCTAAAGTGTGGTCAGCATTATCATATTCTATTTCCTCTCCATCTACCAAAAGAAAAAAACCCGAACCGAACCATCACGAACAACAAAAACCCAAACCCAACCATGGACAACAACCAAAAAACCCCAAAGTGCACCACCATGAATGTTCTTCCTACATTTATAATTGTATTCAGACTTGACTAAAGTTTGAAAAAATGACTGGACAAAACCAATTTGATTTGGGATCTTGTTTTGCTGTGTGTCCATGCCTCTTTTTCCCCCACAACTTATATATTCAGCCTAAAATTTGATGTTAATCCTTTTCTTTCTACATCTATAGTGTTAGAACCGATAGCACTACTGGCTACCAATGTAAGAAATGCTGATTTCACCACACCTCTCTTCCTGTTGAACATCAAGGGCAGTGATGAGCTCTGTCTGATCACACAAAAGCTGTTGTTTTTCTAGTGATAACAAGTCTTCTTGAGGCCCTAAATACCTCTAGTTTAAAGCAAATAATAATTAAGAAAAAAATGTTTCCATAATAAATACCTAATTGAGCTGTAAATTATTAATAGTGCCATCTTGCTCTTAGTTTCATATTTAAACCATTGTTTTAACTTTTTTTCTTTTTTTTTGGTTCCTATGGGGTTTATGATGCCTTTTTTGATATTACTAGGCAGACACTGCAGTCAGCTGTTTATGCAGAAGACCTTTTGCAGGGTTGAGGGAGGACAGGAGAAAGATGTCTAAGCAAAGAATGTTTGCCTTTGTGTGTCACATTGGTCCTCTCAAGACTGCTTAGCTAAGGAAAGCACAATGCCTAGACATAGTACTAATTACCAAAACAGCTGTCTTGGATATCAATTTACATATTCAACCTTACTGTATTAGCAATTGAAGACTAATTAAAAAGATACCTTGTCAAAAGCATTACAATGTAATTAAATAAGTTAGCCGAGTTTCATATTTAACTAAATACGCTGCACTAAAGAGAAGATCATGCACCATCAAATTTTTATATATATGGTGAAGCCAGGTAAGGGACGCTGATATTTGTGATTTATTTTGTACCTTAAGATATAGCTGCTTGAATAACCTCCTTATTCCTGGGAAACTTTTACTATGTAGCTTTGCTGCAATGGTGCTTAAAGAAAGATGCATTTCATTTTGGTTTTGCACAATCTGAAAATTGGAGTAATATGTGTGATTGTGTCTGAGGCTGACATGATCAGATAAATGTGCTGTGGGAGAGGAAGGTGACAAATACAGTTCTAAAGTAATGGTTACAATTGAAATAAGTGTCCCCAAGAGTTAGGTGTAGTGCTTTGGGAGGCTGTTCTGGACCAGGAAAGAAAACTCTGAGTATAGAATTTTCTTTTCAAAATAATTATTTGTACTCAATAAATGTAAGATTGTGTGAAGTTTTTATACAATTTAAATTGGTCTAATCCATACCAAGTGAGAAAATTGTCTTTTATTTTGCAATAAAATTTTCTAGGGGATCTGAATAATTCATACATTTAAATATTATTTTCAAAAATAAATTAAAGGAAAACTTAATTCATCTTTACTTTCCATGTATTTTAAGCTCTAAATACATGTGATTTTTCTCACACATTCATAACTAAATTATGAGTACAGTTCTTCTTTAAAAAATATTTAATATTGTTTTCATAATCTCTCAGCAACCTATGAACAGGTCTTTAATGTGATACAGCTTGTTCTCTTACAGGTAGTTTGTTTCATGGTTCTGAGTTTGATCAAGAAAGGAGGGACCTTCCCAAATTTTTACCTGTGTTCTAGAACTTTTTATCCATCTGAATAATCTGACAGTGAACTGTATTTTTGCTTCTTTAACACACTTAGTACATCTAAATATGAAAGAGTCATAGTTGTGGCATTAAACTGTTGCATCAAGTTCAACTTATTGATCTCTTGTTGTTATTTTCACCACAGCTAATTACACTTTATGTGATTTTGAGACTGACTTTTGTGGATGGAAGCCACTGAGCAAAGGTGATGCTGACTGGAACATAATGAAAGAACAGGCTCCCCTTGACAGAAAACTCCCTGGCAGAGGTCATACAAATAATATGGGGCATGGTGAGACTTCTTTTCTTATTATTTTCCTCCTTCTGTCACAGAAATTGCTACTTGTAAATGGTCACAGACAGATAATAAAAACTGGTTTGAAATGGATGCCACAGAGTATGTAAATAACACAGGTAATCTGTTACAGAAAGCCAGTCTGTTGGAGTTGCTCTATTTTAGCAGTGATATAGTTACTCTGTCTTTGCGACCTTCATTTTTGGCTGACACAATCAGTGAAGTATGAGACAATGCACTTTTCTTGAGATACTGACCTTTGAACTGGCAGCTGACTTTGTCTGTGCATATCATAAGCATTGTTTACCCAATATTTACATAGCGACCATTCTTGGAAGCATTATTTGGACAAATAGCTTTTTGTAGAGTGCAGTTGAATTAATCCATATTGTCTGGGAAAAATAGAGTGAGTATAATATCCTTCAAAGCATTGTTCCTGCTTCAGTCTGTATTTGCCATACAATGCATTCAGCTGGGAAACCATTTTATTCCAGTAGAGGGCTGTTAGAATTTTTCCAAAATGAAAATGTTATTATAGCACACTGCATAAAAATAAAACTGCAGAGCATGTTTGTCATTGTCAAATAATACTGGCAAGTATTCTGTGACTTTAACTTTTTAAGAATGTATCTGTTATACTTTTTAAAAATGTATCTATTATACTTCTTCCAGTAGAGATGAGATTACTTTAAAATCTGGGTTACAGTCCAATGCCCCTTTAAATTAAATTTTATTAATTATGTCTATTATCTTCAGCCAGACCTCCCCACTTCTCTTCTATGTTCATGTTTAAGAAATGTGGAACATTAAATATTCCTCCTCAAGCATTCAAAGGTAGAGGAACTTCAGGATTCAAATTCACCAGAGCAAACATTAGGGCGTGAAAGTATTTGTGTGCCTGCTATGGAATGATTCTAACTAACAGTCATTTTTTCCATTGGTCCCCATGTGATGAAGTGCACCAAAGTTGCCTCTCTGTTTCCTCAGCAGCTGTTTGATATTCCCTTTTATTGTCTCTGTAGAGTGGGACTGGATCTGCATTACTGCGTTTTATGCAAACACTGTGTTACAGGTTCCAAACTCTCAAAGCTCCAGAGGGGTGCACTGATCTGTCTTTGTCTTTCTCTGCTTTCGGTGCTGGTGAGATCTGAGGGGTAATGTAGTCAGAATGAAGACTGCTGGCAAGAGCACCTGCTCTGCAGCCTAAGTAGCATCTTAAAATCACCCATAATGAACCACGTGCTGCTTCACTCAAGCTGCTTTGTTACCTGAATTATTGCAAGTTTGGTTCAGTGCTGTTGCAGGTTGAAGCCTCAAGCAGATTTGGAAGTTACAATGCCCCACCTCTCAAGCCCAGTAATGTTGCATTCCCCATATAGGTCAGCTGAAAAGGTATTTCTGAGGTGGTTTTGTACCCATCTGTCATTGTGCCTGCTACAGCCACGGCTTTAGAATTAGGATTCCAGAATCTGAGCAAGTTTTTGCCAACGTTAAATCAAGATCCTTCGCATTGCAACAGTTCCTTGTAGTGTCACAGGGTGCTCATCTCTCCTCTCTCCTGGGGAGGGCAGCAGCAAATTTTGATTAATGAAGATCTTAACAAGCCTACTGTACAGCCTCAGCTGCAAATTAAAAGAAGGTCCTTTGAAGTACTGTTGCATTCCAATGAGGGGAGCTTCCCTCATGCTGCACACTGCAGCATTCCTGTTTGTACAGGGAGCTGGAATGGTCCCCTCTTTGTGCCAGCCTTGCTAAAGCAATGCCATTATTCACGTGGGGCTGGACCTAACCCGCGGCTTCATTACGTATCCATGGGAAATAAATGGCTGAGGAGTATGACTGCGGCAGCACAATAGCTGATTTTCCAAGATGTAAGGCAATATGTGTAATATCAATGCTCAAAAAAGACTGAGCCTTTAGTGTTGTTTTGCATAGACTTTCATGAAAAAGTCTCAGTATTCAGCAAAGGCAGCACTGACGGCATTCAAAATATGCTCCTTTAGGGCCCCTTGAAAATGTTTATCCTTCCCTACCTTTGTCTGAAGCACATCTGCTGTAGTTCAAATCCAAACGCAGTGCATTTGCCAGAGTTCAGATTAGATCTTTAATTAAGCTTTCATCCCCACTAGCACAGACAACAATGTCAAGTCTGTGGACCCCATGAGAAAATATAGCTTATTCCATTGGCTCCTGTGGTCTGCAACATTGTTAGCATGCTTAAAAGTGGCTGGGCTGTGCTGAGAGTGAATACTGTACCCTAAAGGAAATAATTTCTGGTTTAAATTCTGTTTGAAACATTATTTAAGCCAATTAAAATGTGTCCTTTAGGGATCTTGGCTAAGCTCTCTGCTGTTTGGTCTCCAGGGTGCTCCGTGCTGCAGCTCCTCTGCTCTCCCCAGTCCATGCAGAGAGTAGATGGGCAATGGGTGAAGGTGATGGGTAATAGTCGTAGTGTTTCAAGGCTGGAGATCTTATGGATTTTGCTTGAAGAGAGCAGATAAAAAATACCTCCAGTGGGTCTGCACAGTAATGCTCTCAAAGAAGCAACACCCAAACTCCCTTTGAGAGGCTCCTCCGTCACTCCCTTGGGTTTAAGAGCTTGCAGGCACCATGGCAGGGGAGTCTGAGCAGTGGCTGCCCAAATTGCCTTATGTCCTTTTCCCTCTCTCCCTGTCTTTGGAATCAGTCATGATCATTTTACAAGAGGGAAGAGCCAGGAGCATTTAGCAATTCTGTTTTGTCTTTGCCCACACAGACACTTGTCACAGTGTGTTACAACACCCTCCTCATTACCCACAGAGACTGAACTGATGGCAAAGCAGTTTAGATTGTTTTCATCTATGAATAAGCTTTATGTGTCTCATGAAGCATATAGTTACCTCTCTAAGGTAGCTTTTTGCTATTGCAGCGTGACATATTTCTCATACTTAATTTTCTTTTTTGTTTATAGGCACATTCATTTACCTCAGTGGGTCACATCAGACAAACACAAAGGTGGCCACGTCTCATCTGGGAAACCCTTTCCTTGTCAAGCTGTCCCCTGGGCGCTCCTGCTGCCAGGTAACAGTGTGATTTTGACTGTCCTCATCTTTGTGAGCACTCCCTTGCCTGATACAGATCAGGTGTTCTGCATGCTCTAAGTGCTGCTACTGAGGGCTCTATTTCAATACCAGTGGAAGAAGTTATAGACTAATTCTTTGGGAGGACAGAGGAGCAGGCAACTTTTTACTGTTTTGATGCCAAATTTTTATATCTGATCATTATATTATTCTTTCCTAAAGCACCCAGCAGATGTCTCAGATTTAAGGATATGCTCCAGGTTTTTGTACACTGTGACAAAGGTATCTGGACTATGGTAACAGGGCTGTATCAAACAGCCACTTTCTTGTCTGCAGACAGGAAAATCACTATACACATTAGCTATGTTGGTGTGCCAGAGGGAATTAGCTACCATACTCCAGACAGGTACTAAATTTTAATTCATGGTTTGAGGAGGATGTTTGTTAAACTGACCAGTGCAGTACCAGAGAGTTACTTTGAAATTCCTTTTTTTTGGTCTTATTTCTTGTGGCTCTGTGGAGGAATTCAAAATCAACTAGCCAGGGTAGTGGTTGATCCGAAAAACTAGAAAGGTACCGGGAAATAATGAATCAGGAGGGGCAAAAAAAAAGAAAAAAAAGGTAGATGAAAAATGAAAATACAGTTTTATAACTAGACTTGTAATTTTCAACAAAATCTGTATTTTTAAAGCAAAACTTTACACAAGAAATATATAAAATACTAACAGCAACTATTCACTACAGGAAAACATTCACAGCAGTATTTTTATTTGTCCTTTTGGCCACCAAATAAAATGAATAGATACTGTGCAATTTTATAAGCATTTTCTTATTTCCTGAGGCTTTTTATGTTTTCTGTTCTGTAACTCTTCAAAGATTATGCCATATTGGGGAGAAGCTGTGTGGTTTCGATGTGGTTTTTTTCTGATACTGTTTAATCCCGTCTGATTTAAAAAGCCAGAGAGAAGAAAAGGAAAAGACAGATAAAGCTTGCCAAAATAATTTCATTTTGATCAGTGGAAAAAAAGAGGCTTCAGAGAAGCAAAATAAAATTTAGAGTGGTTGCACAGTTTTTCAGACTCAGTGTAAAACAGAAACTGTTAATTTCATTTAAGGAAACTTTTTTCCAAAAATAAAAATGTCAGAAAAGAAGGAACTGCACTTAGAAGGTCAAACAAATAGCAGAATTTTATTCCAGCAGGATCTAGGCTTCTAAGTTATGCCTTATCCAAGGGACCAGAAACAAGTGCTAGCTGAGCTGAATCTGTTTTACTGGAAACTGCAGCTCACTTGCACTGCACACCTCAGGGAGTTACCAGATCTCAGCTGAATAGTTGCAACTTGCAGCTGAGGAGTAGAAGCCTCTGAAAAGATTCAAGAACTGTGCTGTGCTGTCATTTAAGGCACTCCTGCAGTTATTAATCTTCATGTGGCTTCTTAGAGCTATAAAGCATCAGAAACAAAATAGATGCAGGATAAGCTCGAGCAGAGTGATGCTGCAGGGAACTCAAGGCCTGGACCATGCCATGGAAGCACCGAATGTTTCATTACTCCTGGGACACCCAACAGCTTTGTATCCACAGTGCATTGGTTTAGAGAGTTTCATCTTTCTTTTGCTGACTTTGATGCTGAGTAGATAAGCACCTTTCAGATTCAGATTAATTTATCCTAGAAACCCTTAAGGCAAACTGGACACAACTGATGTGTGAATCAATGAATTATTCTGGTAAGATCTATTGCAGAGTTTGGTCTGCATTCAAAATAAACACAAATGCAGTGGGGATGCATATGTTTTTCTCTCCTTCAAAGTCAGAAAAGAAACAATTTTTATTATATGTATGTATTGAATGAATTTAAAATTCTCAGATTCAACAAAAGCTAGAGCAAGTTCTTACCTAGCTGTACATGTCTGTCAGGAGAGTGTTTTTGAAGACTGGAAGCCTGGCTTTCTGCCACATTTTCCCTGCAGACTTTTATTTCTGGGAAAGAGCAAGGAGTAGCTCATTAGGATGTGTTATGTTCCCTGTGTACAAATGTGAGATGATGCCCTCTGTTGGATGTCCCATTGAGAGGATAAAAGGATTCACATAAAGAGATCTATGTTTATTATTAGCTTTACAAGTTCTTTAGCTCCAGTTGTTAAAAAAAAAAAAAAAAATTGAATTGAAGGATAAGATATTTATATTGTGCCTTTCTGGTTAATTGAAGCTTAGAAGTAACTTCTTTCTACAGCTTCTTGTAGCTGCGTCTTTTTGCAGCTGTAAGCTAAGAAACATCTCCTTTTAGCTCAAGGTTTTGGAGTTGTAAAAGCAAATTTCTAGTCCCAGCTTTCTGTGTATGGCTCTTTAATGCATATAGTAGTCATTATATAGTAGAATGTGTAGACATAGAGAAGGAGGGTAACATTATTTCCTACTTAATGAAAAAGTAAATTTGTTTGAAAGGCTGTTTGACGGACAAAAACCATCTAAATTGTTTACCGTGTAGTTCTTCAAACAGCTCATTTTGGAAAGTGCTTGTATACCTGCAGCATTCTATTTCTTAAGCTTTTTGCTGGGGGGGAAATGTTACATGAAAGCATTTCAATTCATTAATAGGTATCAAGATTATTTTATATAGGACATGATTTTCATGAGTGGTGGTAAAAAAAAACATTGAGGAACTGAGTCTACCAGACATGAAGCCAGAAGATAACAAAAAGGAGCTGTGTGTTTTAACAGGAATATTTCTGAACGACTGATCCATCTCTTGTTTTAACTTCATGAAGATTGAACTATTGTCAAGATATCAAGGGTTTTGCAGGGAAGTAAAGATACTGCAGGTGAAATTTTAGTCTTTCACTATGTGGAGAAGCAGGAAAGACTCAGGGGGAAAGAAAAAAATTAGTCTTCGAAAATCTTATTTCTTCCCCTCAGTTCTCAGCTGAATTTCAGCCTGTGTATTATTAAAAAAAAAAAAATCAGACTTACTCTATCTTGCAGGGGAGTGAATCGTGATTCTCACTGTCTTCTGACCTTTCCTGCCTTGCAAGCAGCCTGATCCACCTACAGTCATTGTTTTTTCCTCCCATATATTGGCCAATCTGCTTGTTTCAGGAGATGAATAGATTATCTTAAAAATCTCTCTTCAGATTGTATTCATTTATGTTGATTGTGAAAATAAAAGATCATAAGGTTTCTTTCATATGAGTACCTCAATGATTGCACTTTTCAGATTAATATGCCTATGAAGCTGTCATATATTCAGCATTTGTGAAGAAAAATAATGTTTGAGAAGTTTCTAAGTGCCTACTAAGATAAAAAGAGTTAAAAATCATTCAGTCTGCATGTTGATAGATACATGTTAGAAGTAAATTGTAAAAATAAGCTTTACCTTTAAATACGGTTTTGTCTTCAGACATGATACTGCTCCTCAACGTGCCATAATTACAAACATCCCCATCTTTTATGCCAAGTGTGTGTTTAGACCCAGCATGTCATTCTTTGATATAATGTACATATATTACTCGGTACTGAATTTATTGCAGATTGATTATATAATTTTTTTAAGTTTTTCATTAAAAACTCTTTCAACAGGTGAGATTTTGGTACCGGTTATCTCATGATTCCCAGCTTTCTGTCTTTAAGAGGACTGCATTAAATGGAAGTTTGGAAAAATTACGTGACATTTCAGGATTGCCTGAGATGAATTGGACAAAAGTGAATATACCTGTAGAAAGTGAAGCTGAGGAATTACCTTTTCAGGTAATTAGAAATCACATTTACATTGCTTTCTAAAGTTATTTTATTTTTACCTTTACAATTAATTTAATTATGAAATATAAAAAGAGAATTTCTATTCTTTAATGCTCATATGGAAAAGCATTTAATTTAGCTTTTTCCATAGATGCATCTTTGAAAGAGCACAGCCATGGTTTCTGTATTCTAAGCATTAGAATAACTTTTTGTAACAAACATCAAGGGACCCTAAAGAAAATTTAGTTCCAACCACCATTGGTAAGGACACCTCACATGACCAGGTTGCTCAGAGTTCCTTGTAAATAGTCCCTGTCCATCTTTCTTGCAGGCTCCCATCAGGTACTGATGGCTGCAATTAGGTCATTCTGGAGCCTTTTCATTTTCAGGCTGAACAAACCCAATTCTCCCCACCTTTCCCCATTGGAGCGGTACTGCACCCCTCTGATCAACTTGGTGTCCCTCCTCTGGACTCACTCCAACAGGTGCTGGGGACCTCAAAGCTGGACGCAATACCCCACATGGGGTCTCACCAGGGTAGATTAGAGGGGCAGAATCTCCCCCTGGCCCTGCTGCCCACACTGCTTTGGATGCAGCCCGGGACACGTTGGTCTTTCTGGGCAGTGGGTGCACATTTCCAGGTCATGTCCAACCTCTCACCCACCTGCACCCCCAAGCGCTTCGGGGCAGGGCTGCTCTTGATCGGCTCAGCCGCAGCCTGTGCTGATTCCGGGGATTGCCCCAACCCAGGTGCAGCACCTTGCACTTAGTCTTACTGAAACTCATGAGATTCCCATGGGCCACTCCTCGAGCTTCTCCAGGTCCCTCTGGATGGCATCCTGTCCTTCAGGTGTGTCAACTGCACCATCAGCTTGGTGTCATCTGCAAACTTGCTGAGGGTGCCCTCGATCCCACTGTCTATGTCATTAAAGAAGATATTAAATAGCACTGGTCCAAACACAGATTCCTGAGGGACATGACTCATCACTGATATTTGTCAGGACTCTGAGCCATTTACCACTACCCTCTGGATGTGATCATGTACCCAATTCTTTACCCACCTAACAGTCTATCCATCAAATCCACCTCTTTCCAGTTTAGAGAGAAGGATGTTTTGGGGGCCATGTCAAAAAATCTACAGAAGTCCAGATAATTGACAAATGTATCCCTTCGCTGATGTAGTCACTCTGTCACAGAAGGCCTCTGGGCTGGTCAGGCAGAACTTGTCCTTGTTGAAGTCATGCTGGCTGTCTCGAAACACCTCCCTGTCCTCCATGTGCCTTAGCATAACTTATAGGAGAATCTGTTCCATGATTTTCCCAGCGCAGAGTTGAGACAGTGCAGGTACTTCAATTTGCAGTCAATCCCTACATTTACTGAACCACATTGATAACTTCAGCAGGCATAGTATAGATGAACACAATTAAATGGTGCTGTAAATCATCACATTTGGTAACCCTGAATAGCTAATTTAAGAAGATATATAATTTTTATCTGTTCCAGCAGGAAGACCATTCATTCAATAGTGATGACTTTTACCAGTTTTGATTGAAGCAAAGTCATCTGGGTAACATAACTTTCCCTAGGTAAATGTAGTTATGGTTTTGACAGTTGAGGAGCAAATTTCTGACCTGATCGAATCGCAGTTGTAATTTTTCCTGGCTGACGTTCACAGTTGGTTGCAGGCACAACTTAGTTCCTGTGCAGATGTCATAAATTATAAAGGAATATATAAACATATCTGTGTGTGTTTGCATCTTTTTACCACGTCACCTTTAATAAATTAACTTATTTTTCTGTCTTTACAGATTGTTTTACGAGGTACTATTCTAACAACAAATGCTGCTGTTGCTATTGATGATCTCAGTATAACAGAGGAATGTGTAGTTGTGAATAGATCACTTCCAGGAGTCAGCCACGAAAGTGAAGGCAAGTTTCATGGTTTTGAATACATTTCCCCCAATGTCTGTTACACATAACTGTGATTTGACTGACTACTGGAAGATACCTTTAAAGAAGTAGAGGAGAGTCTGAGGAAAAGAGTTTCTGCTGTAACCTGTCACCGTCCTGGAAGTGTTCTTGGCCCTTTTGGACGAGTCTTTGACCCTGCCCATGCCAGAGGTGTTGGGCTAGATGATCTTTAAGGTCCTTCCCATCCCAAGCTCTTCTATGATTCTATAATGAAGGCTTTCATCACTGTGTTGTAAAATAGCTGCTATAGGTAGTCTTTAATTTCTAATTTCTGCTATAGTAGTTTCTTTGCACTAGTTCTGCAAAGTGAGCTCTGGTGGGAATTTCCAGATACCATTTACTTTGTAGTATCTGCTCACATTCACATTAGGATGCAGAGGCAGCAGCAAAACGTCTTATATTTTCCACTAAAGAGCAAAGTCTACTGCTTTATTTTAGGGCATTCTCCTATCATTACTGCTAAATATTTGACATATAATAAATGACCACCAAACTTGTCTTTGTACTCATGCTCTGTAGTCTTGAAGTGCCAATGGATAAAATAACCTTCTGTCAGACTGCTGCTTCTGGTCCCCTTGGTGCTAACAGCTGATTTGCAAAAATGGCATAGGTACAGATGCAGTCAGGGGAAATGTGATGAGTTACAGCCATCCAGTATCTGAATTTAATACCCAAAAAGTTAAAGGCATAATAGAAAACTTCAGTGTTGTGTTTTTAAAACTTTTCTGATCCCTATATACTGTCAGGTTGAAGTATTTAAAGAAACATTAATTTGCTTTAATTATTTTCCCTACAATTCCGTCATTTACCCATTAATCACAAAATACTCTTTTTAGAATGGAGGTTTAAAAAAAAATTCCTGTCTGGATAGAAGTGTGAGTATTTATAAAAGTTAGGTTAAACAAAAAAGATTAAAAGCTCCACATCATTACTCTCATTCAGTTTCCAGAAATCTACTGAAGAAAAACCACTAGACCCTGGCTTTTTCTTCCCCCATTCTTTGGAATATGGCGTGTTTTTAATGTGTAGGCTGAGGTGCAAGCTAGTAGTGGTGCAGCACCCAACTTTGGCTTCTTGCAGCTTTCACTGTGACCTGAGCACAGAGAAAGCGCAGCTAGAGCAGAAAGGTTTGGTGAAAATCTGCTCCTGGCTCCCAGGGAAAGAGCAGGGCACCGTAGCCAACCTCTGCCCTCTCAGCAGGAACCCAGCTCTGCAACACGGAAGTCTATTTGACAACTTTTCACACAAAGGTTGGAATATTGTGGAGAGTAAGATGCAGTTTAAGACCATCAGACTTTGAGATCAGCTGTGTTTCTTATCACCTGTGATATAATCTGGCATACTGCATAAGTGGTGCTGCTTCCTATGCTGAGTACATTGCTGTACTAAAAGAAGATAAAAAGCACTTCATATAATTTTATATATGTGTGTTTTTACTTACATGTCCTTTTCTGACTTTTAAGGGGAAACAGAATTTGCAGATGCTTCATGTTTTTACTGTCCAGCAGGGTTTTTTTCATGTGGGAATGGACATTGTATTTCATCTGACAGATTTTGTGATTTTAAGCCTGACTGCCCAAATAAACATTATGAAACCAAATGCCGTAAGTGACAACTTAAAAATCTGTGTTGTTAAGCTCCTGTGACTGTTTCTTTGTCCTCTTTGCAGTGCTTTCGTGACTTCATAAATCTTGTAATTTAATTAAAAGTAAAAGCTCTTGAGAAATAGTTACTTCACTTTGATTCTGTTCTGTGATTTTTCCCCTTTTATTTTCTGTAGCAACTACTTCCCTCTTAGCATTAAAACCAGAAAAAGAGGTTTTGATTAATTATTTAGTAGAAGCTGCTGCTTAAAATATAGTATTTTATTTTATAATTCTAATGCACTGGTCACAGTCTTGCATTGAAATTGTATGTTTTATAGACATACTTTTGATGTGAAGATGCCCCAGCTGACCCAGGTACCACAGGCATGGTCACGGATATAATTGAAACTGAGTCAGTATTTTCTGTTTGGATGTGCTGTGACTCCTGTCAGGGCCACATGCCTGGGCTTTCTCTGCATGGAGACAAACACATGGGAAAGTAGAGGGAGGTGATGAATCTCAGAGTCCCTCTCCACTGCACAGTCAACAGGGAGCTTAGAAATGTTTCAGGGTCTCTAATATGTAGCTTCAAAAGTCTTTTTGATTCATTCAGTCTCCTGTTTTGCATAAGAAATCACAGTTATACTTTGCACTTTTGAAAATGAGTCTCTTGGTTTGAACTATCAACTTTGCTGTAGAACTCGTGATGCATTTTCAAAATGAGTTGCTATAAGCATCATTTAATGCAAGTTTTCTTTTTGAAAATAGAGCATGATGCATTTATCACACAAATGACAGAAGTATTGTAGACAAGATCCTCAAAATATTTTCTGTGCTGTGCTAGGCATCAAAAAGCATAAACTTCTTCAGAGATGCTAATATAATCCAAATTCACTGTTTATTTTTTATGGTTTCTATTTGGAGATTTGAGAGTTGTTGCTCAGATAAATAAAAATGTATTTGACTATTAGCAGGTAAAAGAAGTAATTACAGCTTCTATTACTATTAATACACTTTCTCTACATTTTAGTATTGAATCTTTCTCAGCTAGAGCACTGGTATTGAGGGGTTTACGTGTTTAGATAGATTGGTATCCAAAATACACAGAACTTTGAGGTATAAAACTGCATTTTGTTATACTAGATAACAGTTTGCCTAGCTAAAATCAGAAAAAAACCTATTAAATGTTCACTAAGCAGACTATCTTTCCTCTTGTGGGTCAGAGTAAAGAAAATTCTGATACTTTAGCAGAGTTGAGTTTGGAAGGGATATTTGAAGATCACCAAGCAGCTAAACCCACCCTGCTCAAAGCAGCGCCACCAGAGCAGAATGCGCAGAGCCTGACAGAGTGAGGTGCTGAATATCTATGAGGATGGAGACTCCCCGGGCAGCCAGCACACCCTGTTCCAGCGTTTGAACACTCTCACTGTAAAACCAGTGCCTGTTGCTTCTTCTCATATCACTGGGCACTACTGAGAAGAGTTTCACCTTCTTACTCCCTCCCTGCCCATGTTACTCATAGTAAAACTCTCATGACACTCTTTAATTTTTAATATACTTCAAGTTTTTTCTACTTTATTTATGCTTACACACCTTAGGCAGCATTGGGTTATGATAGTCTGGATTGTTCTCCCATTAACCTTTTTAAATTCAGGTACTCGGTGTTTGTTCTCTGACAGAATAATAAGACTTCCAAATCAATATTTTAATTAAAAACATTCTAAGCAGATTTAGCTGCATGAAACTCTAACTGCTCTAGGATAGCAATGAACTGGTAGCTTTTAATCAAGAAAATTAAGATCTGCTGGTTTTGTGGCCATTTATATTTCTTTTTAACTATTCGGCTTGTGTTCCCATTTCAACATTATATCTTCAGGTGAAGAGAAATGTCCAGCTAGGTGCTTAGCCAGTCCTAGACCAGCCCTAATTACAAATTGGCTATATGGCAACTTCTTTTCTCTTTCTTTTTCCTCTCATTATATAACTGAAGAAACTTTTATTATACCCAAGTCTCGTTTGTCAAGACAATACATTAACAATGCCATGCTAAAGGTTAAACTTTGCAACCATTATATTTATGGTGATCTTTGCTCTAAGTATATTGCTGACTAATAAATCATTGCTACTGCTGAGCTGGCTCAGTGTGTGCTGGCACTACAACTTGTAATGTGGGGAGAAGAATGTAGGTACACAAAGGGCCCTGCAAGCAGTTTGGCAAGTTGACTGTTTCCAAGCAATAAGCTTGCCTTTCAGCACATTAGTCTGGTGGTCTACAGCATAGCTCTTATGCTCTTATAAGAGGATAGCTCTTATAATTCTTTTCAAATTGTATTTCATCATCCTCATGCTTATATAGTGCACCATTGCTTTCTATATTTTCTTTGCATAATCTTGCACTTGGATGCAAGCATTTCGTATTTCTCAGACACTTTTCCTAATTTCTGGACTTAGCTAAGCACAGATTTTTGTACACCTTTTCCAGCTACATTGTTCCTTTCATTGATATTAATTTTTTTTTCCATGGTGTTCCAACTAATGTGATCATATGCACCTTATCCTTGTTAATGTTATTCTCTTTGTATAAGAACCAGGCAGGGATGTTACATGGGTTAAAATGTCTTTCAAAATATGTTTCATTTAAATATTATAATCTTAAATTCCAGCAAGATGATTTAGTTAGGTGCACGGGTCCGCTAATTCCAATGAATAAACAAAGTCTCCATAAGATTTTCTTCTGTCTCATTATCAATCCTTGAGACATCTCTTGATTTTCGCTTCCACTCAAATGAGTACCTTCTTTTCTGTCAGGCCTGGAAGAATTCAGATGAAGATTACCACTTCTAGAACTGCTAAAATGTTTCCTTTCTTGAGTGTTGCTCCCCCTGGCTATTAGATCACAGTTTTTCTTCTACAGATGAAGAATTTACTATGGCCATAAAGCTTTTATACTTGACTTCCATGCATTAAAACAGAAGAGAAAAGCGACAGCCTTTTTCAAACTGCAGATTTACAGCAGTGACCTAACACACCTATCACATTGTGTGCTTGTGCTCTGGAAGATGAATGTGCAGCATGAGTTCTATGGTCTACATCCTATGCATTTGGTGGAGTCTAAATGCTCACTTTTGCACCGTAAGATTTATGTTGATGGAGTAGGAATAAGATCAGGTTGGAAAGCAATCTGATAGCATAGATATATTCTTGATATTCTGTCTGACCTTTGCTAATTTCTCCCTTATGCTCTTCTTTCTTTTTTCCGTCTACTTGTGGTGTGGATTATCAAGAATAATTATATGGATTTATATATAAAATAAATATGAAGTAATTAACATTTGGAGAGGAATACAGTATATTTTCACAGGTCTATCCATGGTCACATGCTTTGAGGTGCTCCAACATGATCTCGTGCACCTTGCAGTCACTGATGCTTCAAGGTGTACCTCTTGCAGCACTGACTTATCCACAGCCATAGATAATTGAGGCGCACTCTTCAACACGGACACCTTTCAGAGTTACACCTGCTGCAACACAGATATAACCGTGCCCACAGGTTCTTCCAGAGGTACCTGCCCTGGCATGGGCATTTCCTCAGCCAGAGACACTCCAGGGTGTCCTGATCTCATGTGGCCTCATCCACAGGTCACAGTCCCTTTGGCTCGACTCCACACTGGAGCTCCAGCCTGTTCCTTCCAGTGCAGCAGCAGCAATGAGCTGGCCATCTGCCAGCAGGCACAGCACCTGTGCTGTTATCAAATGCTCCCAGGCACAGGAGATGGAGGTGATAAGCAGTGCAGCAAGCAGTGAGAGCAAAAAGCTGCCACTGACAAGCTCTAGGCTATAATAAACAGTCAGGAAAGCAGACCCCATGGGAAGCGCAAGAGTGTGCCAAAAATATCTAAAAAATCAATCAGGGCTATAAATTTGATCCAACACATTCCAAACAAACTTGTCATTATCTCAAACCCTTCAAGCCTCATGTGCCAGAAAGGATTGCCAAGGTTGAACCCCAGCTGGCAGCTCAGCCCCAGGTAGTGGCTCACTCACTCCCCTGGTGGCATGCGGGAGAGAATCAGACAGGTAAAAGTGAAAACTGATGGCTTGAGATAAAGACAGTTCAGTAGAGAATGCAGAAACCATGCACACAAGCAAAGCAAAACAAGGAATTCATTCCCCACTCCCTGTGGGCAGGCAGGTGTTCAGTCATCCCCAGGAGAATGGGGCCCCATTCCACATTACGGTGAGTTGGGAAGATCACACCATCACTTGGGACATCCCCCACTAGTCTACTGCTGAGCATGACACCACATGGTATAGGCTATCCCTTTGGTCAGTTGGGGTCAGCTGTCCTGGCTCTGTCTCTTCCCAATTTTTTGTGCATTCCCAATCTCCTCACTGGTGGTGCAGTGTGAGGAGCAGGAAAGGCCTTGTCTCTATATAAGCACCACTCAGCAATAATTAAAACATAATCAAGACTGCTTCCAGCACAAATTCAAAATACAGCCCTATACTTGCTACTGTGAAGAAAATTAACTACACCACGGCCCAAACCAGAGCACATACACATGGTATTGTTTTGTATTTATGTCTAAATGAAAGATGAATTTAATAGTTATTATTTATATAGTGTACAATTTAGGGCAGCACAAGCATGCTAAGGCTAGCCTTAAATTAAGTAATTTATAAACTGGACCTAATCTATATGTTTGTACAGGGTTTTATGTACCTTAATTTGAGTTAGAAGGCAAGTAAAGAGAAGGATGCACATGTTGTTTCTTAAAAACTACTTTTGTGGCATAATTTTTTAATGATATATATTTTTTGTTTCTAATGGCTACCTTTGTATTAGTAATAAAAATCTCCTCAGTATTATAAGAAACATTTCCCATAGTTCCCATTACTAATCTTGGCAAAGCATAAAACTTCTGTTGTAATTACAGAGTAACACTTCCTGAACCTCATTTTTAGAGTCAGATCTTGAATACCAGAATGTCTGTTTCATATGCTTGCTACTCCACTTCAGCCAGACAAATCAGTAATGTTTAAAGGTGAGACCAGAAACAACAGCCAGATCAGAAAGGTGGGCTTTAGTTCGATGAGTGAAAAGATTGGCGGCTTGTAAAATGAAGGTACCTAATACTGGAAGTGCCTGGATAACTGCATAAGAATTTGTTCACGGAAGTTAAATGGGGAAGGGATGGGACTAAAATCCCATCTACAGAGGAAGGAGAACACCTTTGACAGTGGACAAGAAATGGCTGCAAATCTGCATAATTTGAGCTTGTTGGTGTAGGAGAGATATAACCATAGGCCTGGAGGAAGCCAGGGCAGGAAGGACCTGGGCTGCTCAGGGGGAAGGACTAAGACTAGCCGGACATAGTGCCCCTGAGACAGTGTCAGCAGAGATACCAATAATGGAAGATTAAATGTCTGGTAGGAGAGAAAACAACAAGGAGAGAATGGGAATGAAGAATACAGATGTGGAGCAGTGATGTTTTTGGAGGGATCGGTATAAAATATGGCCGTTTAGTGACAGAGAACTGAGATTATGTGAGAGGACCTGGAGCAGGGAGCTGCTTGGGGAAATGAGGTAAGAAAGTGAGAATTTCCAGTTTTCCAGTGTTCCTAGGACTGAGATAAGGGGTCACAGAAGAGCAGTTGTGTAATAGGTAAAACAGGAAATAGGCTGTGGAAAAGAAGAGCATTGAGGAAAGAGCAAGGGCACTTTTCTGACAAAGACCACACACACTTTCAGAATTTCCGTGGAACCCAGAAGCCGTAAGTCTAACTTGTCCACTTCTTTCAGCAAACATCTACATACTATTTTTTGGACAAAATGTATATGTAATTTCATAGTTGCTCCAAGTTAGTTTCTAGCAAATTATGCACCATGACAACAAATATTGCGTGAGCTTCAGTGGCAGAGAAAACAGGGCAAATAACAAGGTGGCCTGAATAATGACCATTGGATCTAATTTTTGTATAGTTCAGTAAAAACAGGGACTTTCCCTTCAGTCTTTTAGAATGTTTTTTAGAATTTTATTTCCCCCTGGTAAAAATCTCAATCTTTACAACTCCTACAGCGAAGTTAGGAGACATATAGTGGAGTTAGTTGTTAAAAATGTAGGTGCACGGTGATATCACTAGATTTGTTTATAGCAAAATCTTTTTACTCTGCATATTTTGCCTTCTTTACATGCAAAGCTACTTCTCATTTCACAAGTGATATACACCTCTGTGCTACGTACGAGTCATGTTTCTCTTTTACTAAGAAGCCCACATGACAGAAATCACAAAGAGGTCTGCTGCAATTTCATGGCTATTGAAATGGATTTTCCCACAGAATTCAGAAAAGAGAATGTTCTGGAGTGTTTTGTTTGCTGTAGCCATGTGTAGAGAAGACTACCACATCTATGTGTCCTAAACCTTTAAGTGCCTATTTTTTTTTTGTTTCAGTTGGTGTTTTTTGGTTTCTTTTTTTTTTTTTGGGGGTGGGGGGCGGATATAGGTAATATTTGGAAATGGAAATTGAGGGAAGGTGGAATTATGCCTTGGATTTTGTAAAGATCGAACTTGTTTGATCTTCAAATAGTGACTTGCTTTTTAGTTTTTTTTCCTTTTGCTTTTTTGTTCCAATTAGCATTTCTTCTTGCTGATGAACTTTTGCAGTAACTTTTTAATTGGTCCCTATTTGGTTTGTCCCTGTAGAAATTCAGCCAATGCACCTACAAAGGACAGTGTTATTTGACTGAGTGTATATAATGAAATTAGTAAATAGTAGCTGAAAGTAGAAAATAGTAGAAAACATAAAAATTGGAAGGCAGATGTAATACTTTTCGGTGTGTTTGTATTATAAAGAGGGTTAAAATAATTTATTAGGATAACTCTGTCCAGAGTTAAACTGGTTCCTAGATTTGATGATATTTTTTATTTCTTCCATCTAACAATAAGTTCCTAAATTTATCTTAAAATTATTAATTAAAAAATAGTTTGAAGTGTATTGGCATATTAGAGCCTTTATAAACAGCTTTTAAGTAAAAGAAAATACAAGCCAGAAATAAGGATTTTATCTCTTCACCTGGATTTTTTTTATTTATGATGCATTCTGTATAAATTTACATGGGCTGAAAGATGAGAGATTTTGGGGGCTGTGGAGATTTATGGACTTCCATTCTTGAAGAAATGCTAACATCTTAAACATTTGTTTTTAAAATACTCTTTTGAGCAGGACTGTTTATTAAATTTCTGTTAGGCATCACTCAGTCAACAGAGAAGCTGGACATGTGATTTGTGAGGCCTTTGAATACTCAAAACAGAAAAGGACAAAGCCCTTTTCCTAAGAACCAAATATTAGAAAGAAATCTAGAATTTTGTAGTAACAAGTCAGCTCAGGGAAAACTGAATCTGCTGAAGATTTAAAGGCAGGTTTCTCAAAGCATCAACAAAGCCAACCACTCTGAAATGCTATGCTCACAGTATCTCTGATTCCTTCTTGATTGCTGAGGGAGACTTAAAAAAGATGCTAATAGGGGCAACAAGGAAAAATATATTCATACAGGTGGCATGGATACCACTAGAAGTTAAAAAACATCAAACAAATGGTTGAAGTGTTTTCTAAATGAAAAATATAGAAAAGATGACAATTTTTGGTAGGTTAAATGTAAAAACACAGTAAGGATGCCAAAACAAGTTTAAGGAACACTATCAATAAATTCATCAAACACATGAGGAGAAGACAGCCTGGCAGAGTCCGTAGTCTCACATTATGGTTAGAGTATAAAGAGAGCATGTGAGGAACAAAAAAGAAATAGGAGAAAAGCAAATCCAAAAGTCTTAGGAGAGAAGACAGATTAGTTTCTGTGAGTTCACTGTGAAAGTACAAAAGTACCCAAGCAAGAGCCTTTCTTTCTGAACAATATGTCTGAAATGGAAGTGCCAGTCAAAGAAGTTATGGGACAAGACAATTGGATAATTGAAGGGTTATCAAGCATCAAGATCCAAGTGCATTTCACCCAGGCTCTACCAGCCTGCTCTATTCTTGTATTTTCCCTAGGTGTTAAATAGTTGGTTTGAGATTTAGTTGAAGGTTTCAGGGTTATTTTATCTCAGTGTACTCATGCATGCTTAAGCTAAATGGTCTGGTGCGTCCTTTCTTTTGTGTTTTCTCTGTGTTACAAGTTACAGATGCAAGAAGTCTGGGCTCAGACTTAACAGTTTTATCTTGTTTATTTGCCTCATTTGGTGTAACCATCTGTGTCCAAGGTCTGTCATATTCTCTGTTGCTGTTCTCTGGGGAATATGGGATGGTTTCTTCTATCGAGTAAAAAGCAAATCAAAAATAGCTGTCCATATTCCTTTTTCATTATGTTCTCTCCAGGGATTTTCAGTCATTTCTCTCATGCCTAGGCCCTTGAATATTTGCAGATATATTTTGTCTTCATTTTATTCTATCAAAACATTCTGTCAAAAGATTTCTTCCTTCTGCTTTTCAGTCACATTTGATTTGCATCACTTCATCCTTGGCATTTCTGACCCACATACACCATATGTAGAGCAAACTTATATTTTCTTTGATCTCTGAAACATATTTGTTCTTCCATATTTGTGGAATGGTTTTTTGGAAGCTAACTGTGGAATTTTAAGTACTTTGCTTAATAATTCACAAAACCTTGTCTTTTTAAAAGCAATAGCCGTCAATATTACTAGCGTTCCTCATTAGTAATTTTTCACTCTCTCTAAAAAATTATGTATAATGTAGCGTAACATAGTTTCTAAAGACAAAAACAAAACAAAATCAAACACAACAAATAAAAAACCTCCCGTATTTTCCATTAAAAACACTGATGTAATCTCATTCCTCAGAATACTTCATATGATCCTGATATGTGCATATTCTACATACCATACTACAACCACTGAAATCTGTGATGAGTCATAAAACAATGGCAGAATTCTCACAGTCATACCTGAATATTGCCTTTATTTATTCTGTGTGTATGATTAATAAATTATTGCTTAAAATCTTTAAATAATTCTCTTAGTGATTTCCATTAAAAGCCTGTTACATTTGAAGGACTAAAAAAAAAATAATTTTGTGATTTAAGAAAGATTTTTTTGTAAAATGCAGAAGAGAAAAACTTGATGTAAAGAAGAAATTCTTTACTGTAGGAGTGATAAGTCACTGGAACAGGTTGTCCAGGGAATCTGTGGGTGCTCCATCCCTAGAAGTGTTCAAGGCCAGGATGGATGGGGCTCTGAGAAGCCTAATCTAGAGGGAGCTGTCCCTGCCCATGGCAAGGGAGTTGGAACTAGAAGATCTTTAAGGTCCCTTCCAAACACAGACCTTTCCATGATTCTGTGTTTCTTCATTATAACATAATGAATGTTAGTCAATTTACATTCATTCATAAATGACACCCTTCCACTCTTTTTTCCCCTTTATTTGTAATATACAGTTTTCTAAAATATCACAACTCTTTTAATTGAAGAATTGAAGAATGCAGCTGAATATGATTTCAGATCTTTTTTACTTCAGTAGTTTGTGTTTCAGGGATTACCAATATCATAGCGTCTCACTAATGCCTGATATTTAACTTTATTCCAATTATGCACAGAGGAAGGGTTTTGCTATCATTAGCATACTTGCTGACATTTAGGAAAAAAGGGATTTAATTTCTGGCTCCAACAACAAAGAAAGATCTTGCAGAAGGTTTGCTACTGCTTTGTGTGCCCAAAGTTCTTGCTGTGTACCAGGAGGACTGTGAGGTCTGTTTTCAGCATCTCCTCGCCTGCTTTGAGGGCTTTGGCTGAAGCACCCTGAGGGAGAATGGGTTGATTCACTGAGTACATTGCACATGGCCATGGCTTGGTTGTTCCTCTGCGACTGCTCTTTTCCTCAGCTGTTACTAAGCAAATGCCTTATGTCTCATATGAAGCCACTCTCTGCCTCTCCATGCCCCTTCCCTAGACTTATTTCTAGAATATTGGTGCCATGTTAGAAACATTTTATTTACTTTTCATACTGCAAGTGTTGTTCAGCGATGTCATGTACAGAAATGAAATGTCTCTTCTTTATTCCCGCTGCTGCATGTGACTTTGAAAGAGAGAGCTGTGGCTGGATTGCAGCAGTAAATGCAGATGGATGTGACTGGGTAAGAAGTTCCAATAGTGCTCTTCCACCTGCGTTCCAGAAGCAAGCTCCTCCCTAGGATCACACCCACAACAAACCTGAAGGTAAGACAAGCCAGGCCTAGGAACAGAGAAGTGGAATAGATAAACCTGCTCTTTAATCAGATTTTAAATGGAAGGCATGAATGCTTTAAAAACCTTTAGAAATCCTTTATTTCTTCAGCCCGATAAGTTGTTTTCTGTTTTATTTATCAGGTCATTTTATGTTCATTCTGAAGAACAGCAGCAGCATTTCACAAATAGCTCGGCCACGAAGCCCAAAGTTCAGGCAAACTGGATCAAATTGCACACTGTCCTTCTGGTATGAAATAATTTACATTTAGAATTCCTGGATCATCTCACATTGCTTTTCTTGGACTGAAATTGAGGTTATCGTTTGAAATAGATGCACCTTTCTCTGAAGTATTTATTTCATTATATTCTGTCAGCATAGAGTCTTCGTTGTGAACAATATGTAGATATAAGACGAAACACTTGGAGAATAGAACTGAAAGATGGCATGACTTTGTTGTCAGGCTCTGAGCAAAATTGTAGTAAAGGATTGCGCCTGCATGCACATGGGAAAATACTACTGTGTTTTTGCTAACAATTCTTTGGTTAAGTAAATTTTAAAATGTGACTTTTTTTCAAGAAAAGGAAAGCATTGAAAAATCTAGTAGGTCCTTGAGTCACCTACAGTATCCAAAATTAGATTTCATCATTTCAAAGTATAAGTTCCAGTGTGAGAATTCATTCTTCCACTTCTTTTTTATATACACAGGAAAAAAAAAATCGAAACCAAAAACGCACAACAAAAAATCAACAATCAAACCCAAACAAAACATTTTCAATAATTTTCTCGTCTCAAACTTGTCAAAGATGGACATAAAAAATATAGCTGTGATAATTTGTTTACTAAGTCCAAATTGGTGCTATGGTTTAAATTAAGGTTTGGTTTGACCTTGATGTTATTAAGTGCAGTTTGTCTCAGTAATGTCGAATACATCTGTCATAGGAAGTAGAACTGTCTTTTTATCCAAGATTCATTACTTGAAGTTGGACATTACAAGTTGTTGGTTGTATATCTGCTTCCACTCCCAGTTTTGTTGTACAATTGCCAACATAAGTATTTATTATTTTTAAATGCTGTAGAAGGCAACATGTTAACAATAACTAACATAGATAGAAGGGGTACTTATGCATTCAGTAAGTGTTCTGTTTCTCCTTCTTGAAACTTTACAACCATGTACTGAATTAAATTTATGAAAAGGCATTACGCATCTGAGTGAGCAGTGTTTGTTGCTTAATAGGAAAGCAAATGTGTCTCTTCAGTTATGGGTTTCAATTTAACGAAATATGCTTCTTCTCCCAGAATCTTCAGTTCTTGAAATGAGGCCTAGACTGACAGAGCAGCCTATCCATCATTCAGAAAATGGATTGAATTAAAGGCACTCTGGACTTCTTATATTTTTCACATAGACATAACAGAAAAGATTGTAACTGACGTGGTCCATTTTCATCATTTGCCCACTTAAAATTCTTATTTTTGTTATTTTAGGTATTGCAATTACGGACAGTCAGTTGGGGCAGCAGAGCTGCAATTGCTTGTGGATGGGCTGAAGCAGCCTACCGTCCTCCGGAGGACGTACTACAGCGAGGGAAATCAGTGGCTGAAGGCCATCATTCAGCTTGGGCGCCTTTCCAATTGTCACTTGATAAATTCAGTCTGGGTTTTTATGAGGGCGTCTCAGCAATTGATGATGTTAGATTTGAAAACTGTTCCCTCCCACCTCCAGCGTTAAGTTGTGATGGTCCAAATAACTTCTGGTACTGAGACACAAAAGCTTGCATTGACAGTTTATTGGTCTGTGATCTTGTGGATAACTGCAGGGATGGATCAGATGAAGAATGCTGCAGTAAGAACTTTCTCCTATTGTTTACTTACTCTACACTAAAATTGACTTGCCAATTCATCCCTGGACTGAAAGAGCACAGAAAGAAACGCTACAGCCAGTAATGATTCCACTGAATATAGCTAGTGATGGAACAGAAAGAGAATTTTAAACTTAAATACATATGATGAATTACAACTGAGGGTAAATGGAATTCAGGCTTCTTTATCCAAAACAGTAACATTTCTTTAACTTGTGTAAAACACAAACATTCATCACAAGTTTATTATAAAAAAGAGGATTTACAGTCTGCCACTTGTTTTGGGTCAATGTGCTATCTTTGATTTTACTGACAGAGTATAGTGCAAGATGTACTGATGGACTGAGAGGAGTGTATGTCCTACCTCTTCTTAGGACCGATGCTCTTCCTATTAAAAAAAAAGTTAAAATATTTATACTAAAGATAGGAGTCATGCTGGACATATTTGTCCTCTTCAAACAAAGTACTTGAAAGCACTGAAGAAAGCCATGAGTCATTCACATTTTTGACATTCACCTTGAGTTCTGAAGGGTGCTGTTGATGGTTTTTCCCCTGAAGCAAGCATTCATCAATTTTAAGAACTCAAGAACATTAATATAAAATAAAATTAGCTAGCATTTGCTTTATGACATCCTGAGGTAACTAAATTATGCAAATCACAATCAGTTTGAGAAACAGGGGGCACCTTACATGCTTGAGGGGATATCAGTCTGCAGTAATATTTGCTGAATATCAACTTAAAACTGCTCTAAATTTAAACGAAAGTGAAGGCCTTCCAGCCTATCTTAGTTTTTCTATTTGTGGAATGTCTATCTTCTTTATAACTCATTTTGAGGTCTACAATAAAATATGAGTTCCAAACACCATTAAAAGTAAAAGCTTAATTTTAAAAAATGGCTATTACTTCAGTTATTGCTTATGAAGAGCAGATGCAAAGTTGGAGTACAAGTTCACCACCTCTGACATATTTTATTGTTTTACATTAGAGGTAATCAGTATATTTTGCCTTGGTGTCAAACAAAAAAGTGCAGTTGTGTTATAAACTCTTCAATTTAGCCTTGATAAAGCTATCATGCTAATATTATTGAGGACAATAAAGATCTAAACCATAATGTGTTTTTAGGATTATATCCACCATGCAAAAATACATTACATCACTTATTACACATACACAAGATAGTATGGTGTGATTTATTTCATCCAATTAACCTACATTTTAACTCCTTTGATCTGTTCACTATCAGTTAAAGAACTTCACATTCTCTATTTGTAATAAAACATAAAAATAATAACATGGATAGTTTTTTCACTGCTTTGTTTATTCAATAAATTAAGTACAATTTGACATATATTGAAAGGGAATATTGAAAATAATTTTTTTTGTACAGACAAGTGTACATATATCCTTCAGAGGGGAATGTTTTCAAGGAGAAGAAGACACACATTTTTTCTGTATATTAGAAATAAATTTTTGCATGTATAAAAAATATATTAAAGCACTATCCCCTTTTGATGCTGCTTTTTTATTTTCAACAATTTGTTCTGTTTACATTTCAGACCCTGACCTACAGTATAACTTTGAAAGTGGGCTGTGCAATTGGGAGCAGGATGTGGAGGACGACTTTGACAGGATCAGAATACAGGGTCCAACCCCCACAGTGAATACAGGCCCATTAAAGGATCACACGACAGGCACAGCCAGAGGACATTACCTTTACCTGGAATCCTCTGAGCCACGCCAATTCTGAGATAAAGCAGTTTTGCTTAGTCCTCTTTTCAACCCTTCTGGCAACGGAACCTGTGTTTTCCTCTTTCATTATCATATGTTTGGAAAAGAAGTTTATAAGCTGTCAGTCTTCCAAAGAACTGTGAGTAATACTAAGGGATGGCTGTTGTGGTACAAGTTTGGAAACCAAGAAAACAGATGGATCAGACAGACACTCTACATCAGCAGTTCTAAGCCGTTTCAGGTATGATCTTTCTAGGTTCTGAATTGCTTGTTTGCTGCAAAGTAAAATATTGAGAGTATATAAATGACTGCACAACCTCAAAGCTATTGTCTGATCAATTTGGCTTCAAAATATGTTTGTAGGGTTTTTTGATGAAATATATAAAATATTTTTGTTTTCATCTTTACATTAACTTCCCTCCCTTAATTCCCCACTTAATTTTAATGTTTTGAATATCTGATATTTAAAATAGATACTATTTTTGTTTTTCAAGGATTTGGTAAAAAAATCTTATCCAAATCTACTACAAAATAGCTTGATTCATTAGTGTAAAGACTGTTCAAAAGAATATCCTCTGCTCTACCTTACTTTTCAAGAGTTACAAATTAATCTTTAATTATACAATGCCAGAAAAGATATAAAGTCAAAATATTTGGCTGCCAGGTTAGTCTAAGAGTCAAAAATCATCTGGAGAAAGATACGAATAAAGTAAGTTACAGCTATAAATCTTGACTTATTTTCTCATCTTTCAAATATTGTATATATTATTTATCTTTCCCTATGTGCAATATGTTTATTCCAGTTGGGATACTCTGCAAGATTATTAGAGGATACATAAGCTCACTTGATTGTCAATTGGTCATAAAATTAACACCCCCTTTCCTCCCACCATATTATAAAAAGAAACATCTTCCACCTTCCTTCTAAATCAGATATAGTGCAATATTTTCTTTAGATTGCTCATACATATTTTCCAAAACATTATTTTTAAATAGAGAGAAGTTTTATCCTCTTTGAAGGAACGGGCATTAGTATTACTGTGGAGGCAAAGATGCACTTCAAAGGAGAATGTTCATTTCCTGTCAAGGTCTCGTGTAGAAATATAAAGGTGTATAAACACAATGCTATCAAAGCCTCTTTTCCTTCCTTCCTTCCTTCTGCACCATTCCTTCCGCACCATTCCTTTCTTCCTTCCTACCTTCCTTCCTTCCTTCCGCACCATTCCTTCTTTCCTTCCGCACCATTCCTTCCTTCCTTCCTTCCGCACCATTCCTTCCTTCCTTCCTTCCTTCCTTCCTTCCTTCTGCACCATTCCTTCCTTCCTTCCTTCCTTTCGCACCATTCCTTCCTTCCGCACCATCCCTTCCTTCCTTCCTGTTAGGAAGGTCAATTTAGTAACTGAAATGTTTTCATGTGTTAGTTGTTACAGGGCTGTCTGTTGTACTTGCCTAGTTCTGTGCAGGGAATTTCAAAGATCTTATACTATTTTGACATAGGTTTGTTTCTCACAGTCATTTTTGAGGGGCGTGAGATGTAAGTTGGATTGCTCTGAAGAAAGAGATCAAGATCTGGTGTTCATTATTGTGTGTTGTGTATCTTATAATGGAGCTTGCTGTGTCTCAACCTAACAACACTTCTGAGAAGTTTTGAAGAGAGCAAGTTGTGCTCTGTTTCTACTAAGTCATCAAGTGTTGATCTCTTTCCAATCTTTCTTTTTGCAATCCTTCTTTCTCTTTCCAATCTTTCCTTTAAGTGTATGGCATTTGAATACACTGTATTTGAAGTATTTCTACTAAGATGTATACTAGAACAGCCTCTCAGTTTTGGGCAGTCCACTGGCATGTATTTAACAGTATTAAAGCTGTAGCTTCTATATTTATTATTTTGTGTTCCTCACAACACATAAAGTTAGTGTTTTACTGCTTTCACACCACATGCTTAAAGTCTTGTAGGTCATCTCAATGCTTCAAAGGAAGTGTTTAGATTCACCTGAGAATGGATTTTTTTCATGAAAGTCTGAAAACAAGATAGAAATTTTAAGCAATTTTCTGGCCAAAATACATGTCTTGGCTTCATAATCTTCTCTGTCTCTAACCAGAGCATCTCATCAGCTCTTACAGGATTTTCAGAGATTCCTAGTGAATAAAAAATGTTAGACTCTAGGACCAAAGATGGTCTTTGTCAGTCGGACCTACATTTTGTTTTTTTTCTTCTGAATGTGTGAGATCAACATACATCTGAGGTATCTCCCCCTCCTCTTTCCTCCCTATGTAAGTAGGTCATTTGTTTACCACATTCCAAGAAATAATCAATATAAATAGTAAATCTCTCAAATTCACATATTCAGTTTATTTGCTAAGCATAGGAAGCCAACTTTAGGAGTGTATAAACAATTGTGCCTGTACACCAACTCCTAGGAAAAGGTGGAGTTGTCAGCCAAAAATTCAAAGCAGCAAAGAAAGGCACTTGAGAACCTCTTGATCAAAAGTCAGATTCCCTTTTGAAAGTTTCGAACTCTATAGGTATGAAACTGTAAACCCTTTAACTGAATGCTCTGGCAGAAACCCAAAGGCAACAGCAGACTCCCTTGGCTCCCAATAAGCCTCGGAATCTTAATTTTGTCAGGAAAGCTTTGTTGTAGCTGCCATTAAACAATGGTGACATTTGTTGCTGTTCTATTGGCTCTTCTACACCAGGGTGTTAAATGTGACATCAATGAGAACAATGGGAGTAGCTGGATGAGGAAAAGGTAAATTTAGAGCTAAATCATTTAATTGAAAGGAATGCAGTTTTCTGAGACAAAGTTAAGCACCTCTGTCAAATACTACTGCTAACAAGTAATAAAAATGGTCCCAAATATACATGCTTATAAAAATTTTGCAGCTTTATTGATCTAGAGTTTCACTTCCTCTGCAAACAATATAATCTGCAAGAATTTATACAATTTTTTTAATTGGAAAAATTCAAGTTAAAAATAGATTCCTTAAAAACTATTGCTTTTGATTATATGGGATACCTGTTCCAACATTAAAAAACCCACTGTTGAGTGTCCTTGTCTCCTTACTTGATCTGCATTTATTTTTATCGTGAGAAGTTTACTTGCACATCTTTTATTTAGATAAATGTTTGAAGACGTAGTAAAATAAGATTCTGCCCATGGTAACCTACTTATATTGATGATGAATAGTGTTTGCTTTTATCTTCCTTGGAATAATCATATCTGAAATAGTTTCTGCTCAGAAGAAAGTGCAAAGATTCCATTTTAAAATTTATATAAATTTTGCTCTCTTAGCTTGCTCTATTCATTCAGATTTCTGATGATACAGAAAAGGAAATAATGATATGTGAAAAATGGCAAAATGCTGTATCTCAGTCCTTTTGGGCACTGTAAGTCTCCATTTTGCCATGATATAAATCACATACCTACCACCACTGTTTTAGGAGACCAAGGGCAACTTAACTATATTGCAAAACATATCATTAAAAAAAATAATAATTATCTTTACCCCAAAACAGTTATTCCCTTTTTGCTCATCTGCAAACTATGTGTTTATCTCTGTAAACAAAGATGATTATAGATCTTGAAATGCTGCAAAATGTAAGTAATACATAAGGGAGTCTATCATCATCATTTTGTGAGGATTTTATAAAAAATCAGTTTTGCTTATTCTGCCTTGACTCTTATGGAATTTAAAAATGCAAATACACTGTTTAAGTACATGGTTAACTATTAATGCTATATTTAGTATCATTACTAAAAATTTTAGTATTCTGAGTATTTAAGTGGGTCTTACTTGACCCTTGAAATATAGAAGTTTCTCCATTTAAGTGTGAAAAATAAGGACCAAAAATCAGGAGAAAATAAAGAATGGAATATAAAGTTGGGATTAAGTAGATATAAAATGCATTTGATATTTTCCTATTTTACAAGTGGTTAAGAAAAGTAAACAAAACAAATTCACCATAATATTTTTAATCTTTTTATCAATTAGGTATTAGCTTAGAAAGTAATGGAATATTGATTGAAAATTAGAATGATACATTTGCTATGAATATAGAATAGTACTTTGTTCTGTGAACACAAATACAAAGCAACTTTCTTTTTCCAACTACTATTTTTAATATGTTATGCTATTTTTTGGTAATATCCAGCTACTTCTTGTATTATGGTTTCTGGCATGACTTCGACATATCAGTTTGGTGTCAAATGGATATGTCGTGAACATACATAATTTACATCCAGGCTCTTGTCTTTTACCTAAAAAGAGAGATAGGAAGGGCTAAAAATCGTACATAAGGTAATAAGCTGCCTAGGTTGCAATCACAAAGGCTATTCTGCTTTTTCACCCTCTACTCTTCCTTTCATTCCTCAGTGAGATGAGATAGCAATTGTTCTTTGGGGATTCTGAGGATCTGCTATGTAATAAGTGAAACAGCATCACAAAAATCACTCTTCAGGTGTTTCTGCAATTCTTGCTGTTTCTTGCAATTACTTTCCAAGAAGAGAAAGGATTGATCAGCACCCTCACCCCACCAGCCATTTCTGTAATGAAAGACTCTGAATTCTAGTGGTAAATGGAATTTTTGGTGTAATTCCATTTTACAAACTATTTTTATAGTGGTTTTGAGTTCTGTTTCAAACAAAGAGATTCCACTGTGGCAATTTGTGATGTTTCAGAATATAATGTTTTTCTTTCATGCATTTATAATGGTGATAAGTGTATTTCAAACATTAATAATACAGGAGAACTTATTGCAAACTAAATACCCTTTTTACCAATTTAAGACGTGATAATGACTTACTAGTTTTCTTTATTAGCTGTAATATCCTTTAAGTAATAAAATTTGAAATTTCATTTACTACATAATAAGCATCAGAACTACAGAAATTACAAGTTTTAGATCTTGTACTGTATTTCACAGCCCCTCAGAAATTTTCAGTGGGGCTTGTAACATCAGTACTTTTGTAGATTTACTTAAGTGTGTGAATTTTTCATTCTTCTCTAATCAGTAACTGTTAAGCATCAGGTTGAAATTCTGGATTTATACTTAAGTATTCCAGAACATGGAGCTGACCAAAGTTAACCAAACTTCTTTGCATGCAACTTCTCTGGGGAAGAGTACACCTAATTCTTCGTTGTCCCAAGGAAAAATATTATTTCCTAGTGTGGAAAGCAATGTAAAAAACAAATCAAATTGTGGGTTTGCCATTATTCTTGTAATATTAAACTAGGGGGGAAAAAAATTGGTAATGTTTGACCCTTTCTAGAACACGAGGGTAAACTGTGTTCCTTTTAGGAAGAGAGATGTTTGAGATGTAGAAGAGAAACATCTAATCAACAGTCAGTGATTACAGAGAAACTGTAATCAGTGTCACAGAGAAGCTTCATAGAGAGAGATCATTAGTGATTTTTTCTGAATGCAGAGAATGAGACATATTCCATGAAATCATTAAGTAACAGAATCCAAGCTAAAGGAAATAGTATTTTAGTTTGGTCTGTTGTACAATTCATTGCTGAGAGATGTTTTGGATACAAGAAACTACAAATTAAATCAACAAGTAACTTGGAAAATTATTGGAAGAAATGTCTGTTAAGGGCTAGTGGCACAATCATGAGGCTACAGCTTCCCGCCTGTGATATCCTGCTCAGAGTGTGGGTGGAATCCTTGCGCAGAGCTGCGCAGAGAGGGAGGCTGCATTGGGAGGCTCACTCTTTTTGATATTCTAACTGTGATTGCAGATTTTCTGCAGTCACTTTCGCCCCTACTGAACCATGTTTATTATTGTCAAGTGTTGTTAGCCTTCTGCCTTGATTTGATTGTCTACTCGCTTCCTTCTTCAGGGCCTCATTTTGGTGTGTTTTGACATACCAGTAGGAGTTTGTTAATGTTTAGTTGGTCAGATACACATTTTTCATTAAAGTCTGGTGTTGGAGCAGCTCTGTTTTTATCAAGGACTTCTCTAAGGCATTTATTACACCTCTAATACCCACTTGTGATCATTTTTCTGTTATTGCTTTTGATCCTTTCCCAGCTAGCAATTTCCACACAAAGATTTAGTCAGCATGGATTTCCACTCAAACAACAGCTTCAATTTCAACTTTCATTTTATCATTCCTTATCTTCCTTCTGCTACTCTTCTTCTTGGTATTTTCCCTAATTATTTGTTGAGATTTGTATTCAGGAATTTTTTTCCTTCCTTTTTTCCCCCCCATCCTTTGAATATTACCATTTGCTTTTATTGCTTCTAACTCCTCCAATACTACTTCAAATACATGGCTATCCATATTTGCTGCATCTCTGTAGCTCTTTTTCTGACTATTCTTCTTTGCCTCTGATCTGTGTGTTGGCTTCTTTCACTCCTGATGCCTGTTTGCATGTTGCACGATACTCTGCTTTTTACATTTACATTGCGCTGTTGGTTTCTGTTCTGTTTATAGTCATCATTCCCATTTGTGTTTTCAGTGTGACGTTGTACCATCTGTAGTTTCAGGCGCACTTAGACAGTTTGCTATGTAGTTGACTCTGGAGCAAGTTTTTATTAATTGGCTAATATGGACTTTTAAATATCCAAATGCACTGGAATGGGAAGAGACCTCTTGCACTAGATACAAGGTTGCTTAAATTCTCATCAAAACTGACCAGCACATTTCACACCATCATTGTAAAAAATTATTTATGTCCAATCTAAATCTCTTCTCTTTTAATTTAAAGTCATGGTGGATTAGTTCATGTCTGTCCTGTTGAAGTGTTAATGCCTCTTGGTACCGCAGCTCTAATTCTTCCATTTGTAGGACCTAAGCTCTCCACCATGTCCCGTCCTCGTGACTAGCAGCAAGGGGCTGTACTGGGACAGGAACAAAAGATGACGTATCTCATGTCAATCACATGTTCACACTTCATGCAGAACTTGTATAGGCTCTAGTTTGGACAATTCACACTCAAGTTTCCTAACTAGTCCACAATCTAGGTCGGAAACCATATAGATGTAGAGGGGACAATGCAGGCACCAGGGCACTTGTGGGAAGGAGTGAAAAACAGCATTAAGACTTTGTGGTTGAGGGTAAGCTTTGTGTTGATAGTGTTGATTCAATACCTACAGTATGAAATGCAATATAGAGAATTTGCATATTATAAATATGTGTGGTGCAATGCAGTATATTTGAAAGGCAAAAAAGTAGTGTGAGTTTTTTAAAAAGTGTTCTGAAACATAAGTTTTGCCATTTTTGATAAGTGAATTTCAGAGCATAGAAATCTGTGGAAAAAAGGAAATCGCATAAGAAGTCAGGAAAATATATTGTACAAACATGCAGAGAAAATTTCATGGCCTTAGTTCTGGTCTTTGGTAAAAATAGGGCCCGTTTGTTCAGGGCTACCAAAATACTTAATACTATGAAGATATAACCCACGCTAACAATAATTTATTCTTTCTGTTATTGTTTTATTGATATGGCATGGGAGACTTGTCATGATGTCATCAAGTCACAACATGTTCACAAAGGGGACCAAGAAGAAGAATTTCTAATCTATCTTTAATAATACATTTTCCAGTGACAATTGTATTCTTAATTTCACTTCTGTCATTTCCTTGCAATTTATTTTTTCTTGAAGGAGAGAGGACAAGGGGGTCAGGGTGAGTATTTTTCACCTTTTTTCCTTATTTACATGCAGGCTGCATAAAGGAAATCACATAAAATAAAAATAACCTTTCTATTCACTACTGAACTGTCAGGTTCTGCCCACGTTTTAAATATGGAGAACCTGAATTAATGAAAGGTTTTCACCATCTTTCCGAACCTGCAACCCACTGAGAAACTGTGTTGGGCCATTTGAATTTGAGTGGCATCATGTAAGATTGGAGTTTTGCTTTCCTGAAAATTAAGAGCACTGTTTCACATTTCTTATTAATATTACTATATTACTTATTAGCAACTGCTGAACAGGAAAATGAGACTTGGATAATGTTGCAAGGAGAAGGAAAATGTTAGTGACTTTTATCTCATGCCTTAACTGGATCTAGAAGCTATCTTTGAAAAGGTAACAGGAAGATCACAGAAAAGCTGTAGTTCATTGAAGATTTAATTAAATTTTCTTCTGTTGTTCTATGCTTTATATCAAGCAGAGATTTTAAAAAATATTTTATAATCTTTCTGTTTATTGAGTATGCTTATAGTAGAATTAAGAAACAATGTAGAAATTCTACTTCCACTGAAGTATATATCAAAATTCTTATTCAGTTTAATGAAGACAGGATTTCATGTCAAGCCACATGTTCCGGTGATATCGCTACGTTATTGTTTTCTTCCTTTGGGAGGCTAAGCCACATGCATGGATGTAGGAGCAGCAATTCTGGGTAACTGAGTCAGGAAAAGTCCTCTGCGTCAGGAAAGTTCTACATTTTCAGGCAAAAGGTCTAATAGTGATCTTTTTGCTCCCTAGCAATTGCTGTTGAACAGATAATTCCCTGTTTGCTAGCACAAATGTTTTCACAAGCATTGAAAAGAAAGCAATGATTGTCTCCTCTTAGGATGCTCCTTAACTCAGCATGGAAGAATTGCCTTAGCAGTAAACACTGCATAGATCAGGTACAAGTCTGTCCATCCAGCCCTACTCAGCCTTCCCCAGACAGGGATGTAGAAATGTTTTTATGCAGCCCTTTATATCCTGTGTATCTTTGATGTCTTATATCTGTACAAAAAGGAAGGACGGAAGTACTCAGGTCATAACAAGTCATCCTGGTCAATGTGGGACACTTCTTTCAGGACCACAAGTACAAGGTATGTGATATAGTAACTCTGCAAGAATCCTGGGGTGGTTTTTTTTTATTTGTCTGTTTTTTGGGTTTTGGTTGTTTCTTTTTTTTTTTTTTTTTTTTTTTTTTTTTTTTTTTTTAAACTAACATATAAAATCTGAGGGAAACCACAGTTGGGAGAAAAGAAAGAAGACTTGGTATATCCTTGTAGATTAAGTCAAAACTAACCAAGAACTCAAGCTGGTTTAAATATATCTTCGTAATTATAATTGCTATATAGATGTTTCCCAAGTGGGCAGGCTAATCATGTTGTTTTATAAACCCAGAATCTCAGAAATTTTTAGGCACTGACTATATAGTATTTCTGCAATAATTCTTCAAGTTTTAATATTACAGAGTGACAACAGGACTTTTTCTCTTGAATGAAGTTTTGTAGCCTTAATACAGCAAAGACTCCCAGAATATGTATTAATCCCACCAACATCACTGAATAGTCTAAAACAGGATAGAAATGTGATTCATCCCTGCACTTAAGAGAAATGCTGTGAAAAACATCATAAATCAGCATGAGGGTTCACAAGTTTATAGTGAAGTGTGATAAAGTGTTTTACCTTACTAGAGCTACTGTTTTTCAGTATCTTATAAAACCAAGCACTGTAAAACATCAAATATTTGACACAATATTTTTCATATTTGATGTGTGTAACCTTAAGAATATTGGCAACAATTCATTTGGACACCTGTGTGAAAGGACTTTATTTCAGCTTTTGAAGTCTTGAGACACTAATTTCGATGGTCACAAGAGAAAGGGGCTGAGAAGCTCTGAAGAAGGGCAGTGGATTTTGAGATTTTCAATGGATATAATTAAATTGATGCGGCGACCCAGTGTTGACAATCTTTCCAGAAAGCTGATGGCCTGTCTCCATTTCTGCTTGCTTTTGGGGGAAGAAGAGTCCCATGCAGCACATAATAGTTCTGATTGCCTAAATTACTCCCTCAGGAAAGCTGGAACAAGCTGTGACAACCCACATCCCCCCACCTCTTTTTTTTTAAAAAAAAGAGAAACTGCATTGCTGAAAGTACAGAAGAACAGTTCAGTGCCACAAATACAAGATGCAACTGCGAGACTTCTAGATGAGAGATTGGTGGCAGCTGAGGAAGCAGAGAAACAAAAGCAAGGAGGAATAAATTACACTATTTGGACTCACTTATCAAAGCATTCAGTATCTTATTTAACATGAATTAATAACTACTCAAAAGTCAAAATTCAATCTAAATTTCTCAGCTTTTTTTAAAATCAATTTTTTTCTGAAAGAATTGTCTTTTCTTGGGAAATAGTTCCCCTTTTTAATGTACTTCTTGAGAAATTATTGTCAGAATATATTCATGTGTTCTTGAAAAAATCATGATGACATGTGACATGATCATTGGATGAAAATATCTTAATGAAAAGGAGCTTTGAAACTTCGTTCTGTGGCTTGTCCTTTGTCTGTTATTCCAAAAGTTCCATCATTTCATACAGAATTTGTTGCTTTTTTGATGAGAAGTTGTTATACATTATTGTACAATTTTCTTTATTTATCCTTAGCATTAAAACATAGTTGTTTACTTCAGAGATATGCAGTTAAAAGTGTACTAATTTGCTTTCAGTAAGTTACAACAAAAGTTTTTGATGACAGTGTTTTGTCAGTTATTTGTGTAATTGTTCTTTCCTGTTCAAACCAAATCAAATGATTTCTTGCCAGAAATCATAGTATCAAACCTCATCAAATTAGCATGCTCTAACTACTAATAAAATCACTAAATAACACTGTTGACACCTCCTATGACAAACCTGAGATACTGTTTGTCTAAATGACAAGTTAAATACATTAGAACTGATATCACTATTTCCTAGACATTTAGAAACCCTCAGAATTTTGAATATGCCACAGTTTTTTAAATTAATTCCATTCTATCTTAAACTATACTTGTATGGAAATTAAGATTTTATTTTGGTAACCCTCAGTGGGAATTGGCTAGTGACAGAAATGAGCATTACCGTAAAAATTGAGGATTTGTACAGAACAATATTACCCATTGTAATTTCTCTATCAACACGTGTCATAGTGTCACTTCACTCTTCAAAAGCCTATTTTGTTCAAAATCTTAAGGGATCATTCCTTTTATGTATATATGTCATTCTAATACAGTTTGCTTTCATGGAATTGGGTTTTCCCCCCTCTTTTCTTTTTTGTCAAATACCTTATGCTACCTTTATACATTTCTTTGAGACTGGATCTTAGACTTCTGAAAAAGTGAAATTCGGAGCTATTTATCCTCATTCAAATATTAAATGTGACGTGAAGTTAGTTTCACGGCAGATGAATTCCCTGGAGGTTGTTTAATAATAGCTTATGAAGTTTGCAGAATTACAGTTGGCAAATTAATTTAAGTGGTCAAAGTTTAACCACAGCTGCAGAGAGACTATGCTCTGTATCAGGACACTAACTCATAAATTGATCGTATTTTCAGTTTGAAGTGTATACCTGCACTGCTATTACATTTTCTGTGTTGCTAATGAGTTCATGCTACATGTCAAAGTATCAGACTCCCCATGTGCTTAAATATATTTTTAAAAAAATTTGGTGGGGAGATTTTAAACAACACAGTCATAATCGTCATTATAACAATATAGAGGTGTTCTGAATTCAATTCCCCCTAGAGAGCTGTGTCCTGTCACTTTTAATTTTGGATATTTTTAATCCCTTTATAAACATATTTCTGCTTAAGGTGCCAGAGCACAACTTTCTTAAGGGGAACATTGGTGGAAGATGTTACACAAGGATGTCCTCCGCACCCATGACTGTCAGGGCTGGAGACATGGGCACAGGCAGGCATGGGGAGAAAAGTTCCTTGAACACCCAGCAGTGCAAAATCCAATGCTATGGAAAAATAATGTAGTTGTGAGGGTATTTGTCTTAGTAATAACTGTGTAATTAAACAAACCCACTGCCTCTTTGTCTGAATCTAATTAAGTAATTAGTTACAAGTAGATAATCTTTCACACTTAGAAGATAATTTGAAAATTATATTTAAACTGCCATGTATTTGCCAGTCAAAATTACATTGGAAGGAGATTTGTCATTTTGGAATGATAAATTGGCTAGCATGGCATTTCAAAATAATAGATGTCTTGGTTTGTTCTGTTTCCTGTTTCTAACCAGTTTATTGCTATTGGTACCAGTACTGTTGCATTGTCCCCATTTTAATCTAAAAAGCCTAAAAGACCAGGGTAATATTGTAAAGAATATTTGTGGGTATTCTGAGAGAAAAATATAAATCCCATGCTGAAGTGAGAGCAATAAAAAGCAATGCTGTCTTTTACTGTAGTCATTCACATTAAATATATTTTATGCTAAAATGACCCATCTGGAACATACCCATAGTAGGGGAGATATACTTGTCTTCTTTTAGCATACTCATTTATTTTGTCTAATGGACATAGTATGTAAATGAAGTGTAATAATTTTTGTTTACTTTGATGATGTCAGTGTCAGCTAAAAATCTACAATTCACGTGCAACTTCAGAATAGCAGAAACAAATCTGTCATTGTTAACCTATTCAGACTGATATTATTCTTTTACTTTTACAAGGTTAAGGACATTCCTTGCATCTTTTAAGTATTTTCCCCCCTGTTACAAGGTAATAAATTTCAAGTGTGACACTTAAAAGCTCTGAGACCATATCAAATGAAAAACTGTTCTTGTTGAATATTACATTTCTCTAGAAATTGAATTGCACATGAATAAATTACAACAAAAATCTTAGAACTAACAGTACTCTGAAGCAGTATTGTCAAATTTTTGCCACAATTTTTGCTTTTTTCCTGTATAGGAATTTTGTACTGAAGGGAGGAATAAACTGAATAAATAAATACATGAAATTATAAATTTTATGCAGCATTTCAGAAGCTGTGCATGTGTAACATGTGAAATAAGTATTTTAAAAATGATGAAGTAACAACGTTTGAACTCCGTTGAATCAGAAAAAACACATTTATCTTTTTTCAAATTGTGCGGTTTGAGAAGGCTTTATTATTTTTATGAATAGAGATTTATTAATTAGTTAAATTAAGAATATTCTTACCAAATCTTTCACCAATCACCTGCTTGGATATCTATCACTCAGCAACAGGTGGAAGAGCAGAAATTTATTTAGTCTTCCATAGCATATTTCGCAAACACAAACCTCCCATTCCTTGGCAGTAGACAATAATGAGAAAATGAGCAAATACAGCACTGACAGCTCTAATGAAATAGTAGAATATTTTTTTTTATAATGTTCCATAGCTCATTTCTAACCTGCCTCATTGTTTTCATCACGCTGGGATTGGTGTAAGAGTCTATAATTTATTCAAATGAATGTTACTATATTTAAGCATGATTAATGTTATTGCAGTAAGTACCAAAGGAGGTAATCATAATATGCCATTTATGATAATGTCTTGCCATCCTTTCATATCACAATGATGTTTCAGTGAATTTACACCATTGTGAAGCCAACCATTCTGTTATGCTTCACTGTGATTAATGTGACCACCAGTGAAAGCTGATAATAATTAGTCTCTTTCGTAAATTGTCATTAAATAGAATATATCCCGTAGAATAAATTTAATCTAATTTTAAATGTAAAACACGGCAAATGACTCCTCTATCAATTCATATGAAATATTTAATGAGAAGTGGAAATCTACTATATACTGAAAAATGCTTTTGTAATTCTTGTTTTCCTAGATTTTGGTAGAAGGTACCATAGGAGATGGCTTTACTGGAGACGTTGGACTTGATGACGTGTCTTTTCTAGGCTGTACTCTTTACAGTGGTAAGAGCTGAAGTGCATATCTCCAAGCTGTGAGCTGATTCTTTGCTGTCATTTGTAGGTATTGCTACTAGAAAAGTAAAAACCAAGTTAAACTGTGACTTGTGCCTGACAAAGAAATCCAGAATTGTTTCCCTGCTTCTCAGACCCCCAGATGCATCAGCACAAAATAGTTTCTGCCGCGCATGTAAGGTCCAAAAGACATCCTTAGTGAGAAGTGTGCAGCTTCCATACTCTTTGAGACCTTGATGCCTAGAAGGAAAAAGAAACTTATCTGTGTGTAAATAAACTGAACTTTCATTCAGCCAATTCAGTTTGATACAGCTTTCCAAATCCCCCCAATAATTCTGAATGTACTTACTGTGCCAATTGCTCTCACATGACAGCACACAAAAAGTTTAGGTGATAGAGCAACCTGTCACCAAAAGTCATTTTCACCAAGGGTAGAACAATGTCTACAGAACTGTAAAATAATATATCCCAAAATACTTCATGACACCAGACTCAGGAGTTCATCACAAAAGGGATTTTAAGAGGGCTGCTGTTAGCTGCAGCAGGCACTGCAGGGTTATGTCAGGCGTGGCAGCTGCTGTAAAGTCATGACAAGGCTGTAGAACAGCAAACAATTTAAAACTGTCTGAATATTAGTAGCCTACTCTAAAACACCCTAACGAAGATACATTTTGTTCTGCTACTTCAAAAATTTATTGTAGATATAATCAGTTCTACTATGAATATCAAATTTGTATGGTATTTCTTTTGCAGATAATTATCTGATGTTTTACCATATTTATATAGTATAAAAAAGTTACTATAACATTTTGGATATAAAGGCTTCTTGTAAATACTCAGTTAATGTATTATGCCTCATATTCAGGTAAGAAAATCTCAAAAGAACTAATGAGAAAATCCCTAATATTTTCAAGTTAGTTATGACAGAAAATTTTAAAAATAAACAAGAAATTTGGAAAGTTTAGAGGGCCAGAGTTTCAAAGTTCATAACTAAGAAAAAAAAACTCGTTGTGTGAGGAAAGATAAAATGAAAATACTCAAGTATAATGGTGGACAGGAATCAGGTTTCGTGTTTTGGATATTTTTTAAATGTTTTAAGTATTGAGAGCAATTTTTGTGGCAGTCCAGGGTCTTGCCTTTATTTTATCTCCTCCATGCCGTAAAAATACCCCAACAACCAAAAGACAGTCAAAGAGACTGTGGGGATAGCCTGCAAAATAGACAACAGCTATGGCATATTCCACCACATTTAACAGGAGCTGGATCAGGCTGAAAAATCAGGGTTCCCATGCCCCTGCACACAAGAATCAAGCACTGCCCTGTTGCTCTTGCTCCACTTCAAGCAACCAGATACTGACAGGGAGAGATGGGTCTGACAGTTTGTGGTAAAGTCTCTCAATAATAAATATTAAATATTTATTTAATACTTCAGTACGTCATTTGGATATCCTAACCAAAGGTTTTCAGTGGTGCTTGCTCTGGACAAAATGGTATTTCATAAAGTACAGAATATTAATTGTTTCAAAATAGAGGAAGTATCAGATCCTCCTTTCTTTTCAAGTGTTGCGAAGGCTATGGTACTTCAAAATTTATTCTCCCATTTTGGTGGATTAGGAGCAGAGACTTAAATGTGGCACTTATATTTAAAAATTTCTGACCAATGAGGTCCTTGTTATTATTATGAGTTGTAGATAAATTTATCAATTGATACATTTCTTCCTTCAAAATATTCTTTCCCCTACGTCTTTTGTTTGAGTCTTAGGACATTATGGGAATATCATTCATTTGATTGGAGTATAATTTATTTAATGTCATAGATCTGCTTTCCACCCTGCAAAACAGAAATGGGTAATTTATTATCAATATTAGTGCTTGAGCCTTCAGGGGGAAAAAAAATTCCTTGCTATCCCAGACATATTTAATATAAAAGTCTTCACATGTACTTTTTCATTAACTCAGGTGTATTGCCCAGGTGCATTGTGCATTACAGCTAATAATTTCACAAATGATTAAATTTTAAAAAGGAGTTTTATAATGAAAATTCCTTTTATGGACAACAGTAGCAAAGGTTTTCAAGAAAAGAGAGTAAGCTTGAAGAAAGGTGTATAGTAAAGGACAGGAGGGAGTAAAAAGACAATTGATTTGAAAGAAGTGGTAATGAGTTTGAATGAAACATAAAGGAGGTGGTGGAACAAGGTGGTGACCTCAGAATAATTTCTCTAATGAGAAAATAATTTTTGTCAGTGATAGATTTACAGGGTAAGAAGGTTACATAGTAATTTCCACAGTTATTTGTAGTAATCAACATGTTAAAAAACACCATTATCATCAGAATAATCTGTTAACGTTGGTTCACAAGGAAAATAAGTTTCTGTGATTGCTTTAGGAGTCTCATCATTAGTTTTTCAAAATGACTCATTGGGTTAATCCAAATTTGGAAGACAGTCAAGAGGTGCAAATAAATTCCTTCAAGTGTCAAAGACTGTAGAGATGGTGTGACAAAACTAGTGCTTTCCGCTGAGGAAAGCTCCAATTCAGCTCCTGCTGAGCAACATTTAAGTCGCTCAACTCAACAGTCCAGGCATTTTTCCAATAAAGCTATACCCTGGAAGAGGGTGGGAGTAGCAAGGGGAGAAACCATCGCGAAGATGGAATGGCGCTCAACGTTCTTTTGGTTCATTTTTCAAAGGAATCCTGCCCACTATTTCTACAACTACTTCAGGAACTTCAGCTCCTGCCACACTCCCCATGAACAACTGCACAGAGAAGGAGTTTGTCTGTAGAGCCTCTGGCCACTGCATCCAGATGATCCAGAAGTGTGATTTTAGACCTGACTGCTCTGATAAATCGGATGAATCAGCTTGTGGTGAGTGGACCGAATCGTGTTCTTTGCTCCCCTATTAGTCTGTGGGTCTTAAACTCATTGTTTTAGCAGCTCTGTCTTATCTCTGCAATTTGGTATCAGCACCTAGATCTTATTTTAATGTGATTTTCCCCCAAAAAATAGTAACATTTTGCTATTAATATGTGTGATGCAATGCACTCTCTGCCTTGTGATTCAGACTCAACGCTTCAATCCAAGTTGCTACTGAAATGTGGCAGGGAAAGGAATCGTCAGTTCCCTAATGATTGATAACTATACATGACAATTTTAAGTGAACATAGTTTATTAATATGTTCACTAGTCCAGACTGGAAGAGTTTCTTCCCAAACTTTAGAGTTTCATGTTTGTGGTGGACATCTGTGAGAATTGGATCCACATCTTACCTACTACAATGAGTATGGGTTTTGTTTGCTGGCTTGGCTGTTAGGGTTTTTTTCATACCAAATTGTTTCAGCAGCAGCAATTATTGTGAAATTCAGCTTACTCCACAGAGAAGTGAGTTCCAGCCTGTAAAGCTCTGATAGTTTTATGGGAACACCTGAAGGGGGATGGTGGACAAAGTCCGCCTAGGATGTCCATAAAGATCTAAGACAATTGTTGATTGTTTCTGCGTTGCAGCAGTTCAAACTGTAGCATTTTAGAAGAAGCTGTTAATGATTTCCTTTTGCCTCAAAGAACAGTACTTGAAAGAACTACTTTACCAAAAACCAGTTAATGAAGGGGACAGACATCTAGAGAGAGTGACCTCATCAGCCTTTGCAAGCAAAACTCTTGTCATTGAAAACAAAACCTCTAAATTCATTGCGTGTTGTGCAGAGAAGTCAATCACCTCTCTCAGGACTGCAGAAAAGTATCATTCACTCCCTGTGTGTATTTCTTATGTGGGAATAACTGGAAGAAAGAAATCTGATACAGTGTTTCTTGTAGTTTGAAAAAACACCAGGCATTGAAATCTTGCCCTGAAAAGTAAATGCAAAGCCCTCTGAATATTTCTCCCCTCAGAAATTTACATTATCTTACTAAACATCTTTTCCTTCTAAGCAAGACAAATACTGTGGAAAATACACCTTTACATATTTGCTCTGTCTGATGTCTCCCATCACTAAGATGGGAATTGATCACTTAAATGATAACGCTGGAGTAGGACATACTTATATCCTGACAGAAACAGAAATATGGTCACAGGAAGGTGTTATCTTTCTCAGAGGCACTTTAAATATAGTGTTTACAAAGCATGTTAAAAAGGGGAATAAGAATTTAATGCAACTCATCATTCTCAGGAAACATCACAAATCTTTATATGGGCAACTCCTGAGATCACACTGGCTGCAGTTTGCTTCCTTACTGGGGATATACAAACTATAAATCAAAACTCCCTCTCTCTTTAGTCTCCCATTTTTAGCCTTCAAGGAAGGAAGCATCAGGCACATTCTTCCAATACACTATGATTTCTTGATGCGGCATTTAAGTTTAATGGGTTAAAATAAATTCTCGTTTTCCTTGAACAATTCTCATAGCAGTCACTTAAATGTAATAATCTGTTCCAAAGTTCTGGAGAGTGACTAGACACAATTTGGATCAGGTGCTGGAGAATAAATATTCTTAGCAGAAACAGAAAATAAATTGGTTTCTTTACCCTAAGGAGGGTCAGTAGTGAGCTCACTTTTCTTGTCCTGTTGCTCAGAAAGAAAAAAGTCATTGAAAGGCAGCTGCATATGTATTTAGTAAGACCACAATTCAGTAGTGCAATAGCAAATAGATTGTACCAACACCAAACTGTTATGTACCTTTCAGGTTTTGTGAGGACTGCTTGAAATAGTGGTTTGATTTTTTTTTTTTTTTAGAATTTTGGTCATGGGTTTTGTATACAATGCACAAAGATTTGCTAATGTCGTTAGTCTACAGGACAGGAGACAGAACCACACAGCAGCTCACAGATTCTCAGCTGATGAATTTTACATGAATTTCCATGTATATTACATGAGAGATTATTAGAATGACCTGAAAGCTGGTCAGAACACATATGAAGGTAGATACTGAGGTGCAAATGAACTGGTATATTCCCAAAACTAGAATCTGTCTAATGGATGAGAACATATAAAATTGATGTTTTATCTGTAAGGAAAAAACTATGCATGTTAGTAATGTGTAAGTATTCATGGATATTATAAAATTGAATCCTTTTTATTTCCATGTTTCTTATGGTATTGTAACATGAGTTAATGATTTTCAATTTTTATATAAACATGACATAATCACTGTTAATCTCTAAAGTTATGGAAGTTTGTGACTTTGAAGATAAAGACCTGTGTGGATGGCATCAACCAGCCTTGGAACAGATGTCAGGAAATAATTCCATACATACCACAAACACATTCAAGTGGCAACTTGGAAGAGGAGCAAATCTCTACCCTGAGCAAGAGCAACACTCCCCATTAACTGATCATACTACGTGAGTACATTTTTTCAGGTTCTTGAGTCTCTTTTAGAATGTGAGATTTTAACCACATATAGATTGTCGGGGGAAAAACTGCTCCATTTACAATATTGAAGCAGTTTACTGATTTGCTAATAACGTGATTAATTGACAACCAGCGAAGCAGATATGCAGGATCAATTCTACAAATGAATCAAAATTAAAAAAAAAAAACATTAATAAGCAGGCACAAATTTCTAGACACCTTTCTGTAAGTAATTCCCAAAAGTTTCAGTACTTCACCACCCAGAGAAACACATGTGCACTCCTTCTCCCACAGGATATGTGGAGCACAAGCATGTTCCCCCTTATGGGAAAGCAGGTTTGGAAGACATGGCTGCTCCAGCGTTATGGGTACACATGCCATGAGAAATCAACCCTCCTTGCAGCACCCCAAAAGCTGCCTGGCTTTTGGCAGCATCCAGAGGGGGTGATGCTCTCTCTGGTCTCTGCAGTGGTTGTGGCACCAGCAAGATCACCTCTGGCACGTCAAAAACAGGTCTTGGCCACTGCTCTTTGCACTGCAATATCATTCCCTGCTATTACAAATTTTCATCCCACTTTTACACTTCTTTCCAAGCTGATTTTTCCTTTGAAAGTTGGGTTTGTAATTGTTTCAGTGCTGTTTAATTCAGTTCATGGTGGTCATCTTCTTGATCAGTTTTTGGTGAATACCTTCCCAAATAGTCCTTATTCACACAGAGAATTTATGCTCACTTTTCTACCTTACCAGCTATCTATTGTTAGTTAACTACTTCTACCAATTTTGTTATTGTTATTTTTAGCTATTATTGTTATCTATAACTATTATCCTGTCACTTTTGCCCAAGGGTGAGCACTACAAGTTAACACAATAGGTCCTGTGAATTCCGCACACATTTAATATTTAAGTAATGCTTTTCAAAATTACTGTAGTTAGAGCTAATTAATGACTAACTAACTACTGCACTTAGAGTTGAGTTTAGTTGATATTTTATTCACCATCTATATTTATTTTACCATTTTTCTGTTAAATTATATAACTTCATATTAAAAAATATCTCTATTCTCTCAGTAGAGACTTGAAAATTAATACTGCATTCTACGTAGATTGCTTAAGGTAGCTACTAGCTCCCCCAAAGATATTCCTTTGATTTATCTCAAGGAGAAATTATTAGCTTTCCTGCACAAACATTTGGTTTTATGTGGGGTTTCTTGATTTTTTTAAAAATAAGAAATGGGTTTTAAAAAATACATTAATCAAATGTATTCCAGTTAAAAGTAAGATTTATTGAAAAAAAATCCCTACAGGTAATGAGCAAATAGATTGAGTACAAACAATTTTCAATGTTATACAACTTCATTAATAAAAAATTTCTGTACAGTGTCAACATTCTGTACAGTAAAATTCTTGCCTGGTTCTAGTGACATGTATGTTTACTTTCTGTGACAGTAGCCCATAGAGTGCAAAGATGGTCTTTAGATTAAGACCACTTCAACAAAGTCATTGCTATATTTCTTCTAGTTTAAAATGGCATCATATTGCATTCACACAGCCTGAATTTCTATCACTATTAAAGAATCAGCTCAACATGTTAGTTTCACTGTGTACTTCATTAAAATTGCTGTATTTTTACAAGAAATCGCTAGAAAACAATACCAAACCCACAAAAAATAATTCAATAATAGCAAAGAATTACAGTGCTATCTAGTTGTTTCTAGGTCTCTACATTATATATGAAAAGAAAGTGTTTCCATAAAAAAGAGCAACTGTTTGCAATAAATTAGCTGTCAAGTCTTTCATTGACTGCTATCTAATTGTTATATATTAGCCGATACCCGCCCTGTATGTATTCTGAGTAAATTCTCTCACAACCTTTACACTACCAATTTGCACTGGCACAGTGATGCATGGAATTGCATTACTGGTTTTCAACATATTCTCAGGGTTTACCGAAACTAACAGCATATTGAAACGGACTGATGAAAAGAGAAACTAAATGATCCCTAGAGATTGCAGTTTTCAGGCAACTGAAATGTATTGCTCTAGTAATGTTTCACGGGAGATGCAGTTTGGTTCTGTGATTTCCCCCTTCCGTTTGTTTATTAGCCTATAGAGAAGTACAGAAAATAGATACTTCCAAATTACCACAGGAGACGCAGAGCAGCAGTTTTGTTGAATTAAAACCCTGCAACGTTTAGTTTTATTTTCTCATCCATTTTCCCCAAATTTCCTTGGAGTTAGCTGAGACAAACTGTGTTACTGTAATCTTGTATGTTCGCAAATTACAATAAAATATGCAGGGCTATGTATAGAAAAGTTTGGATTCATCCTGATGCGAGAGGAGTTGGCAGTGCAGCTTACAATGAGTTCTTTCAGCAAAAATACCTGTGAATATTTGGAGTCAAACCATCTGCTTCCCCAGAATAAGTATTTGGGCTAGCCACATGTAGGCTGGTGGAGGTGTGAGACTTTGAAGCCATAATTACATTAATTAAGTGAAAGTAATTACTTCAGAAATAGAGAGAACAGCTTGTATGTGTATACAGAAACCCAAGGCTGGAGAAACAGGAGCCACCATGGGAGTCTGCCCTGGGAGCCTGACAGTCCCTGGCTTGGGCTAGAAAAACTCTGTCGTGCGTTGTGCAAAGGACTAGGGGACATTGGCACTGTGCACTGAAAAGAGCACTATTCATACATGAATGTAGAGCTCCTGTGACATGTTCCTATACTTAGGAAATAGAATTATGTATTGCAGTCAGTTTTTTTCTAAACGCTATAACAAAAAAAGTAACAGTTTGTGTGGGCTTAAACAACTGCATAGAATTGACACCAGCAAATGGATAAGTCTATCTGTTTATTTCCTTTTCAGAGAATCTGGTTAGCGATGTAGCAAATTCTTTGACGTTATGAATGATATTTGGGTACAACTGTTAATTGAAAACTTTGTAGTGACTTAACTGATATGATAATTCATGCAGCAAATCTAATGAATTAAAACAGAAATGGATGTGGAGATAGAATTCTAACCTGACATGATAATTATTGCTGTGTAAATAGCTCCCCTGATAAACATATTTTTAACACATCTGTCTTGCTTTTGTGTCTGCTTTTCAAACAATCATTATCCAAATTCAGGACAGGGAAAATTAGGCAAAATTAAAGGTTTTAAGTAATATACTTAAGCCCAGAAGTTTTCTCAACAGTCAAGAAATTTTTTAAATTTGAGAGTCTAAGAACTTCAAAACAGAAGAAAAAATTATAAAGTATTGTGTGTGTGTTTTTTCTTGTTTGCTTGGGGTTTTTTGTTTGTTTACTGGTTGTCCATTTTTTTCCTTGTGTGTCCAATTTATATAATACCATTTACTTTTAAGAACAAGATAATCACCAGAAATTATTTGCAGGATGATGTAAAATTATTTCATTGCAAGTAATCATAATTTAATCAAACCTATTTTTGTACAAAGAACAAGAATGTGCCCAAAGTCTTTTTTACCTCTTATGTTAGGGTGTCAGAGCATGAGATTAATCTCATAATGAAAATAAATTAAACTCTAAAGACTTTAATCATTTTGTGTGGGTAAAACTTTGCCAACTCATTTTCTTTCTGGGATTTGTATTTATTATATAAAACAAGGCATCAAAGTTTTATGTGATACACTTGAAGCATGGTCACAGATAGAAATTTTCTTTTGGAATTTTGACTCTTAGGTTCCAATAATAAATATACCACAGTTTTATTTAGTACAAGAATTCCTTACATTTCTGGTGATTTTCTTTTGAGCAACTTTCTAATGTCAGTGTCCAATTACAGGTCTCAGTATGACTTTGTGTTTCAGTGTGTTTAGCACCTTTGGTTCCATTCAGTTTGAATTTACCATTGAACTCAATCCTCTATTCATGTGCCAACGTTTAAATGCTCAAGATAGAAAGTTTTTTCTCTATCACTGTGCAAAGAACTAGGCCTGTTGGTATCCAGTATTTTACAGACAGCTGTAAACACAAGTAGAGGTTGGCTTCTGCAATTGGAAAGAGATCTATGACATCCTTTCAGAAAGCAGTCTTCCAAAAAATTTATGTCTGCTTTATGATGGCATGACAATCACATTACTTTTTTTTTGTTTCTGAGTTTATTATGCCTTAATATTAAATGTTAATGGTTGTGGGAGGTTACTAGAAAAAAAATTCAACTCATAATAGGAGAACTTACTTTTTTTTAGAATAACCAATCTGAAATTTATTTAACACACATGGCTCTAAGTGAAAATCCATTCCTAACAACTGTTTGCTCTCGATTCTCTCTCTCCTTTTTTTTTTTTTAAATCCATACAGAAATACTTACATTTAATTCAAAGAAAGCCTTCCTTTCTTTTCTTCTAGTTGTTAGATACAGACTTTAGTTACTGACTATTTAATAGCTATTAATATTTAAGTGGTTGGAAGTGTTCAGCAGAGAAAATCTTTCTGTGATGTGTAGAATTAATTAAATTATTGGAGTTCTTATTGTCCTTTAAGAATATTGGAAATTACACATTTTATAACATTTTAATTTTGAATATAGATTCTTCTTCTGAAACAATATCCTCACAGTTGCAATGATCTTTATTCAGGAAAGAAACTTTTTGAAGCCTGTGAATATGCTAAGTGTCAAACATTGCAAGAAGAGGTCTGTGAAGGTTTTGTTCATATGCTATGATCTATAATAGGCCATCATATATTAAATACAGAACGATAAGTAGTCAAAAGTATTTCTGGTGCAGACAATGAGTATCTAACCAGTATATGAAAGACACAAGATAATTTTTTTTGCTCATTCTCCTTCTTTCTCATCATTAATCTTTTCATGCTTCATAAAGATATGTGCCCTACCACATTTCTTTTGGATTCACAGTCACTGTACACCTTAAGTAAAACCTCGGCAGTGTCCATCACGAGAACCCTCTCCTTCCTGTATCACCTGTGGCCTTCTGACTGCGCTAATGAACACAATGGGCAGTGCATTGAAGAGCTGTTACCCGGGGGAGAAATTTTAGGGAAACGTTAAGGTTTGCTTTTATTTTTTTCTTTTTTTTGAGAAGGATTATTCTTTCTATAAATTTCTGTAACACTTTCTGTAATATTTCTAAATTTTTTCTACCCACCTTTCAGCAGTTTCCCACCTTACAGGCAAATTTCAAGTAAAAGGCACAATATGTACACAGCTTCCCCATTTTACACTTAATATCAACGTTGCATTGGACTCTCTATGAACACGAAAAAGATTAAACTGACCTTATGTCTTTGCCTGTTTCCTTCAGAATACTCTAATAATTAATTTTGAATACTATATATTTGTATTACAACTTTGGTTGCTAGAAAATATAATGAGTTTTCTTTTTATACCTTTTTAAATTTTTACCAGAACTTTCATGTGATCTGGTTTTGACTCTATAAGCAAGAACTAATGGGAATCAACAGAAAACAAATTTAGCATGATGGAAAGGTCAAAGTATCACAGTTTACAACCACCTTGTGTGAAATATATAAGGCATTAAAATATCAGTACTATGTTCTGATGACAGTACAAGAAAAAAAAGACAAAACCACAAATATTTTCTCATAAATATGTTTTTTAGAAATAAAAACATAGAATTTAACTCCCTATTAACTATTTTTTTTTTCTCAGATATCTTCTGATGAAATGTTTTTGGCTAAGAAATCCTAGCTAATCTAAAACAAAAAAACTGCAAATGCATTAACTTTGGCCAAACTTCTGTCAGCTGGTTACCTGTGCTTTGGGGGAAAGAATCTAGAGAAGAGGGTGATCTCCCCCATCCCCACTACCCTGATAAAGGATGCTGAGGATGTGGAAAATATAAACTGAAGCCACTGTCCTGTCTGATTCAAACCATCAACTTGAGTCTGTGGGCCCACATTGTCCTGCTGTGTCCAGTATCCCACAAGCCTTCCCCTTTGGTCAAGGAATGCTTCTTTTGAATGTCATCTAGTGCCCTGCTGGGTTTTCCTGACCACTATTTTGGTTTTTTCTCTGTACAGAAACCCATCTGTTCTAATAGCAGGTCACTCACCTGGCAGATCCTGGGCAGATGGTGCTGGAGAGCTGAAGAATAACACTTTCAATGCATAATAGGTAGAATATGTCTGTGGGGCTCTGATTTTCTAGATAGATACTGTACAATTTTTATGGACATATAAAATCAGGAAAAATGGAAATACATGGGGAGGTGCTGCTTTCTGAATTTTGAAATTTAGTATGGTGTGCTAAACAGTGGGATACTTATAGCTCTAAGGAAACTAAAATTTCCCTCTTCAGTTTTTGTTACCTGTTTTTCTCATTATTTCTGAGATTTGGAAGGAAATCAGAACTTTTTAATGAAACAGAGTTTGTTTTATAATCAAGTTTAGTGTTCAGTCCTAAAGAAAAATAATGAGTAAAGGGTATGTTATAAGTGCATTTAAGTGTTTAATCAGGCATTCCCAAACAATTTGTAGAAGATACATAGACGAATTAACACTTTAAAAACTGACAGATGTCCAACAATTCATTAAATAAGAGCTTGAACTTGCTGTACAAGAAAGTTCATCTGAATAATTTTGATCCACTTTCAGATATTGCAACAAAAGACTATTAGCACTGTGGAATGTGTAATTCACAGCATGAGACATGACTTGATAACACTGCCAGATTTAAGATGGGCCTAATTTTTTGATAGGTCTCCAATTTTCTTAACCCACCTAATCTTTCCCTAATTAGTATATTCAGTTCACTGTGTTCTTTTGAATGCCTTGAAGGGGGAAAATAGCATGAACATTCTCCTATGAATGCCCATTCTTTGCCAACTACAGTTTAAAAGATATTTGAAATATTGAGCTATTAACAAAGACAAGTATGCAAATATAGGTCAGTTGCTCATGTTGAAAGTTTTGTATCCATTAAAACATTGTGAATTTCCCTCTGAAATTAATTAGGATTATTGGACTGGCACAAGAGTGTCTCTGTATAGGGAATGCTTGTAGTACAGAGGTAAAATTAATTATTTTCAAAGGGTAAATATCAAGATTTTAATGACACTTAGTGTAGCTGCCAACTAAGAGGTTTTCCATGGGTTAGTTTTCTAAATTGGCCAGAGCTCTTGCAGCTACTGGCAGGGGAGCTTGCCTGTATCCTGCTGAATTTCAGCACTTACAAAAGATCTACTTTGAAAGCCAGATTTATTCACTTTTATATGTGTTGAAAAATACCTTGTTTTCCACTTGTTACCATTAACTTCTTGAGGTCTCATTAAAAACAAACAAAACAAAACAAAACAAAACCAAACCCAACCCAAACAAATCAAGGGAATACTTTTATGGAATAGGAAAGAAATGAATTTAAGGAGGGGTCAGGTGGTTAACCCTTACAATGAAGAAACTGTTACCTTCCCTGAAGATCATTTAAAAAACAAAGGTTGGGGGTGAAGACAAGAACATCTTCTGAGCAGAGTAAGAGGAATTCATAATTTATGTTTATGGAAAGCTTTGGAATACCTTGTCACTGCACAATATGTAGGCCAGCTATGAAATCCTTTACTTTCAAAGTCAGAGCTTGACAAACTGAACAGATGATTGCATGTACATTAATTGGCTCTTCTAAAAGATTTGTGTCCACAGAAGGTGTGGGCCCTCTAGCATTTGAACTCTCTGCAAACAGAATGATTGCTTATTACTTTCCTCAAACTCTTCCCCCTGTAGAGCATGCACCTCCCTGGAAATTCCATGCAGGCTTCCATACCAGGCATCTTAAGAATTCAAGATGGAGAAATTATTTTGTTTTGTGAGCGAACATGAAGCAAGTTAATTTGCTCTCGAAGAAAGCTTTCCATTTAAACATGGATAGGTCACAAGCATATTACTCCTGTAGTCCTAAGTGTAAAAATTTCCATGGTAGGAGTGAAAGTCAACAAAGATGCTCTACACGTACTTACCCATCCCCTTCTGATCCCTCCATTTCCCATTACTTGCCTGCACAACCTCAATATTCTTGTAATCACATACTACCACTGTGTTTAATCACTTTAAAGTGTTTCATACAGGGGACATTTAGGTTTACTAATTTTGAATGTAATATTATCACAAACATTGAAACAAGGTCAAAAAAATTGCAATGGCACCTACCTTCTTAGGACACGGTATGGGACAGTAGTATCTGGGCACAGATGTGATCTTTGGGCTGTCTTCAGGTGAAAAACTTGTCTGACAGAATGTACCAATAAGAGATGGACGATTGAATTTCATCATAGTATGGATTATACCCAGCCACTCTTTCAAACTAATCTCACTGAGAGGCATGGATATAATACTGAATAGTCTGGGAAGTATGAGGGCTGTAAGTGCTGCTGCTTTTCAGAGCTTTTTATCATTCTGCTTCTTACAGTTTTTTTGAATGTCATTGTAAATCCTTGGGCCATTGAAGGCATGAGGTCCCAGAAGCAGAGTAAATTCTGAATTTTTCAATAGTTTTGCAAATCTTAAGAGAACTGGATCCTCTTTTACCTCCAAGCCAGACTCTGGTAGAATGCTCAGCACCAAGGCAAAAAAGAAACCTATAATTGCTACCTTGAAATAATAGCTTTCTTCAGCAGAAAGGATGGAAATAAATGAATTGTCCAAATACATACTTCTTGAAAGACCTATGAGTTGTCAAAGTTTTCAACTACTAGTTACAGAACACACAGTTTAGTCGAGAATGTTAAAATATTGAGGCCAAAGGATGAAGTAAAAACATGCAGTAATTGTAAAGACATCTGAATTGCCAGGATTCAGTGACAAAAGAAAAGCTTCAGCAGCAGCTGTCTCATCTGCCTTTGAGGCAAAAGAAAAATAAGACCATGGAGAAGATCCTGATTTGATAATGATCCAGATCATTACTCTTCTCCCTAGAAATCCCCTCAGAGAATCTCTGGTCCCTGCTAGGTTTATGAGCAGTCTTCAGTAATTTCACTTGTAACATGTCTGATCTACACAAAATGAAGTTCTGTCCCACATTTTTAAATGTTACCTTCTTAATTGTTTGTTTGTTTGTTTTTCTTTTCTGGTGTGACACAATGGGAGGTAGAATCTAACAAGCAGTGAACCAGTCTCTGCTTTGTGAGGGTTTTTGAAGGCCTGTTTTTAAATTTACACCATCAAATTCCTTACCCTTCCCAACAGAAAAAATTTTCAGTCTCTGAAGAGATGCCATGACATGGCATCTCTGAGCATACTGTGTTTCTCTTGGCAGTGCTTGCTGGGAATGGTCATTGTCTTCTCACAGCTGTAGTGATGCAACTTTGCAGAGTGGTTGTTTAGAACTTGGCCAATATGAAAATGGAAAAGAAAGGAAAACCTAATACCAGCACCTATTTAAAAACACAGGTTCTATTTTCAGGTTTGCAAGCACTTGTTGGAAAAATTCTTTTGAGGAGTACTGAGCATGAAGCACCTCTGTTGGAGAGAAGAAAATCTTGTCTTTGGTCAACAGCTGCATCTTATTTTGGAAAGTAACGTTTTTAGGGGCTAAATCTTAAATACCCAAAACACTGAAGCTGCACTTCTAGTCTCTCCATACAATCAAGAGTCTGCTGTTTACTTCAAAGACTGCCTCATCTTTCCCAGTAGCTCAGGAGACAAAATTTCACCCCATATCCTGGATTTTCCTGACTTTAAGCCAGGATCAAACCCTCTGATTTCCCTGAGGAAAGAGGGTAGTAGGGAAAGCCAGAGTCCCTCTAGCCCACATCTACATGTTCCCGTGGGTTACTTCAACTCTTTTTCTTTTTGCCAGTCTCTGATATGAAAGTAATAGCTGCCTTTGCAAGGTTTTTTTTTGGATTCTGGTTACACACTAAGATGCATCCAGATACCCAGACAGCAGATGTTACTAAGGAAATATTGCAGTCATAAATTAATTATGATGAAATGTTTTATTTTAATGAATGATAACCCTTTTTCTCCAGGCAGGTGCACTGAAGAAGGCTGGTATCTGTTTGCAGACAGCTCAAATGGAGAATTTGGTTACACAGCTGACATTGCTACCCTAGTCATCTCCCTTACAGGGCCCAGATGCAAAATCATATTCTGGAACCACATGAATGGCTCAACAATAGGTTCTCTGGAGGTACGGAGATGCTCTTTGTTTTATTTTGGTTTTGGTTTTGGTTTTGTTTTTCTGCATGAAATTACTGTGAGGAAATTTATGTCTTCTCTTTTAGCTTCATTAAAGCCTAGGCTCCTAATAGATAAAAATGAACAATTGCTAACACTCTAATGCTCTCAACATGTTATGGTCTAAAGGAAGCATTAGCTCAAGTAGACTGGGGAAATTAGACATTTCTGCAACAACCAAAAATTCTGACCATTATAGACATACCATGGTTGGAACTTCCATCCAAGAAAATGTTTGTATCACGCAGTTCCATTTGACACTGAAGAGCAACAATAGATATTTGGACATCAAAGTCTTTGGCTAAATGTGGGACCATGAAAAAATGAAGTAATTGTATCAAAATTTGTCATACAATTTTGTAGAAATGTCTTATTCCTTGGCAAGCTGAACATATCACTTTCTGAGATTCATGTAAGCAGCACTGAAATCTTTGTGTGGCATATAAGTAACGAGCTTGCTTTGCCACACCCTTTTCTTCACTCCAGTAAAAATAAAAGCATTTTATGGAAATTTAACTCATTAGCAGCTTGTAGATCATATGAGTCACTGCAGAGGGAAATGAATAAAACACCAACATTGCTCTAAAAAAGTTTATTTTTACCACACAACTATATGCTTACAGTGGAATTTCCCAGGAATGTTATGAAATACCTACACAGCATCAGGAATGGATTGAAAAAAATGCTCAGTATAAGTTACACAGTCACCTGTGCACTCAGTATCATATTGGATGTGGGCAGTGCAAGTGGATTTAAATACAAAAATAAACTCTCACTAGCTCAGTTATTCAGAATAATAAATTATAATAAAAAGCTGACAGAATTCAACTGTTTTGAAAACAAAATTAATATATGTGTTGACACTAGAAATGAAATCTGGGTTGTGGTGACCGACACTCCATGCAAGTGACATGCTAATATTCAGTGGAAGAGTGTTCTGTATATTCTTGGATTTTTTTCTAAACAATTTTTTAAAATAGTGTTGAATTTCTCCCAGTCAGATAAGATCTTGTTAGACTGCTTGACAAGCAGTCAAATATTAATTCATCAGAATCAGTGGGAAATCAGAGGATAAAGATGGTTTGTCCTCAGTTTTAAGGACTGGAACAGATTAATGTGCTTTGGGATTTCTTTGCATACTCCAGGGTCTAGGGCTCCCTTACTGTGTAGGAACCCATGTTAGTTGGAATCACGTTGGAAGAGTGTTTTGCAGAAATCAACAGCAAATTCTATGGAACCACGCCCAGTATTAGCACCACAAAAGGCAAACGTGTGTAGTATGGATTTTTTTCTCAGTTTCAACACAGACTACAATTTCCCTGTATTCTTTAACTGATTCTCCGTCACCCCCAACTTAACTGATTTTAAGAGGTACCAAAGGAAAATCATGAAACCTTTACACACTCTTAATAATTGCCTGGTTTCAATTGCTTGATTAATCAATTAATATGGTGTAAGAATAACTCAGAATATAAAATTATTTAGGTGATTTCTCATTATTCACATTAAGAAGGTTCTGAGCATTGTATGATTGTGAATGTTTTCTGTGCTTAAAAGACCTTTTATCCATATCAGCCCCCAAGACTACCACATTTTTTGGACTTCTGCATTTTAGGCTGCATCCATGTCATCAAATATCATCTAGGATTGCTGAAGATTGTCCTGTTGTTTCCATGAATGGCTACCTTCCTATGTTTCTGTTTCTTTCTTAAACACTGATTTGCTGTCACTTTCCTGATCGACCTCAGTTTTATTATTTGTTGGAACCATTTTTATTTAGTTCCTGTATTTTGACTTGGCATGGGTAATTCTACCAAAGTGTTAGATGTGCTATTTTGCAATGTAACTGAAGTGCATAGAGCTTTGAAGTACATTATGGTACAGGGAAAACTTGGGTTTTAATAGTACACAAATTTAAGGCCATATTTTACTCTAAAATTTTAACTTTTGTCTTGATATGATAGAAAATATGAATTTCTGATGAGGGAATTGGATATATAATAGAGTAGATCATTTACAGGCTGTAAAAGCGTGTGCATATGTGTCTATAGTCACACATACGTATCTACCTTCCTATAAATATATCATTTGTATTTGAGAGTGAAAACGAATATTTTCTTATTCAGCACACTTTATTCTTTCAAATAGTATCTGTAATCCCTTTCTCTCTAATTTACTTGTTTTCACTTAAAATTCATGTCTTCTATGGGCTTCTATGTCTTCCTGTCTATACAGTCAGAATTCACTTGTTTTTCTATCCAATTTAATATATTATCTGTTCCTTTTGTTCCCCTGAAGTGAAAGCTCTTTATTGTGAGTCTTTGCTGTTTCCCTGGCAGACCTTACCTGTTATGCGACATCATATACACTCATGGGACTGCATAAATTTAAGACAAAAAAAAAAAAATAGGTGTTTTTGCATTATGATGAAAAATGCCTGGGTTGCCCTAAGAAGATTACAGAGAGTAGCAGTAAATCCTTGAAAGCAGAGCGGTTCAGGCAACTGGTGAATGGATGTTTAGCTCTGCTAGTACTGGCTGGAGACACAGCTTGACACGCTTCATAAAACACCCATCTTGTAATTGTCAGCTCAGTTGAATTTGGATGCTCAAGAGGTTGGACCAAAGCATATTTAGAACTTTCTGCCCATGTTGAAGAGTGTCATCATTCCCCCCAATTTGCTGTTTACAAGAGTATTGTCTTTTAAAAGTCTTTCATTGCTCAGACAGATGAAATTTGGTCTTTATAAAAAAACATCTTCATTTGACGAAGAAACAAAATGTTTTGTAAGAATCAGGACAAGAAAATCTATCTGGAAGAGCAGTTAAATGTATGCATGAACAAGTATATTTTTCAGTAAGTGTTGTTAGTGCTGTTTCGATGTTGTACAACTGAATCTCAACACTCTAATGAAAAATTTTTATTCATTGCTAGCCACGGTGGATAAATTAATGAGATACGTTAGTCCAGTTAAGTCTCTGGGCTGGGTATGTTTATGAAGAAATCAGAAAATCTTAAAGCATTATTTTCTTAGTATAGTCTGAGATATCCATTTGCATCAGATTGGACATTAGGAAAAGTTCCTCCCCCAGAGGGTGGCTGGGCACTGCAACAGGATCCCAAGGGCAGTGGGCACAGCACCGAGCCTGAGGGAGAGCAAGGAGAGCCTGAACAGTCTTGGTCATATGACTTAGCTTTAGGTAATCCTGCAAGGAGTAGGGACTTGGATTTGATGGTCTCTTCCCATTCCAGACATTCCATGATTCTGTTAATTTTAAAGGTGGAATAGAGATTAGGCGTTCAAGATACTTTTGTACTCTTGTATGCAATTATAGGACTCTGAAGTGAGTTGGTAATGGAAACGTTTTTTGTGACCTAGAATTATTTTCTTTTTTAGGTACTCTGTAAAAACTGTGGACTCAAAGTGGCAGCCAAGGTCCCCAGTGGAACAGAGCAGAAGTGTTCTTAGGAATTCGTTCAAATTTTCAGGTATGTATTCCTATGTGTTGTATTTCCTAGACAGCTGGCTTTTAGTACTTCTGTATGAAGCATTCTTCACCTTCTCATTTTCCTTTTTACCCCACGCACGAACCTCTCCTCCCGAATAGATGAAACCATCTTTTTGGCTGTCTGATTGGTTATGTGAGACAGACTCAAGTTTTCGGAGATTTCTCACTCTTCTTTAATCTCAGACTGATATCCATCTTTAAGACTGAGAATCCCTTCTATCCTTGAATCCAACTCTGCTTAAAATATTCTACTTCTGTCTCCTTAGTGTGCAGTAAGTAAAAACATCTGGGTTTTGAAAAAAGAATCTTCAGCATGACATTCACTTTGAAATCGTAGCAGATTCCCAAGCCTCTTAGACATACTTGCTTTGTGTTATACCTGTGGAAAAAAAAAAAAAACCAAAAAAACCCCCCAAAAAAACAGAGGTAGTTGGGAACATATTTTTAAAAGAGTTACATTTCCTGATACTTCAGTCTTGGACTTTTAATGAAATTTTAAAATTCTTTTTACATTCATGAGAATAAATGATGAATGACAGACTAGTCTTTTTCAGACTTACTTTGCAGAAGTAGCAGGAACCCTTACTACTAATTCAGAACAAGTGAGGACTAGTATCTCTTTGAAGTGCATGATTTATTTCCCTTTTCTAGTGTGCTTGGTAATGTTAGAACATGGTCCTTCAATAACTATAGTGACAGATCTGTACCAACTGTAGTACAATATTTTGTAGAATTATACTTTGACAGTAAGAACTGACCACTTCATATTCAAGGATTTGGGAGGACCAGTCTCTGCTCTTTTCATGTTGTGTGATTAAGCTTTTCTATATCTTATCAGTGGCTTACTGTAATAGCTCTTTAATTTTTATTAGGTTATTTTCAGGGCAAAACGTGGTGTCAGTTACATGGGAGACGTGGCAGTGGATGATATTACCTCTGAAGATTGTTCCCCTCTGCTTATCTCAGACAAACCTTGCACATCAGAGAAATTCCTGTGTGCCAACAAGTACTGCATCCCAAAGAATAATCTGTGTGATTTTGTAAATGACTGTGCAGATAACTCAGATGAAAGCCCTAGTATTTGCAGTAAGTATGGTAGTTTTTTAATATAATTATCATAAATAACTGTGCCTGCTGTGAATTTTTATTACTCAAATACTTTTGACAGCTCATCAGCGAAGAAAGCAAACAAGAAGGTAATAATTTAATTCTATTCCTTGGCTTTTAAGGATTTTAAATTACTATTATTTAATTAAAAATCACACAATAGAAAATACAAAGAGCTGTTAATGAATTTCTTAAAATAACTCAGAAAGCAGCTGTCTTTAAAGGCAGAAAAAATTTATCCTGCTTTCCACATGAAAAGAATGTATTAAAGCTGCAAAAAATAATTCAAGCATAATATACCTTTGGGAGATGAGGGACCTACCTCCTTAGATATTTCAAGGATTATCAGGTCTCAGCAAATAATTTTAATCTGAATATTATGCAATTTTAGTTTTACAAGACATATCAAGAAGCAGCGTATGTAATATCTGATTCAAAGAATGATGTTTCATATCAAATGGCTCCTCATGGATCACAATATATGGTATTAACACCACCTTTTTTTCTACTACAAGTGTGGGAAATGCTTACAGAATCAAATCTGCATTGTTTGGTACCATATTAACAGTTGCCTCATTTTTATCAAGAATATGAATTCAGTTTATCAAATTCTCAGTGAATATAGTTCTATGAAACAAAGGTATGCTGATACCCTATGAAAGCTAAGGTACATGGCAAAGGAACCATGTTTTGCAAATTATTTTCTTATTATTAAACTACTCAATGAATTCCAGTCCGGGAATAGTACATCACTAACCTATATGGGGATGGTTCAGATCTTCTGCAACTAAAAATGAAGAGTATTTCAAGTTGTAATTACTTTGTTGAAAAAGATTCTAAAACTTTGGCTTCTATTTTCTGAAATTTTAAAAAACTTCTTATTTCTGATAATTTTTTTTTTTTTACTTTTCTGGATTGTCTGTGTTTCCCATGAATTATCATCAAACAAGTAAAAACTGAAGCATTAAGGGCAAAATGGTTCAAATAAACTGATGGAATTTAGTTTTAGAACCACTACAATAAGGATTTTATTCCAATTTCCTATTGGAAGAGATTAATTGAAACAGTTCCGCAAATGGAATACTTTCCTCTAGCGTGTTTTTTTAATTACTATTTTTAAGTAAAGAAAAAAAATTGTAAAATTCTTAAAAATAATTTCCCTAACTGCATTTTAACTGCAAGCTTTAGAGTGAAGCATTATGGTGCTTTAAAAGCACAGGAGTTATTTAATATGCAAATGAACAATCATCTGCAGTAACTTAAGCTTCTGAGCAGGCTGCCTAAATTCTCTTTTCATCAGTGGAGTAACTTGCTTTCAGGCTGAAGTTCATGCAACTTAAAATCAGTTGTTTGAGTTACATCAAATAAATTGTCCTGTAGATACGAATACTTCTCTTTGTTGACTATAGAGATCCTACAGGGACATCCAAACTTAGATTAGGTAATACTCAATATATACAATATTAGCAGGGATATCAGCACTTGTGGCTTAAGCTCTTGATTCTTAAAAACGTGTCTTTAAAATAATATGATCGGTTGTATGCATGAATTTTATCTGTTCAAGATGGAACTTGTAAATAATTGAAGGAATTTCTTTAAGAATGAACTTAAAATATTAAGTAACTAAATCAGTTGGAAAAATATGATTATGGCAAATTGTATGGGTAGTTGCATTCAGTTGAGTTAATTTACAATCCATATTTTTCATAAAAGATAATCGTATCATTTAGCTCATCAGGTTTGGGTTGGTTTTAATTGTTGTTTCAGGTGACATTATATTTGCAGACAAAAGTAAAAGACAGTGAAGCTAGTTTTGCTAAATAGCTCATATTTTTAAGGAAAAGTTTCTAACTTTTTCACTTTATGACATTCACAGATTAAAATTCAAAGGAAAAATATTATATCTGATTTCAGCCTGAAATTTTTGAGGTAGCTGTCTGTCCTGTTTTGATCCATGGATTCTAGCTCCTTGGCCTCATTACTGGTGCTTCAGATACCTTTCAGTTTAATAAAACTACTTTCAAGTGGCTGAACTTTATCAGACCTCAGAAGAGGCTCCGATTTTGATTCCATTTTGGAAGAGACATTTTGTAATTTCTGATATTGTCCTACAAAATGATCCATACAATTTCCAAATTAATCTTCAAAGCACTTTCTTTTCCAGCAATAATAGAAAGAATATTCTGGGCGCAGTCAAAATTCTCTGTAAGTTTCTGCTGTTATTCCAGCTTATTTCAGCAATTTTAGTCATCCTTGGTAATCATTATGATGAACTTATAGATGTATAGATGGAAAAATATACAGAACTTAAACTTCTGGAACGATGCAATTAATTTTTGTGGACACTTTACTCATCATGCTGGTTGTTTTGACATTCAAGATTCAAAAATTGATAAAGAACATGCATGTTGTTTCATATGAAAACAACTGAAAATATGACAGCTTTCTTCTTTTCTAGGCATTAACATTAAGTTAAGGTAATGAACATTAAGGAGAAATGTAGATAATCATAGAATCATTTAGGTTGAAAAAGACCTTTAGGATCATTGAATCCCACTGTTAACGTGGCATTACCAGTTTCACCACCAAAGCATGTCCCTAAGCACGGCATCTATGTGCCTTCTAAAGACCTCCAGGGATGGTGACTCAGCCACTTCCCCAGGCAGCCTGTTCCAATGTTTAACAATCCTTTCAGTGAAAATTTTTTTCTTAGTATCCCATCTCAGCCAGTGCAACTTGAAGTCCTTTCTTCTTCTCCTATCACTCATTACTTGGGAAAAGACACTGACCCCCACCTGGCTACAGCCTCCCTTCCAATTGCTGTCAAGAGCAACAAGGTCACCCCTGAGCCTCCTCTTCTCCAGGCCAAACACTCCCAGCTCCCTCAGCCACTCCTCATCAGACCTGTGCTCCAGAACCTTCCCCGAATTCGTTGCCCTTTGGACACAGTCCACCGGCAACATAATTATCTATGTTTCTATATTAGTTAAGAAAATACATGTGAATTGAGGAATTGTGCAAAAGTAGACTAACTTTGAGCGTTTTTCAGCTCAAGGTTATTACACCTACATTTATGTTTTGCCCATATGTGTCTGTATAGAGCCTGTGTTTTTATGGTGTTCAATAGCTTCATTTGGATGTGTCAGTTCCCTAGATACAGGCATTTGTTCCTATTCTCATCTGATCTTAATATGTTCCTTCAGAAAGAAGTTGGTTTTCTGCATGTATCTTGAATGCTCTGTGGAGGGCCAGTTAAGACCCTAAGAAGCTAGAATAGGTTGCTAAATTTGGTTATATTTATACCGAAGACTCTGTTGACTATAGCAAAAAAAGCACTGAGACCCACCTCATATATATGCAAGTGGGTCTATCCTATTAGTATAGTCTAGAACATTAAAAACGCTCTTTTTAACAAGATACATTAATATTATTTTTTATAGTGAAGCTTTCTTTTTCCTATGGATTTGAGTATTAGGTTGTACTATATGTACCTAATGAGCTACTTGAAAATAAATCTCTTTTCATGTGTGTGCAAATATATTTCAGGTACATCTATTGGGCACTGCAACTTTGAGTTTGACCTTTGTGGATGGAAGCAAGATGAAAATGATGATTTTGACTAACACCTCAGAACTAGCAGTACTGCAAAATTGGGCACTGGACCAGCTACTGATCATACACTGCAAGAGCCATCTGGTCATTATATTTTTATAAAGAGTTCGTTTTTTCAGCTACCAGGACAGAAAGCTAGCATATCTAGTCCTGTCCTAAGTAGAAGGAATAAAAACTGCAAGGTATGTGAGGGTGTGGTAAGTAGCAGGAACAAAGAATTTGATTTCTAGATTGCACCTAGAGAATACTCCTAAAATGAATAAAAATGATTACTGAACTAATTATTGAGAAGAAAACCCCATCTTCTTGTAGAGAAGTCAGGACCTGATCTTATTTCATTGAAATCATAAGAAAAAATGTATCTTGGTACAGGAGAATAATGATTTCTGGAAGTAAATGAGTGCTCCAGGAGATTCAGATGAAGTTTACAGTGATTTACAATGTCTTCTGCAACTTGTTCAAAGTAACAAACAACTATCTAATGGTTTGTGATTTTATGGAGAAAATGTGTAAAAGTACAATAACAATTGGTTTTCAATGAATACAACTGCAAAAGGAAGGATGTGTGACAGAAGGCTTTGTCACCAGCTCTTCTCTAGAGAATGGAGAAATGTAAGCCTTGGTCTTCCAAAGCACTACAGCACACTGTAGTGACTTCAGCTGGAACAGTTCTTTGCAAGTCTGGAATAAAAAGTTTCCTGGTTTTGATCCTTTATAGCCTTTGCTAAAAATACAATTTTCCAGAAACTTTGACTGTGCCATATTTTGAAATAGCATTTCTCCAAAATTTCATGGTCTTTAAGTGTCAAAGCAACAATGAGTGTCATCTCAGTTCCCATAATCAAACATGAAATGGAAGTTTGAACATTAATATTTGCCAATAATTTTAATTGTTAATAAGCTGGTTAATAATTTGAAAATATAATTAAAAATACAGGTAACAATATATCTATATATATATTATTTACATTAAGAGAAATACCGTGCATAAATGGAGCTGTTTTGAAAGAGAAAGCAGTTCAAAAATTGCCACTAGTAAGTTGTTTTGTTACGTTTTAATTAAATTATTTTTCAATCAGTAAAACTAATGGCTACTCTGAATGCTACTAGTACTGCTCAATTTAAGAATTAGAGTAAATACAGTAGCAGAATATTTCTGAAGCCACCTATTGCATACTTTATGCTCTCTTGTTTTTGCTGACAGATAAATTTCTATTATCATATGCATGGAGCTCACATTGGATCATTGATTATCTACCAGAGAACTATATCAAAACATGAAAAAATTCTCCTTAATCTTACTGGAAACCAAGGAAATTTCTGGCAGCACAAGGCACTGACCCTGTCTGGAGACAGAGATGATGATTTTCAAGTTGTCTTTGAAGGGATAGCTGGAAAAGGTCCCAAAGATGGCATAGCACTTGATGACCTCACATTTTCCAGGGAATGTTTACCATCCCAGGAATTTTTACCCACAGAACCCACAAAGCTGCCTCCAACAGGTATCTTCCTGCTACAGGTAGTCTATAAAAGTTTGGAAAGAAGGAATAGCAGCATTGCTTTCATTTCTTTGTCTCTCTTTCAAAAGAGAAATTGTATACATACCTTGCTAAAGACAGTTAGAAATTAAAATACTCTTAGGCCTATGAAATTCTAATAAAATTATTTTATGAAGTAATTGTTTGAGTACTGAGTCAACCCTTGTGAATCTGCAAAGGTTCTTCTCCAGCAATGTACACTTAGCCAATATCCTGCTTAATTCAGTAGCAATTATTTATCAAAAGTTGTAAAATACAGTTGCTGTGGAATAAAGAACTGAGTGGGACAGAGCTCATATGGATAGTTTGCAATAAGGGCAACAGGCTTAAATGCATTTTGACTGCTGGGATTTGCTACTAATACTGCTTAGGCACCATATCCATCTCCTGCCTCTGCGGTGTGGTGCCAGCATCAGTGCAATTATTTGCACCATCCTCGCTTCCTGCACAAGGGAAATAAGACTCAGAAAACATTTCCCAGAAATAGTACAGTTTGGATGGGATGAATCCCAATAACCCCAAGGTAAGAGCAATGAAAGCACCGATCCTGTACATTAGCAATATTTGCTTGGACACAGATGATGAAGGAGAGACTCTTTTTGACAGAACAGGACAAATCTTTTTACTCCATTCACATTTATCACAGAGCTACTGAAATGTAACCCCCTGAAGTGGAATTTAGGAGATGTATTTTGTTCTTGGGCCTACTAGAAATTTCCTGCATGGCTGCAGAAAGTCATTTTATCTCACTTCTCTGTCTTTCTGATCAATAAAACAAAGTTAATATTTCCCTGTGTCAAGGACTACCATGAGAATGGATCATTAATTTATGTGAGCAACATTGCTTTGTTACTGCTGCTAATGAGTAGCCTTCCCCTTTAGGATGTCATTAACAACTGCTCAGGCATTGGGAAAAAACACTGATGAGAGCGCATCAAACCCAAGAAATTGCACTCAACTTCAAGCACAAGATAAGCAGGAAAGATATGAGCAAAATTTTCCAGACATCTCTCTGATAAGGTGCCAGTTATAGTTCTATTGGCTTCCTACTTCTGCCAAGCTGGTCATGGAAGTTTATTGCAAATGAGATTGATATTTTAAAGTTCAGCTTTATGTTACCCCAGGAGGAACACTAGCCGAGCTTTCTGATTCTTTATTTTTGTTGTATTCAGACTCCATCCTCTTAATGGGACATGCAAGTCCCTGTGGCAATGTTAGAAACTTTTAAAGCTTTGGTTTTGATAGTAAAGGATGTTCCAAAACACTTTTATATTTTATAATAAAAAAGCTACTAAAATCTCAGGAAAGAGCCACCAGAGACTGATTTCTTGGTGTAGCTCATCTCAGATGTACTTGTGAACTTTGTGGGTTCACAACACTTTAAGGTAATAGTTTAAATGCATCTTTATAGTAAACCGTATTTTTTTATATTAACAAATTTTACTTGTCCAGGATAAGAGTTTACATGACCCACTGAGGGGTTCAACTTACAACTACTATTCAGCAGCGGTATCTGTTTGGATCATTGTTTGAAAGTGGGTCTGCTTCTGCCTGCAGAAATGCTCTGAGCTGTGACAAAATGCATGCTGGATGTTGTGGAAAGTGCTCTGTAATGCAACTTTTTAAAATAGAACCAGCTAGAATGTCCATGATGATCAGCTGCGAAAAGCTGCACTCCTAGACTTATCTGCTTCTATGTAGTAACAAAGGAAAGTTTAACCAAAAGCAAAACATTTATATTCATTGTTCAATTTTCTTAATTTTTTTTTTTTTTCCTGAGGTTGAGGAGGATCATGCAGGAGAGAGCAGTTTCTTTCTTGTCTCCAGCTAGGGAGAATATTTGCTAAGAAATTTGAAATGTTCCCTCTTTAACAGAGAGATTTGTAGTTTTTGAGGTCAGTTCTAATACAATTCCTTTTACTTTTTTTTTTTATATAATCTTTGTAATACACACATCAAGAGAGATTCTCCTGAGTCTTATTGAGCCATATCACTGTGCAAGACAAGTGTACTAAGGATGTCTTTGCTTGCTATTTCTATACCTAGAGTGATATGGTAATGAATGTAATGTAAAGACTAAATAGAACACAATTATTAAATGTTTCTATCTGTGACATAGAGTCTCACTGTTCAGAAGGATTTTTCCCTGACTATATAGGATTTCCCCCCCTTGAAGTTCTGTACATTAACAAAAATATATTCTAAGATGGTTGTTTCTTTCAGACAAACACACAGTGATGTTTAAAGGCTGGAAGTGAACACTGGACAGCTAAAGGAATAATTCTGAAAGTTAGCATTGTGATTTCCTGTAAACTGACAGGATACTGTGCATTGTTCTCAACACGCTGCTTAGCAACAACAATGCTGAAGTGCAAAGCCACTGAGAGCCACTTAAATTGCTGGGCCTGTGAAACAATAAACACCGTTTTAGGCTGGCCCTTATCAAATTTTCATGGTATGAACATCAGTTTTTGCTCATGTGCCACAACAGTATTGTGTGTAGGAAAACGCAAAGACAATTTTGTTCGAATGATGCTATTTATGTCTGTTGCTGTGTCTCTGCAGTGTGGTAAGATCCTTGGGTTAGATTCTGCCTTGTGTAAAGGGCTGCCTCTCTCCACATCAGCCCAGGAAGAGACCCTGGCCACACTGAACCTTGTGAAAGTTGCAGTTGCTCCTGTATTTGGTTTGTGTGGCAGGATTTTGGTAGCAGGAAGCTACAAGGGTGACTTCTGTGAGAAGGTGCCAGAAGCTTCCCTTGTGTCTGACAGAGGCAATTCCAGCTGGCTCCAGGATGGACTCTCTGCTGCTCGGGGCTGTGCCCGTCAGTGATGACAGCAGCACCCTTGTGATAGCAGATTTAAGAAGGGGAAAAGTTGTTGCACAACAGCAGTTTCACCCAGAGAGAGGAGTGAGAATATGCGAGAGAAAGAGCTTTGCTGACACCAGAGTCAGGGAAGAGGAGCAGGAGGAGGTGCTGGAGCAGAGATTCCCCTGCAGCCTGTGGTGAATACCATGGTGGGTTAGGATGTCTCATTGCAGCCCACGGAGGGTAATGGTGGAATAGTTATCCACAAGTTATCCATGAGTCATATTTTATACTTACAGTTGTTTACAAAAGCGACATCGTGGACTAGACAACAATTTCCATGATCTCTAAGCTTGGTTTTCCTCTCTTCTTTCCATCCCTTCTCTCCTGCAGTGTTGTTACTGACTACAAAAACTGCAGATTCTTCCATCAGAGTTTCTGCTCATGTCTCTGTACCATTCACCTGGGAGTACAGCAGCTGCCAAGGGCTGCCTGATCAGATTAGCAGGCTACAATAAAGAAAAGTTATTCCCAGAGACTCCAGAACTGGTATCTGCTGACCTCAGTTTTGAAGAGAAGGCAGTTATTTTGAGCAAATTAAAAGTGATTCACTGAAGTGTGGAACATGTCTTTGAGAACTTTGAGAATATAGGAATATTAACAGAGAAACACATCAAGGTCCATTTCACTTGATATCCTGTCTACTGCTGTCAGTGAGGTGCTGAACATACATGATACTTCCTCTTAATGTTCCTAATATTTCCTTTCTAGGAGGCCCTACAAACCAAATGTGGTTTTGGATATGTAGCAAACCTTAATGTATTTACCTTCTGTATAGAGCCTGGTTCCCCTGGGAGCATGTTCAGAAGTTTAGACCCCTTCTCACTTCTTCCAGTGAGTTGTACAGTTCTGCCACTTGCTGAGGAAGTGGCTCTGTTTCCGCCCTGCCTCCTTTTACTGAAAATGGTGAACAGCCAAACACACCCACTCGATTTTGTTTTCTATGCAATCATCCTTAAGCCACATTATACACTGAACTCAACTTATTTATTTCATGGAAACTATTCCATATGTTTTCCTTTCTCTGACTTTTAAAAAAAAATCTACTATACTCTTTTGAGATTATAAAATCTGGTCTGTGTAGAGCATTTAGTATATGACTGACCAGTGGAATGATCCTGTAACAAAATGTTTCTTTTTCTCTTTTCTCTCTTTCCTGATAAATAATAAAGCCTTGATTGTTCTGTCCTTTTTGAACATTGTGCTTTTGTGTTCCTGGAACAGTTTCAGTACTCTACTGCGTTACTTTTTAGCAGTGGCAGGGATAGGATTCCACAGCCTGTATGTGAAGATGGACTGTGTTATTCTGTGCAAGTCAGTTAATATTGGATTTCATTGCCAGTCACTCAGGGTGCAATTAAATTGCTAAACTGTGATTGTTTATCTCCACTGTAGTTGTATAAAATAACTGACCCACCTGATGGGGCTGGGTGTTACAGGGATTACAGAACATGAATGCCCTGCAATGGCGGCTCATGTCAGGAAGGTTTTCAGTTCATTACTAGCACTGGATATGGTCCCATTAAGCAACTTCTTTTTCACAAAAAAACTTTTCTTATTATTTATAATTATTCCTTGTTTATATCACCCTGAATATCTTCATATCACTGGCAAAGTTTCTTAGCTCATAACTCATGCATGTCCCTTGTCTTTTATAAGTTAACTCTAAAGCATACAGTCTTGCTGTTTTTCTGTTCCTTCCTTGGTTTTTTTTTGTTTGTTTGTTTGGTTTTGGGTTTTTTGTGGGGCTTTTTTTTTTGTTTGGTTTCAGGTTTTTTTTGTTTTTTGTTTTGTTTTGGTTTTGGTTGGTGGGGTTTTTTGCTCCATACTGATTTTTTAATCATTTTACCAAAAATTTCTACTTCACAAAATAATTAAAATTTACAGAATTCAGTCAGCAACATAATTAAAATAAATCTACCCAAAATAATAAAACCTTCAGGAAATCAAATTTGTCAAAAATATTTTCATTTGAAATATTGCTCAAAACTCTAGAGTGTACTCTAAAGGCCAAAGGATATTGCTTATATCAGTCTTTTGCAATTATAATTAGATCTATAAAAGTTTACAGATACATAAATAGAAATAACTTTGGCAGGTTTTGTAACTAATACATAATTACTAGAATAATAAAATTTTATGCTTCGGTGCGTAATGTGATCTACTGAAAGGAGGAAAAAATATCTCTTTATGCAGAACTAATCGAATAACAAAACATTTTTAACTTCCTTTGAAACAGCCAGCATTGACCATTGACTGAGAGAACCAGATGTGAAACAAATAAAGTGGAATGTCTAAAGCATTTTAAAACCAGTTCTGGGGCAGAAAAGAAATAAAAATAAAACTGAAGCCAAACAAAAATAATCAATAAACTCCAAAACAACAACAAAAGCTAGCAAAAAACAACCAACCAACAAAAGACACCCCCCCCAAAAAACAAACAAACAAACAAACAAACAAAAACAAGCTTATAAAGAGGACTCATCATTCCTTTTGGAAGATTGACTGTCTGTATAGTTGCCTTAATTGAACACAGCAGATTGTGAATTTTTTTCTACATTAGTACCTGAACAGCAAAATACTCTCAGATGTATCTAGAATAAAGTTCCATGCAAGTGGCAACTTTCATTTTCACCTATACAATAACACAAAAGGTTTATCATTATGGTATTTTAAAACTAAGGAATCAATATGTTTAATTTTTTCTCTCTCATTTCTTGCACAGGATACAATTACTTCCATATTTTTCAGAAAAATGGTGGAAATACTCTAGAATATGTAGATTGGCTTAGGATCTTGATATAAAGCTACTACTCTTAAATATAAAGTAGTCATGCATACAGGTGACTTGAATTCAACTTCTACCCATATTGTCCACCACTAAAGATGAAAATTATCCTTTTATTGACTGTGAAGGAGAAAAATATGTAGTCTGGATTTTGGTGCTGTATTTTCTAAATTTTGTTGAGCTTTCTCCAATTTAATTACAAGTCTGTGTAATTGTAATCACTGTATTGTACCACTTTTTTAATTCCACAGTTTCTTCTGACACTTTTTGCTTGTTGGTAGCTTGCACTCTGATCTATCTCCTTTTATTTTGAGCTCTAGACTTACTAGATAGTATAACGGTTTGAAAGCAATGTGTCCATTTCTCAAACTAAAAAAGAAAATCCCATGTATTTGTGCTGGTCAAAATTGCAAAATAATGATAAAAATTCAGAATGAGTTATAATTTTAAAAGAGTCAAAAATATTTTTTCCACCATTCTGTGAGGATTTAGGATATATTTCAGTACCTAACCAACTACAACATTTGAACATACAATAAAGTATAGATAATTTGCAGACATTTCCCATACTTTATTATAATTTTAGGTCAAAGAAACAGAATTTATCCCCTAGGTATTCTCGGGCCTAGTACCTTGAATGTGAAACTAAAGCTCACAAATTCTTTGGATCAGCAGTCAGATGAGAGCAGAGTCTGGACTGGGCCCATGACTGATTACAGCTCTAGAAACTGATAACTTTCCTCTGTATTTCCCTTCCCTGCCTTTCAAAGCAGAGGAAAGATGAATGGCAGAGCTTATATGGAAGGTGCTGTGGAAATCCTGTGAAGTGGCATCAGACAATTTCCTCAGGGCTGCCTTTCTAGCCACGAGCTGTTCTGCTCTCTCCATGTTCACTCACTTGCTAAGCAGATGTGCTACTCCTTGCTCACCTCAAAGTGTGCTGATAAACATGAACACATGCTGAATAGAGGTGCAGTTAATAAAGTTATTAATGCTTTGGGGAATAAATGATTGTACTGGATTGGATTAACGTTAAATGAGAACAATAAAATAATGCTTTCGTCTTAATTGTTCATACTGGCTGGAAAAAAGATAAGGAACAGAACTCTTTAATCACACTAGGAGACAGCATAGCAACATTACAGCATAACAGTGCCAAGCGTAATTCTTGTTGCCTTCAAAACCTCAGCTCAAAGCACTTTTGTTGACTTTATAGGTATAATTTTAGTCTTTTTCTTTCAGTGTCTGAGAACAAGCATATAACTCAGAGGAAAGGGAAAGCTGACCATATTTGAAGCTACATTTCTATAAGATACTGTGTGATTAAGGAGTTTGTGGGTATCTTTCTCCTCCATCAAGGACAAGGCGTTTCTCGTTTTCCTGTTGACCTCTTCCGTGGAGGTTTAAATGTGTGTGGAAGGCCATTCAAGACATCAATGAAATCTTTTAATCATCATGTCCTCTTCAGATGAATGTAGTAAATACAGTAATCCTGAAATTTATTCCTTCTGAGCAATGACAGATGAGGATTCATAGGGGTCATGAGATTCAATTTAATCAGTTTTGGGCAGTTTTAGTTTCCTCTGTACCTGACTTTTACACCTTTCTGAAGAGTTTAAATATAGCTGTGTTTAAATGCTGAAATTTCTTATAGAAATTCTGAGCAAATTGTGTTTCTTGCAGCTCTTTCACACTTTAATCCCACCTGTACGCAACTGTGAATCCTTCAGAAAATTTCTTTTGTAGTTTACATTTCTATTGTTGAATATTAATACTGATTTATGGGAAGAGGTTGACATTTGTAAATAGTAGATATCCCCAACTGATAATAGACGTATCTTTTGTTATTTCCGCTTTGTATATTGAACAGTCTTATGTCAAATTGAAGCACTGGACCACCTCATAGTGTCTAACATGGTGAAGAAAATGCCATTTTAGGTAAACATCTGAAGTCTCGTGAATGTATAATAGAAAGACTATTTACACATGCCTTTATTTACCGGAGAAAGGTTTCTCAACATACTTTTGTTCCTACTTTCAGTTCTGGAACCTGTGTTTCTCAGGTTCTGGGACTCCATGTCCTCTGTCTTCTCTCACCAAGGTTAAATCTGGCCAGGACAGTGTCCTACCCTCTGGTCTCAGAGTCAGGGCTGTGACTAAATTAGAGCTGTTTGGTCAGGCTTTGAGTAGGATTTGAGGGAAATGCTTTCCACGTGTCCCATTTACTGAGCACAGTCTAACAGCTCTGGCAAGTTGCCCAAATGTGATTTGTTACTGCACTGTAGCTTCACCTTCCACTCTATGCTTTGGGCAACAGCTCGGAGTTTGGCAGAGAACATGAAAGGAATTTATATTCCAGTGCAGCCAGTGAAGACCTCTTCCCCTTCAGATTCAGTTAGAATACCATAAAATTTTTTAAGTTCACTGTTTTTTGTTCTTTAATCTCTGTGTAGAAATTCCCTTCTGACATACCTCAGCTATTCATAGTTTGTGCAACACATTTCTCATGCTCAGACTGTTCTGATTTATGGTTATCTGCTTTACTTCAAGCCGTACTTTAGATTCAATCTCCAGACTTTCCTCCCATCAGAAATGAAGGCAGTGAAACCATGGAGCAGAGCCTGCTCTAGGCGCCTGGAAATGCCGGTGCCATACTTTCTTCCACCCTCCAAGCAATCAGATAGCAGTTGGAGCATTAAACCAGAGGTCACAACTAAACCATTTTGGGCACTAGGGTACAGATGTCACCAGTTATGCACCAGTCCAGGCTCTCATAAAAGCGTTGTTACACTGATCTGCTTCAGGCAAGATGTCGATCTATAGTTTTAAAATGCATTTTACATTAGCTTCCAGTTGTACTTCTAAAGAACATGCTACAACTTTTTGACATATTTTTGGGATTGTGGATTTGATACCTAAGGAATGCTTCTTCTTTCTGTGTCTTTACTAAGGTGTTCAGGCACTAAATATTTAGATTTCATTTATTTGAGCCAGAACATGGTAAACCAAAATTTTGTTAAATGTAATTTTATTTTGAATTTTTGCTAAGAGCAAACTCAGGAGTGTGAGCTAAGCTTTTCACTTTAGTTATTATTTAATCTCTCTCACTGTACTAAATGCATATGATGAATATTAGTGTTTCTGAAAAAGGTTTGCTTTAAAACTAGATGTGGATTCCTTTTCTCTTAGTATTTCTTTGTCCGCCCTCAACAAGATAGCTTATAAATTTCAACATGGCTTTGGAAAGGGAAGACTGTATAAAGAACGGATGTATCACTGTTCCCCTTAAGTGTATGTCCTGTTAGAGCAGTTTTCCTTACTTGTCCTTTTCTTTATGTTGGAGACATAAATCACCTGATTAGCATTGTAATAATAATGTTAACATGTATTGTATCTTGTTTCAGTTTTCTGGCAAGGAACAAACTAGTCTTGACGCTATTGCAATAGCAGGAGGGTCTTTCAATCAATCCAGGCCTAGGTCTCTTCTTATTTAGTATGGGCATTTACCATCTGAAGACCGTAACTAAAAATTTCCTTTTACGTTTACCTACTAGCATGTTTTGTAGACTAAATAGGTGTAGAATGACTCAAGCAACGTGGAAAGCATGCACTATTTCTGTTACTGAAGATGTTAGTATGGCCTTACTGTAAGAGTGAAGGAGTTAAAATACCAAGCAGCTCCTTCTCTAGTCAAAACCTGATTTTTTTTCTTCTCTGTGTATGCACATTCACATGCATCTAAGCAATTGAAACTGAAGCTTTTGTTCTTTATAATATTGTTTTTAGTGCTGCCTTGCTTATAGCATATGCAGTAAACTCAGTACAAAGAGGCATTGAGTTGCCCATCTTGCCTTCAGCTCAAAATTTCTGTAACCTTAAAGTAAAGTCCTAATGTTAGGACACATTGAATGTGCCCCAGACTGGGTATGTCTTAAAGTGCATTTATTGAGGGCCTGATAAAAACCAACACTTTTCTAATAACAAAGTACATATAAACAAAACAAAGATTCTTCAGTGCTCTGTCATAGACAGAGACAATAATATTGAACAGTGATTGGCCACCTTGTTGTTTATGTTTTCAATTCTTTTTGTTTCTGAGGTTGAATATTACTGGATCTGATTACTCAAAACGAATACTTTTGTGTTTGTGTGTGGGATTGGACAAGATAAGAAATCAGTGGATGAAGTTTTGGTTGTTGGAAAAGCTTTTGTCTGTTCTTTGTCATGGTAGTAACTTAGAAGGTTAACAATTTCTTCTAAAAGTTCCTTTTGCAAATGAACTCAAGCTGTTGTTTTTCTAACTTTCAGTCTTCAGAACGCAAATCAATATGTCAAGGTAGTTGTAAAAACTAGTAGTAGTTACAAAACCTAATGTTTGCATTCAATTCTAGAAAAAAAAGGCCATTTCCTTAAAAAAAAAAAAAAAAAAAGCTGATATAGTATAATACTTTTTAAGTCTTTGGTTTTTTTTCAACACCCCAACATCTGAAAGTCTTTAAAAATTCTTGTAATTTCTAAAGCTTTGCTTTTCAAATGAGATGCATTTTTCACATTCCCACACTGACAAATCAGTGTTACTATGCATCATCAACGATGATGAAAGCACTTTTCTCTGTGTCCTTGGGCTATACTGGTGAGATACTAGAGGAAAGATGTTCTTGTTAACAAATTATTTTTTTTAAGGACACATAGATTTCAGTCATACGGTAATGTCAACTCAGAGCAAGAAGGATAATGGAGTAATTGTTGCAGGGAAAAACTCAGAGATCTAAATTATCCAGAGAGCCCCTATCCCTGGGATGACACTCTCTTAGTCTGCTGATTAATTACTCTGGCCTCTATACCAGATTATGGTTCTACAGGAGCTCCAGCTTTGATTTAGGAGCAGGTACGCTTCTAGTATGTGAATGTAAGCAAAATCTTTTGAAAATATTTTGAAGCAGATCTAGATTTTCAGACCTATTGATGGGTTATTCTGATAATTGCAAACTATTCCATTCATTTGATCTGATTTAGGTTTGGAAAACATAGATGTTGATACTATTAAATATAAGTTTAAGAAGGTTAACAGCTTATTAAATTTAACAACTTTAAAAGAAGCCCAGTTAGAGCATAATCTGGCCACTTTTGGAAAGGATAAAAAAAATGTTTTTATATATACATTCATAGCAAAAGCAGGGGCAAGGAAAACCTCCATTCTTGATTGGATGTGGGGAGAGGGAGGAATATAGTTACCAAAGATGAGGAAAAGGCTGAGTACTTGAGACCTTCTTCCCCCCAGCTTTCAACAATAAGATAGGTTGTCCTTAGGAAAAATTTATTTTCTCTCTTGATCTTTGAAGGTACTTTTTTTTTCAAAATACATTCAAGAGAAACACCCTTATAAAAGGAGATTAACCCTTGTCCTAACTATATATTTTAAAATATAAATGTTTCACCTGTTGATTTTGCTCAGGGTATATAAACAAGGAGATTATTGACTGGTGCAGCTGTTTTCCTCTGTTGTATAAATTCTCCTCATTTCAAAGATTATTTATCTGAAGGATAAATACAAAGATAAGATAAAAGATATTTATCTGAAAGGGGCTCTAAGAGCCCCTTAGGGTCTACTGCAGCCTAGTGTGTTGATGTAGTTATCACGCAGGACAAAATATCTATCCACTAATAACCTTCAAGAAACATTGGAGGAAAAAATTACTGGACTTTGTTAAGGTGACATTCCTCTCAATTAAATATCTCTTTCACATCCCCTCTATATAACAGAATGTTTGAACAATTAGGATTGAGAAAAAGTAGGGAAGAAAGGAAGAGAGCTCTAAAAGACAATTCCTTTTCATGTAGGTTCAGGGTTGTTTTTTGGATGGAGGGGAGGCTGTTTGTTTGCTTGGTGAGTTCTTTTCCTTACAGTTTTAAAGCCTTAGAAATGTCATTTAAAGAGAAGCCATACTATGGAAGTACATCCAGAAGCAAGTCACGTTATAGACTCATTTAGGCAGTGTAATATCATTCATTACACATGCTTGAAAAGATTCATTCATGCCAGGATTCAAGACTAATTTTTTTTGTTTTTCCTCAGGAAACAAAGACTTCCACTTTTCAACTCTGCTTCTGCTTTTTTTTTTTTTTTTCCCACCTGAAATTGGAAGCAATGCTACAAAGGGACCTCAAAATTCAATAGTTATTGCAGTTAATGATCATTGAACTGCAAGGGAAAGTATTTCAAGGCATGAAGTGCATCTTGAAATTTAAATTCCTAGTTTGCTGACAAAATAAATGTTTTGCAAAATTCTTACTGCAATCACATAAAAGAAAGGTAAGATTATAATAACTAGCTCCTAAAAATATATAATTTAAATTAGGCAGCAATTTTATAAAAAATCTCTGTCACCCTTTGGGATACAGCACAGATGACTGAAACTCTGAAGAGGATTAATAGAACTTTCTGATGGACACTGAATGATTCATTGATAGAATTTCACCATTGTTTTGACTAGGACCATTTTCAGAGATCATGTACTAATAAAAATCACATGGATGCTTTTATAAAATTGTAGCTGTGAACATCAAACAAGTCTTTTTCTTCTGGTCAGAGATTACTCATTTTTCTTGTCTCCAGATTTGGAGACCTTTACCTGATGCTCTTGACCTTCTAAGGCAGTATCAAATTTTTATTCTGACTTGCTTCTTTTTGATCAGGAATTTTTCCTCCTTTCTCTGAACAATTGTTAAAAGCAAAATCATACACAGTCTTTTGGAGCAAAACTGATACATATTTTTATGTTACTAAGAAATCACAAATTAAAAATTTATATTTTCCCTGGAAATCTTACTAGATGTTTCTATTGTAATATTTACTTGTATTTTAAATTTATTTTAATAAGGGCTGCGTTAGGAGGATTTTTACTTAAAAAGGAGAGGTTAACACTTGTTTTCTTTAGCTGACATCTAGAAATAAAGAGATTTGTTTTCACTTTATCCAAAACCTACAGCAAAGGGCTCTGACAATGTTTTTTCACTTTGGGGTATTTGTAATTTAGAGTCTGGCTTAAGTTAATGCCATGGGGTGGAGGTTGCCAACATGAAAACTGAATACCCCATCTCTTATTCTCTATTTACTAGTAATTCAGTTTTTCTGACCTCTTAATATAATTCAGCCTTATGCAAATTTCATTTAGCTCCTTTAAATTAATACAGTGGTAATGGAAACAAGTTTTTAGTACCATGTGATTTTCAGTATCAATTAACTCAGATTCTCCCTGTACTTGTACAACTTTTAGGCACATACATATTCTAATTTTGGCTGTTGAGCTAATATATTGATACTGCTATTTTTAAGTAAAATTATGCTTGCTCACTTATTTCTGGCATAGCAGAATGTAAAAAGTAAATGGGTAGGGGTCCATTGCATAATTTTGCATTTCACTTCTTGATTATAGAACGTACTGAAGTGGCTACATTTTATTCAGAGTCCTGCAGAAACTGATCGGAAATGAAAAAATCAAACTTGTGAATAGATCCTGTGGTCTGAATCCTACAATCTTTTGGCTGTACAATAGCAGAATTATCCCTCAATAATGGCAGGGATACCACACAAAAAGAACACCGTCAACCTACTGAACTCATTAAAAAAAATCCATTAAAAGGCAAACCTGTGTAGTTAAAACAGAAAAGTTTTTTCTTCCAAATTAGGGCTCCTAAGGTAGGCTCAACTTTGCAGCTAAAATAAAATGATTTAATTCAACACCACATGAAAGGAGAATGTCAGCAATTAAGTCAGACTAGAAAGCTTTGTCAGTGAAGGAATGCCTGGCTGGAGCTTGCCCTCTGAGGCTTTGCAAGGGAAACAGTCATTTATTTAGGCAATCACTTGACAAAATACAAAAGAAATAAACTGATAATGGATTGGCACTTCAGGGGGACCAAAGGCTTTTAATAAAACTGCTCTGGACCACCCTCCTCCTCCTAAATATTAAGCTCTCTGAAATGTAACCTTGCAGTAACCTTGCTGGGATGCATGGCGCTGTGATTCACCAGGACACCCTCATTCTTCTCTTTTCAGGCTCCTGCTCACATGGCCGTAGGCAGTGCCAGAATGGCAAGTGTTACAGACCAGAACAAAGCCGTGATTTTGAAGACAACTGTGGGGATAATACAGATGAGAGTGAATGCGGAACTTCCTGCACCTTTGAGAATGACAGATGTGGCTGGCAAAATTCCCTGGCTGACAATTTTAACTGGGTGTTGAGGGTCAGCTCGCCTCAAAGTCTTAGACCTCCCGGGGACCACACGCTTGGAAACAGAACTGGTATGTCCTTAGTTCACAAACAAGATATCATTGTCTTCAGCAAATGCCTCCTACCTTCACGGGCAGCAGGGGAGCTCTAACATGTCTAATCAGGGTGTCATTTTTAAAGAATTAGATGTGCTGGGATATAAAAATATTAATGACCATTGTACCATAACTTTAATTTAGGAAAATTGAATCTTAGTTGTTTCTCATATGGGTCAGGCAAGATAATTTGATACTCGTCTGGGGAAAGGCATTTGGTCTGGCTGCAATTTGCAAGGGTGAGTTAGCTCAGCTCTGAGATCCACTGGGTCCCACTCCTCTGGAGCTTGAGGTCATTTCCAGGAGGCCTACAGTTACCTATAATGACTATTCATACTTCAATTTTAGAAAATGTTAAATAAATAAATTTAAATAAACAAAGCTGCTTTGTGAGGGCATCTCCTGGTTTGTTTTGGCCAAAGCACTGAGTTATCTGCTCTTGTTCTTGCTACAATCTCTGTGCCTTCATCTTTTGCTTTTGAATGTCTTATAGCTCAGGCAAAGATGTTACCAAAGCTGAGCTCATCAGAACTGACCTGAAATTGAAATATTTCACAGCAGAGTTGCACAAAGGCATGATAGTAGTTGTTGGATGTTTACAAGAACTGCTGAAGGACAGAACACAATAAACTCAAAAATATGTAGAAAAAAAATTAATTTGCATGGTGTCATATATTTTTAAGTATTATCACAAATACACCACTGCACTTACATATATATGCTTGACTTCAGGGAAAAAGCAAATTTCTTATCCCATAATACTATGGCAAACATCTATGGTCGTACCTTAGCCAGAGAAGTGTCAAAGTTAAAATGAGCCCATTTGTTTGTGCAAACTCTAGTGAAGCAATTTTTTTTTCCCTAATTCATATACAAACATTAGTATGTGTGCAATTATAATTTAAGAGTATTATTTATTCTACATTTATGCTTATGTGCAATACACGTTTCTTATTTGTATAAAGGAAAAAAATGAATTTGAAAACTTGTGAGAATTTTTTATGCTTCTGATTAAAAATAAAGATGGAAGGCTTAAAGACCATATCAGTGTTGAAAAATATTAACTCTAGGCATCTATTTTTGCAATTTCCTCTGACTAAATAATTTATATGTGCATTAATATTAACACAGAGTAAAAATGACCAAAGGTAATGTGAACCATTAGGGATACCTAATGATTTATAAATTCATAAAGTTTTTTTCCTGTTTCACAAGTTTTTATAGTGTGACTTGCTATATTGAAGATTACCTTTCAGGAAATTTTTTCCTGAAATTTATCATGGTGTGGCTATTGTATGAGGAACTGTCAGGATGCCAACTGGGCTGTCCAGCAGGGACAAGTAATCAAAGTAGCCAGGAAACATGGAAATGTTCCCAGTCTTCTACACAGGCCCATCCAAATCTTAAGCTGCTACCACCAGCTTATTCCTGATATAAGAAATGCACAAGGAATATGATCTGGTCATTTTTTCCCCTAAGCTGAGATTGACTGTGAGGGACCTATGAGACCTATGAGGGAAGTGTATTTAATATATCCCTGCATTTACTTTGCTGAGTTTTGGAGTCTAATTTGAAAATCTAAAACTTTTTTTTCAATAAGACATCATTTAATGTCAGGACAATTCCTGTATCTTGAGTCCACTGCAATAGGCCAAACAAATGAAAAAGCCCATGTGAAGAGTTCCATATGGAAAGAATCAAGTGGGACTTGTGTGATGAGTTTCTGGTACTTCAAATCATAAAAAGCCATGGGACATATTCAGATTCTGATTACAGTAATTAAAAAAACCCTTTTCTTTTGAATATATTATGTCTCTAAGGGTGTATGTGCTCCCACAGAGAGCTTCAGCACTGTGACATTCTGTTGTTCAGCTGATAGACTGGAAGAGCTCCCACACACCTCCTGCTTCCGTGCTGGTTTTTATTACTCCAGTCTCTTAAAAATGCTTTTAGCATTTCTCTTCCAAGAGAAGTTTCTCTGAAAAGCCACAGAAAATCTTTTAAAATCCTTTTTCCATTTTGTCTTCTTCACATATAGTACCTTTCTCCTTGATATTCTCCATGTGATGTTATTTTCACATTTTGCTGCCGTCCCTATTGGTAGCTATCAGTATACAGCCCTATTGTTCTGATGGGATGACACCAAAAAAAAATGAATTAACAAGCACAAGGTGAGAATAAAATGTAAAAATATTACTCTATTGAATAATTTATATTTTTATATAAACAGGCTCAGAGTACATAATTAATTTTATTTAGAAATATCTTTTTCTTCACTGAATGTGAGATGACCAAAAATTATTTAACAAGCCTATCTAGTTATTAATTTGCAAGTCAAAGCTGAGACATTTGTAAAAAATTGGCTGTTCCTTTGTTGTTCATTAAAAAGGATTAGCTGCTTGTAAAAGCAGTTTTTAAATCATGATATGATTCTGACTAGAAATTAATTCTGATGTAGAAATTAATAATCAATGCTATTCAGACACAGTCACCAAATATACCACTTCTAGACATACTAGAAACCTTTGCAAAAGACAGTGAGGGTGCTTGTGCTTACTTGAATCTGTGCAAGTTCTTGTTTTTTAAGTATAAATCATGATGCAATTTATTTGCCATATGTCTGCTAACTTCCTTCTCCACGATATGTCTAATAACGTCTTGGTGAACTGTATCAAAGTTTCTGTTTTATTTCCAATGCATATGTTGACTGACTTAACTTCAAATGATGTTATATTTTCTCCTTGAAAATAAATTACTAAAAATTATCTCTCCAATGTTCTGGATGCTATAAAATTAATTTAAAAACCTGAAAAATAAAATATTTCAGTAGGCTTTAATATCGAGAGATGCAGCCTAGGATATGTCTGCCTGAAATACAAAGAATCCTTTGACGGGCATTCTGAGATTTTTTTCCTCAGTTAGTCCAAACACCTACAAATAACAATAGACCACTCATCAAGTAACTGCATAGTTAGTGAGATGTATTTATACAGTTCTATTTCCTAGAAAGGCTCAAATTTGTAAAGGAGGCAAGTAGATTAAAGAAAAATAATCATTTTTGTTTGAAAATAACTTTCAATTGTTAATGTATTAAAAAATTAAAACAAAAATCGATCCCATTACATAAAATTAATACAAAAATAATTATCTTAACTCAAAGGTCAGATTATATTCTCATTTCACTACTGCACTGTGTAACTTGTAGCAACCAAATTTTGTAATTATAAGCATTTTAGGATTGCTAATTTTTAGTTACAAACTAACTTGCAAACTAACTTTGGTGGAAAATAGATTCTGGCTGCATCAGCCATGGGTGAGTGGTTTGCATGTAGTATTGGTGTCACTGTTGATTGTGTACAGTAATTATTTTTTCCACCCTCAGGATGGACAAAGTGTTTTATTTTTTTTTTATATTAACCTGAGCAGAGGTTTGCTAGATAGTTATCCCTATCATAATAGCCTGTAGAGATTATTTTCTTCTATACTAAGATCAAATATATGACTTTTATGGAATTTTCTATATGGCAATCAGTAAAATTTTGTTTTTCTAGGTTTTGGGAATGTTCTTTATGTTTTCTTTTTGTTTTATTCTTATTGCACTGAGACATTGCCCTCTTCTTATTTTCACATTATTTTATTATCCTAATAAACTTTCAAGACATTATTTTTATGTTATTTTAAACCCTCGTCTCCAGGGAGCTCAAAGATATTTTTAAAGGCAGTGTGAATAGAAGACATTTGAGTCATGATTTATTCATTTTTTTTCTTTTAATGAAAGCAAGAATTCTACTTGAATATAGGAAAAATTATTTTCATTATTATTGTACCTGGGATTTTTTCCCGGTCAGCTAAAGTTTACCAGTTATGCTGCTTATAAGGATCCATAAGGCAATATTTTAATTAGAGTTCCCATTTTAGTAGTGTCTGTAAGAATAAAATCTAATTAAACAACACATAGTTGTGGGAAGTCATACCGAAGCTTCTCCTGCTGGTTCAAAAACTGCATTACCTAGATATTTCTATCCTGATTGAGTATCTCTTGATTTAAAATAAAATTAATGTCAGTGAAATCAGATCTGTAGGTAGCGATTAGTTGAAAATGCACACAAGAGGAGATGATCTGGGAAGTAATTACCATCTCAAGTTTGAAAACTTAGTAAACTGTCTGTGGCTGAAGTCATCCTGTCCCTTGAAAGTTTAACTGAGAGTGAAGATTTTATATATAGTGGCGCAGCAATGAACAATGAGATGAGGAAAAATGCTAGAGGCAGAATGAGGAAGACATTTCTCTTCTTCCAGAATTATCACAGTGAAACAAAAATTGTAATCCAAAGTAAAAAGCCACTTTAAAAAATAAATCATAGTTCATGGTATTCATCAGTGTCTTTTCTTAATATTTCTATTGCTTATTAAGAAGTCTAAGAATACTTTATATCACACTGCTAAAACAGTGTCTCAGATTATGAGACAAACAAAAACTAAAAACTAAAAGATCATAAAAGGGGTACTATAACCAAGCATGGACTTCTTTTGTTAAGGTTTGCAGCTAGAGAAAACCAATTCATTTTCCTAATGGAATTTCTCTGACGTTACTGTTGTTTTGATTTTTTTCTCTTGAAATTGTACTATATAGTCTTTGAAGAAAACCCTCTCTATATGGAATAATAACAATCCAGTCAAAGTAATGGGCTGCTGAACTAGATGAAAACATATAGTATTCTTCAAATCGAGCTGCTCAACATTTATGCAGGCAAATGATGTTGACAGCGCAGCTATTTATGAAGACTGAAATACTGAGCTCACCACCCATCTAAATTCAAATTACAAAGTTTTTAATAGCAGTGCAAAAGCAAACAGAATAGTCCCTGAAGAGACCTGGATATAACTAATCAAAACTTTTTCCAGTGAGATCTGAGATATTCTTTTCTCGTCTGTGGCAGTTGTGAGAGATTACCATCCATTGTAGGAGATATTCCAAAGATCAAGTGCAGCATATTCACTGTGCCTGTTTTCATGGTGATGGTGGAGTACCTCATCAGCACTCAGCACCAGTTTATGAGTCAGAAGAAACAGTGTATTTTTAAACACACTTATAGAGAGGCAAGAAAGAATTATTAGGTGAAAGGGATAATGCATTTTATTATTCCGCTGATCCAAACATAAGTTTTCTACAGCTGCATAGCTTGTTTCCTTAGGAAAGGTGCAACAAAGGATAAAGCCATTTGTTAAAAATAATTTTTGTGCTGTCAGCGTTAATTGCTTTGCATATAGACATTTTAATTAAAAAAGATAATTTAGGATCTGGTATAGTTAGAGGAAGATTCTTTCATAGATTTTAAATGAACCTCTAAAAACAAATACGCAAATGAACAAGGAAGGTGAAACCTGTCATTAGTAACCCTCTGTTGACTGTGACAAGGCCAATACACACAGGATCTCATTAGGAAGTTCCAGTGGACCTTACCCAGGCATTTAATTAATTCCATCCAGTTACAAATGAGCAAAGACATAATGATATTCAGGAAGACAAGAAGCCGTGGCCAGCGCACGGCAAGTGAAGCAGGGCCCCATTTCTGCAGCAGCAGCAGCAGCCTGAGCTGGCCAGGGCAGCGAGCAGCTGGAGCCAGCGCCCTGCCTCCTCCAGCTGCTCGGGCTGGTGTTGCACAGACACTGTGTCCTGCCTGCTGCTTCTCAGCAACAGCTGGGACTTGCTCCCTTGGCATTGTATGACTTTTATCCAGCCTAATGCAGAGAGCAGAGGGCTGGTGATGTAGAAATGTATGGCTTAGCAGGTGCCACAGTGCAGATATAGATGGCTCACTGTGGATTTTCTAATTCCCTGGTGATTTTTGGTGGAGCAGTCTACTACCCCAGGCTGTCGGCATGAAAATCTGCAGAGAGGTGCTGCAGATGCCAGCGAGTATATGCTGGACATTTGTATTTGTAGGATCAGGTAGCTTAATGTGATATTTTCACAAATCAATATAATAGACCCTACTTCTATGGGAAGTCACTCAAGAATAAGGCTTAAGGAACCCGTGTATTCTACTTCACAGCATAAAAGAGAATGTCCATTTTCACATTGATTCTTCTTACTGACTGCACGAAAAACAATCGACTCTTCACATTAATGTAGAAGTTAGAGATTGCATTGGGTTCAGGTACCCTCAAAGCAGATTATCTGACCTCCATGAAACTAGAGGAAGAAACTAAATTTTCAAATATTTGCTTTAATGCTTTACTTAAGAGTTTGCTGAACTTCAAATCATGCTCTGGATAATGCAGAATATGTGTAGATTTAATAAACATAGACATAATGTTTATTTTGTAGACAAAATTAAATTATTAGCAAATTTTTTTAAGGCTGATAGCAAAATGTAATTTTTCCTAGTATTTAGTTCCACATAGCAGCATAGCAGTAATGGCCTTTATTTAATGAGTATCTACAGCTCTCAAAAGGATACAGTTTTAAACTATTTACTCCCATTACTGACCAGTGAACTGCTATTAAAACTCATATTTGAGTCAATGAAATGTCTCATCTGACTAATGAGTGAGTGTAAGGGGATATCAGTCCCAAAAGTCTTGAAGGAAATAAGTAGAGATACTGTGAAATGCAGTATTACTTGTCAAGAGTAACTTTTATGGCATCTTTACTTCCCAGAGCAAGATAATTTTTTATTTGTATTTCCTGAATCTCAAACAGAACTTTCTATCTTTTTAGACATTGTTCCAAACAGGACTGTTTTAGGCCTGATTTTGACACCATGACATAAGCACATTTCCAAGCAAATTGAGAATGAGACAGTGATCAAATAGAAAAAAAAATTTCAGATTTCAGTGAAAGCATAATTTTTCAGAAACAGTTTACATAGAAGGTACAAACAAATATGCACAACTGTAGAAAAGTGCAGAGAACATTCAGTGTATTTTATTTTCTCAGGTGAGTACTTTGGGAAGTTATTTCAATCTTATTGTCAGTTACTGGAAGCATATAATTCATTGTATTCCTATACTGCAATCAGATATAAGCACTCATTCCAAAGATTTGGTGAGACAGAATAATATATTTGAACATACATTTGAAGGAAAAAGTATTTTGAAGACAAGTTAAAGAATCACCCATGTATTTTGGCATTTTTCTTGTGAATGCAAGAGTTTCATCAGAGGATTTATAACTTAAAATCACTGTTTTTCTAGAAACAGGTTTAAGTGAAATTGTTCATATGTGGATTATTAAGAGGGTTTTTTGTTTAAATTTTTTGAGAACTTGGCCATTTCCTCCCTTAGGAGGTAAGTGCAATGAAGAGCATAGGGTTAGTGTGGCTGGGCTGCGTCTCTGCCATGCAGGGCATGCCTGGATATAAACCCAGGCAACTCTGACAGATTCAGTGATGGACATCTCAGCAATATCCTGTGGCATTCCACCTGGAGCCACAAGCCCTGTGTCCCAGAGTTAATACTGCTCCCAGTTTCTACCCCAGCCTGGCACCAAATAGCACAATGTGACACAGATAACAAATGCACTTTCAGTGTCCTCCACCCTGCACAGTTCTCCAGAGTTTCATGGAACCCGTTCTCCAAGTCAGAGATCTCTGGAAGTGATTCACTTTATTGATTGTCAGCTCATAATCTCATAGAGTGCCATTACACTGCTGCTTTTTAGAATATGAAACTTTGAAGTGATTTTTGGATCTTTGCAGGGCAGATATGTTTTCCTCTTTTCTGGCGCTTTCCAGGGCACACATTCAACAGTGAAAATTGTGATTTAAATGGCTCTCAGGGCAGAGTTCTTTGAAGGATCATAGAGTTGCTGTTTAATGATTTTTACTGAAGCAACAGACATCAAAATCAGATCTTTTTGTAACAACTGCGAAACAGACATAGGACTTTGTCTGAATGATAGCCTCTGAGGTATAGCCTTGAGCTTTGAGCATTTTCCACACCTCTTCTTCTAAAGAATTCAAAAATTTAATTAACCTTTTTTTTTTAAATAATTAATAATGCAAAATGTAACCTTGCACCTGCTGATACCTCTTAGAAAGCATAAAGCATTCATCAGATCTAAAATCCCAAGACACTATCTAATTCTCCTGATCAACAGCCCCACTTGGGAAAAAAACCCATATTTCTAAAAAAGATTCAGAGAAAAAAATTGAACATTTCTAAGGCTTGCACTCGACCTCAGAAAAGATGGAAGATCTTTATATTTTCCTTTTTTCTTTCTCATGCCTTTTTACACCCTGAAGCCCCTTGGTCTTCCACTGAGAAAAGTACCTTAGCTTTTTCCAGAGCAGATGTGATACCATGAATCTTCAGCAAGATCAGATGTAGCATTAGCGCTCATGGTGCAGAACATTAATTTGTTACCAGTTTTATGTTCCCTTAATACAACTTTTATTTTTAATTCACATATCAGTTTTAGTGTCCTGGAGATGTTTTGGTTTCCGGTAGTCCTTGATCTTTGGCAGTATCAAGTTGCCGTGTGCTTTAAATTGCTTTGATTAATCAATAAGTGTTCTTAACATTAAGAGTTTAATTTTTATCCTTACATAATCTTTTTCAGTTTCTGACCTTCAACTTTGAATCCTCATTAGCTTCATGAAAAATCAAAAAGCCACTAAATCCCTCCCACAAAACAAACAAAAATAAACAAACAAAACAAACAAACAAATAAACAAAAACAAAAAAACCCACAAACCCCCCCCCCAAAAAAACAACAACAACAAAAAAAACCAAAACCCAAACTAAATCAGTTGTGTTTCTGTATTCACCATAATTTATTTCACAAAAATGGAAGGATCTGATTCCAGGAATTTTTTAGTACCTATACTTATGACTGTAATAATCTCTAAATGTATTTGTTTGTTGGTTGAACACATTATATTATATCAAATTGTCTTATCATTGCATGCACTGACATCCAAGACACTTTTAGAGAGCAGGTATTATTTGCAGCAGAGAATAACAACATCAGTGCTGTGGGAGCTTTGAGAAGCACCAGTTTCTTCCCACCATCTTATATGGAAACAAAACCGCCCATAACTCGGTAACTCCATGTTGCTGGCTTGTGAGAGGGTCATTGCAGCTCAGAGATTAATTTGCTGCCCACTCATGGAACCCCCATAGTCCATTCGTAGCAGTTTCTTATCTTTGTAGACTCAAATTCTTCCAAGAGCTCTTTCTGTTCAGTCACACACCTCAGGTTTCTAGCTTCCCTCAGCACTTCCCAATGTTCCTCATTCCTTCGCAACTTGTTCCTGTAAGGGTTTGCTAGGCCATATATGCAAAGTTAAAAAAGATCAGGGAGCTCATATAAGGAATCTTAAACTACTCTAAAAAACTAAAGATATCATGTTAACCTGATTTTCTGTTTAAATTAATGAAGCCGTGAGAGAGGACACTGTAGTATGACTAAAATCAGGAGTTACAGACTGTTTGAATTTAGTCTGGAACATGCGGGTGTAACTGTGTGGTCTGCAGGGTATATTTGATTTTGCTTTCAGCAGGAGCACTAAAAGAGGATGACAAAAGCTAACAATTTCATTTCTTATCTTCCAAATACCAGATCAGTAGAGGCTTTTAACATATCTGTGATACTAATTTTTCTTTAGGTCTTTATCTGTTTAGATAATAAGAAAAGTTTGTGGGTTTTGTTGTTCATTTGGGTTTTTTTAATAAATAAATCTCTATTATAAGTATGGATCTTGTGGAATTAAAAAGTAAGGAGAACTATTTAATCTTTAATTGTAATGCTGGGCTGTAATGTGAACCAGGAATAACTGGGTGTGGTCAAAATATGAGCATTTTCTTAGTAGAATTGGGGTCTTGTTTTCTAAAGAAAATGAGCATACCACAAAATCCCACAATTTACCAAACAGACAAAAAACCCTAAGCCATTGAGACTGTTTCTATCAAAATATCATGTGGATGCTTTTCAGACTTTCATAGTAAATGAAAACTACCAGCCCAACTTTTTTGCTTAATTTTCAAATTCATACAAGTGAAAAACCCAAAAAACCAAGAACCTTATAATGGAAAACATTCTTGTTTCTGGGATAGCAATCATTGAATAAAAATACAGTGATATATATCAAACTTGTTTTAATTCTAACACTTACAATAGGAAAACAATTAAAAGCGGGGAGAACAAAAAAGTGCAAGTAACCTTTTTTGACTTCCTTGCAAAATCATCTCTTTTCTCTAAACCATTAGATGTCACCATACCTTTCTTATTATAATGATAATGTAAGGTTCGATACGAGAGGTGCCATTTTATTATTAATATTTTAAATTATTATTTGGCACCCAATTTAATGGATGCCAGTTTCTCTTTCACTGAAATGTAAGAAGAGACAGCTATTGTGGAAAGGTCATATGAAAACACAGCAGAAAAGTAGGCTAATGCAATTGTATAACAACATTTATTTTATAGACTTAACTTTTTCATTTATAGGAAACTGTGTTTTCTTGTTTGAAATTACAGCGGACCAGGCACTCAATCTATATTTAGCTGAATCAATAAATCAAGGCACAAAGGTGAAGCATCTTTCAGCTTCTAAATAGTTTGCTTAGACTAGTTTTCTGTACATTTAGACCATCTCATTTAGGCATCGGAATAAAGTGCTTCTTCTTTTAAGTGACAGAATGACAAAGCTACTCTGCCATTCATCCAATTGAAATCTTCAGCCTGTATGTAGATGTTATTTGGTCTTCCCCTCATCACCTCACTGTTGCCTTCCACGCTTTCCACTGAATAGCACAGCTCTAGTATATTGCTGTTTTCCAGTTTAATTTAGTTTGATCTGCACGGAAGAAAAACTTCTCTAAATAAGAATTTCCAATGTGATCCAGAAGAAGTATATTTAAATTTTGATACATGAGGCATCTAATTAATTTCATTGATCAGCGAACACTAGAAGACTTGTTATTTATGGCATGTAAATATCATTATTTGTGAAGGATTCTGCAGTGCACAACATTATTCTGAGCATTTTGACAGTGTGTTTCAGTTCAGAATTGTGTTCAATGGGAGTTCAGAGGGAGTATGTTATCAAAAAGTTTATTAGCAGTCAAAAATTATTTAAGTGGATTTCTATCTCTTTAACACTATACACCAGCACTGTTCTTCAAGAATTACTAAAAGAATGAGAGTTTTGCTTTATTTCTTTTCCCAGTCTAGCTGTTTTAGGAGTATATGGGCTATGGAAAGGAATTAAGAACTAATGAATATCTTCCCCCGACTCACTAGCTGCACATTAATTAATCTTAGACTTTCATTTTGTTAAAAGTATAGTTTGTTAAAGTCAGTAGCTCTGGAATTTAATTTCTATAAAAAACTGCAGTCCCCTCCTTCAACGTTGTACCAAGATTTGTTGCACAGAGAAATGAGGTGTTTATTTAGGTTAGTTCTGAGACCTTTTGACAATAATGGTGCAGCAAGATTCTTTTAAAGAGACCCCCTGTCTTGAAAAGACCAGTTTTAAAGAGTTTGACAAGAGAATTTTCACTGTATGTAGTTGAAAACCTGAATGGTTTTACAAATAATATCCACAGAAGATGTGGCCATATGAGAAAGAAAGAGACAACCATGTGGCAAGACCAAAATAAGTACATCATGGTAAATGATAATAAAATACCTTAAGGAATACCATTTCGTTTTCTGAGTAAGACAATCTAATATGTACAGATTTTTCTCATCGGATGACATTGCTACAGAAACTTCTTAAACACAATCTTAAAATATTTTTTTCCATACTGACATGATGAGATTGAATTTCTACTGCAGAAGTGGTGGGGAAAGTATATTCTTCCACAAATCCCTTGGAGTTTTCTTAATTTTGGTTGTTTTGTCACTTAGTGGCTATATTTTTCTTTGATTTGCCTTTTTTAATGTTGCTATATTTCCTCAGTTCACACTAAAAGGTTTATACTCTTCTGATAATTAGCTCTGTGCTTATTTGCTGCAGGGAATAATTCCATTTAGAAAATGCAGACAAAACTTCTGCACTGTCTGCAAGATCTAGAGAAAAACTGAAGAAGTGGAACCAGAGAATTGAGGTTATCACAGCTACTGAAACTATAAACCAGAAGTGGATAATGTAATAGTTGTTACACTGGGCAAAAAAAAAGAAATAAAAAACAGAAGCACTTCTGAGGGATTCTAACTGAAAACAAAAAAGTTAATGGAAGAGAAAAAATGCCACTGAATTTCCTGTTCTTAGTTTTATTTGTCTGATAGGCTGAAATTTATTACAAATTTTCTTATGCATATTTGAAATGTGGCTGGCACGTGTTCCCATGTTTGTTTTCAGATGAGTAATTTTGCCTGTCTCTGGAAAATTATGTTCATTATCACAGAAAAGGCATCTTAGAAAGAGATCTCTACACTTTCTCCAGCAGGGAGATATTTTTTCTAATATGTTAAGGTCACAGAACTTTCTGTTAAAATGCAATTTGTCCCAGTCTGGGCAGGATTCCTACTTCTTAAAGCCACATATGCCTGCAGAGCAGCCACTGCTTCAGTCACTTTAGCCTCTCTTTGTTGATGGTGGGATTTTCCTCCCCCTGTCAAAGGGAACCTAAAGTATGATTTGCCTCATTGTAAAGCAAGCATCTATAAGAGGAAAGGTGGCTATTACTTTCCCTACAGCTTCCTGTAGACTTGTTGGGTACCATCAGAAATGTCACTGGGTAAATATTTGAAATTTGGATATTTCAGCAAATGTTGTCGTATACATATGTAAATTTTTAATATCCTTGTTGGCAATGCAAACACCAAGATCCCATGGCTCTGTCTGCGAATTTTTGTCTTGTACATCCTTACCATGCTATGTATATTTACATATTTATAACTTCATATGTCCTTCAGCATACTTGGTGGTGCCCTTTGGATAGGGAAGTGTTGTATTATAGGAATATCGAAGAGCCCTCAATTTGTAGAGAATATATTTCATAACTGCAGATTAAAAACTTTAATCAGATATCTGGTTCCTTGGCATTCTCTAAGAAATAAATAGTTGTATCCATTAAATGTTATAGAGATAGGACGTAAGCATTTCTCTCAAAGATTTCTCATTTGTTCAGGATCAATTCAGTGAAGCTCAAAATATTTAATTGAGTTTTGACTATATGAAAGACTTACTATTTTTTTCAGCCCCGGTGCTTTGAGTCCCCTGAGGCTGTCCAGTTCATTTAATATCCCAAAGGATCGGTTCGATATCTCTACAAGCCCAAAAGCTATGATCCAATTGAAAAGAATATTCTAATAGAACACAAATAGGCTGTATTGTAGATGTCACATAGAAAGACAGCTATATCCCAGAGAACATTCCACTGCATCAAAGTAAGAATGGCACCTGACTGACATTAATCACTCTCTCATACATCTGAAAAAGCATATGATGCACTTTGATGATTAGAAGGGAATATCTATGTCAATCCTTGTCCTGCAAATTTGTCACTTTGAAGAAGTGACAGATTAAATATTTAGTAAAACCTTTAAAGATTTAATGACAGTATACAAGAATTATGAGTTACAATTGTCAGTCTTAATTTTTACTAATCTTTTAATTACATTGTTCTGCCTAAAAGAACCTAGCTATTTCTAAGCGCATTTTGTTTTCATCAGATATATGTACTTTTTTCCTATACTTTATCAAATTTTATTTTATTTTTCTCTCACCAGAATTCCTGTAAAGATATGTTTTCCTACTTCTTCCATTCATTATTATACAGAGAATCAAAATGTTATTAGAGGTGAATTTCTAAATTGAAATATTGACTAAAACAAACAAAATCTCTGGAAGATTCGAGATGCTTTGTTCAGCTGAATTGAGTTTGCCTTGGGTCTTTTATTTTTCAAGGTAATGATAATTAATGATATCATTAATTAATGAAAATTTTTTAATACTTTATGAACAAATCTTCACATTTTGAGGAGCTGAGAGTACTTTCACACAGACTGATTCCATAATTCCCACCTGGAGGGTGCTGTGAGGTCAGGATGCATCATGGATGTCACCACTCCCTACACCATTAGGGGTACGCACCTCCTACTTGGAAAACAAGCTTGTGTTCCTTCTCTCAGTCTGTATCCAAACTGATAAAGGAAAACATTAATGGGGGAAAAAAGGAAAGAAACATTAAAAGGAAAAGATGAGTTAAAGAGTTAAAGATGCATAAAAACCACTGAAATTTAATAAGTGACTTTTGCCTCCCATCTTTCAATATGGCATTCAGAGCATTCCCTAAAGGAGGAAAAACATGACAGGTTTGAGGTTGCCTCATTTCTGCAAGCAACTTTTTATGCTTGTGATTCATAAACTGTTCTGTTACATCTATTACTCTATATGCTCTGCATTTATTCAGGTAGTCAGTGGAAGTAAGGGGGCTACATGTATTTTAGAACTCAAGAAATCTCACATTACACAGCGTTTAGTGCTCTGTCCTTGTTTGCCGCTATGGATGGCTGTAACTTGCTGTCCACAGTCTTCTTAGAATTTTTGTAACTGTGTTTTTTTCTCTTTCAAGCTTTGGTTTTCCAAAATATCACAGTTGCTTCAACTCTGAGATGGGAACAGTCCAGAGTCCTGTAAAATGTGATTAAAAGAAAGGTGTAACGAGGTTTGAGACAAAACAGAACTGAGTTGCTTGAAATGCTAATGGTCTTATAAAATGGCTTTGATGCTTATTGTTGCTTAGCCTTAGTAACAGAACTGAAGGGAAAAAATGTTATCCATGCAATCAAAATTGTATCCCTTAAGCTACTTTAAACCCAAAATCAAACAAAGGTGGACTATGACAGGAAATGAAGAAGAAATGTATGCATTTGAGGAGAAAGAAGGGCTGGGAGGGCTAGGAAATGAAGAGAGGATGAAGTAGTACAAAGTACCTAATGATTTCTCTTCTACTATGAGGAGTTGTTTCATTTCTGTCTTTGAATTGGTAAGGATAATGTATGAAATGAAAAAAAAATTTAAGAGCCTAAGCACATAAATGTGTATTTGATGGAAATATTACCATGGGAATGTAAAGGGATGCAAATGTCAGAAAAGTTTGCTTGGTTATAAATGAAAGCTGGCTATAATGAAATCTATTATATTTAATAGTTGTGACAGGATAAATCAAAGTTATAAGAAAGTGAAATACACAGAATAATTTAAAGAATAACAAAAAATTATTCTTGCCCTCCCATTACATATTTACAAAATAAGTGGGTTTAAAGTATAACGTAATCTTTTTTAATGAGCAATTTAATTGTCATTCCTTGCAATGTATACTTGCTTGAAAGAAAATCCTGTCTCCAGGTAAATTGCCAGTCACTTTTTATCAAAGCATCTTTTTAACTGGCTTTTCTCAACTCAGCACTTAGAGCAGTTAAGAAAGAGTCTTACTGTTTAAGTATTTTACTTCTAGAAATATTGCAAGTGCTGGCACCCATGGCAGGGAGAAGTGTTGATGATTTTTGATGCTTCAGAGGAATTCACTGTGATTCCAGGATTCCAAACAAAACTGGTGTGTTTTTAAAAAGGAATTTTATGTGTGGTACACTTTTATTTATCTAGGTTTTTTCATTAGACTGAATGGAATTTTTTTCTGAAGTGCATAATCCTTTATGAATATTGGGGAAAAGATATTTCAGAGAATGAAAATCATCTTAAAACTTTACACAAAGGAGGAAATTAAAGGCGTGGCTGGATGGGTTTTGTCATTAACTCTTATTATGCAAACCTACCGAGACTAATACACACAGACTGTAATAAAAGGCTTGAAAGCTGAAATATCACTGTTTCATCTTGCTGTTTTCCTTCTTTCTATAATGCACTGTGAAAATGCAATTGTTTGATTTTTTTAAAGTTGTCCTTAAAAGTGAAGCCAAATTTTCATACATGCTGATGTACATAGGTAGTATATATGTCGCCTGGATCAAATAATTTCTCCAGTATGTCATTTGATCAGCTTCACTTTCCTTTTTTAAGTTCGTCATTGAAGACACAGACATACTAAATAGCATGCCTGGTTCCTGCCATAATACAACACTGAACATTTTGAGATTTTTAACATATCCTTTAAATCCATTCTTTTCATTGCTGAGTCATGGATTTTCATTGAAGTCACTGGAAGTTGTGGAAGCTCATCAGTATCATATTCCTAAAGTAAAACTCACCCTGTTGTGTACTCTTCCTTAATTTTTTCCTGTTTTTTGGAGCCATTACTCTGCAGATTCTTGCAGTTCTATTGTCTGCTTTTTTGATGTTGTTTCTTCATTTCTTCTACCTCAATTTGATGAAAAATTCAGAATCCCATAGCATGCATCCTGCAGCATCCGTCAGTTTTGTGATGGAAGGTAAATTTTGAGTTTAGAATTTCTTCCTATATTGAAATTGTTTCTATTTGTCTCAGAGCTATTCTAGGAAGACTTAATAATTTTGGAATTATATGTTTAATGTAGAGCTACAATATTCAGATAATTAGCAGCAATTTTCTGAATGCAACAGTAATACTAAGCACAAGAATTATTTAATAGGAGCGACAAATTTTCAAAACATTAGCTGAGGGCAGAGTAATGAATAACTACTACTGTGCCCAGATTTTCCTGCATTATTTACAACATGTAAAAATGTTTTCTTTGGTTTGTTTGCATACACTTATCAACCTTACATTTAAAATGTAGAGTCTGTGCCTTTGTCTAAAGTAAGGTAGATGAGTTATTTTGACTAGTGCTGTTACGAAGTGCCACTGAGCTGTCTGTATTGAACTGTATTGAACTGTTATCAGACTGGTGATTGACAGGTGCCAGAGGTCACATGTGCTTGCTCATAACTCACATCTTCATGGCCTTTTTGGCTGCTCTCATTTTTCTTCGTGTTGCTGTGAAGGAAACAGAAGAGACAAAAGAAGAAACAAGGAAACAAAACAACCAGGGAAGAGGATTGGAAAGAAAATGTTAACTTGAATTTTAAGTCTTGGATGAACTTTTCTTGACTTCAGTTAATTTTTTTACTCATTTAAATAGTATTGATAATTTGATACTCTCCGAGCATTTAGCTCATGTAGAGGTTTTTTTGCTTCAGTGAAATATAAGGTCAAACTCTGTAGGGTTAATTTACTGTTTACAAGTAATCTAAACAATAGTGTTTTAGGAATTTTTAAGATAAAATCAGTGAGAAATGAAAAAAATAAATTCTCTCATGTACTTTGAACATAGCTTCAGGTGAAGGAGACACAATAATCACATAATTAAGTATTTTTTTAAAAGGTTTTGCTATACGGAATCAGTCTTCAGTTTTATTGTATTTTAATGCACGTATGTTTCAAGCTACTTATGAGAGACTTAAGCCTAGGAAGTGAGATTTTTAAATTAAGCAAGTATTCTACGTACTGCAATGCAGAGGTAGAAACAGGAAAGGTACTCAGAACCTTCTCCAAACTGGACTCATTCACAGGCAATGAAACCAAAACAAGTAGTTAGATGATACTAGAAGTGTCAGCAAAGATAGTAACTGTTCTGTGACTTGGAGAAACAGAACTTCATGGAAAAAGGTCTTTAAACTATGGAGAAATAAGGAAAAGCTGTGAGTTTTCTCCCTACTGCCTCCTGTTTCTTTGATGTGCATGTAAAGCTCAGGATGCATTCCACTCCTCATCAATAAAAGGAGGAAGCAAGGAAGGAACACACCTCATCATGGGAATATTTCATTTTTAAACTACTTGATTGGCCATGAAAAGGCTTTAAGAATGTTACTACACCAAGGAAAATAAAACTTCATTAAAACCACGTTTATTAATTAACTTCATTTGCACTCCATGAAAATATATTCCATTCTAAATCAAGAAGCAATGCCTGAAAAGTAAACTGCCCTTCTGAAAAGCTCTTGTAAAACAGAGAGATAACAAAACTAGAGAAAACAACAGTGACAGTTAAAGTCACACTATGCTCATTCGATAGTATTTTTCTGGGCTTTGCATAACATATATCATGTTTTAAAAAATCTGGATCATTAAAGCTTGTCAGGAAGATGCAGTTTTCAAAGTAACCTGAAAGCAAAGATTTTTTTTTCTAATTGTTTAAACGAGTATGAAAAAAGAGATTTACTTCTCTCAAAAGTCTGAAAGATGCTGCACAAAGGGGAGTCTTTTGATACAGTGAATCTTGAAAGTATTTTTAAGGTATTAATAACAAACATTTAATGGTTTTTTGATGACTCATTTGAAAATATTCTGTCTCTGATTAAAAAGCCCTCAAGTATATTTGGTTTGAAGAGTCCATGAATATTTAACAAATGTTTTCATTGCCTCCATCCTTTTGGTAAGCTCTGCTTCATTTCCTGTGGCTCTGCTGAAATAAATATCTGATGGGAATGAACCAGGGAAATATTTTGAACCCAGCTCGAAACGAATAGGAGAGGTGCAGATGGAAAACAAAATCTGTGGTTCATTGCTGGTTTGCTGCAGACACAACTATGAAGATTGCCTCATATAAGAAACTTTATAATTCCATCTAGAATACTTACTGCTTTGCTCTGAAAGGAAGTGTATCCACAGGAAGTTTCTTTGCAACATCTTGTAATGGAAAATCACATACTCCTTGTGCATGCTTCAGAGTCAGTTCCTAATATTGTTCTGACTCTGTTAGAAATGTAGCCTTGAGAATAATGATGGTCTCTGCTGGATAGAAAAAATATTAAACTCAGCCACAAAATAAAGGGAATTTTAGGACAAAAAGAAATCCTTCCTCTCCTTTATTCTTACTATCCCCAAGTGGACTAATGAAGATATTGAGCCTAGTAAGTTGTACCTTTCCCCTGAAGTGCTCAAAAGAGAGGCTATAAACACTATAGGTCGTCCTTCAAATGAAGACAAGCATGAGAAAGATTCTGAATTGCAATGGAATGAAATCATTAAGAAATAATTCCCCTCAGACCATCAGAAAGCAGATGAAAATCCTATGAATATGAATTCAAATTTTTGGATAGAGCTAGGCATATAGACCTACAGATCTAAACAGGTTGTGGCCTTCTTAGAAGTGATTGTGCCTTTCTCTGAGGGTGTTTATTGTTCAGCATGTTGTGCCAGTGAAAGACTGGGACCCACTGCCACAAAGCAGTGTGAAAATATGCCCTTTACTGTCAAGTTTTCCTTAATTATGGCTCCTCACCTCAGCCTGACCTTTCCCAAAGTTCTACCCACAGAGGGCAGTGATGTGCAATTAATAATAACTTTTCAGTGCCTTAAATGAAAACACCATCTGTTTTTAGCACACTTTGTGTGTATTTTTGAGAAGAAGTGACAATTTTTTTAAGTGAGATGTCAATAACATGAACTCTCAGAATTTCTCAGGTTCAGTTCAGGGAATTAAAAAGTACAGGATTACAAAATAGGTTGTAAAAATTATGTTCTGGGGAACTTTCCAGAGCTTTTTTCTAGCAGTATTGCCTAGTAGTAATCTTCACTAATAAATAGTAAACCATATACTGGAAAGAAATAAGTCTAAAGTAGAAATACACATGCTAAACTAGGATGTGTTCTATTGTGCTCCATGGTCCAGTCATCCTGCAAAACTTACGGTATGACCAAAAATCCTCTAAGTGTTTCTGTCTGCATAATGCCTACATGCTAAACTCCTGAGGGGTAGCAGAAAAATGAGATTTCTGTGCTGATCAACAGCCAGCAGAGTCAACCCACACACACACAGACAGGACTACCCACAAAACCCACAGATCTGAGCCACCTTTTATCAGCCTCTTGGAGCACAGAGTTGTGACCCCCAGTCTCCTCTATACTGAACATATTTTTGCTTGTCACATATCTCTTTCAGATATCTCTCCTTTTCATTAAGATGAGAGTGAAAAGCATTGAAGGATTTCTGCATGCAATGTGCAGGTCAAAGCACAGAATAATTTTTCCGTCCCCCTCAGGCCATATTTGTGTTTGTTTTAGAAGCAAATACATTCCAAAGATATGAAAAAAATGCCAAAGCACAAGACAGATTAAAAGGTTGGAGAATGCAGAAAACAAAACAATAATTCATGAAACAGAATCTGCAAAGCTAACACGCTATGACCCTCTCATGCCAAGCATGTATCCAGAAGTGTGTAGCTTACAGCCTTGAGCCAAGCCAGCTTCACCCTCTGGGCCCAGGCAGAGGAGGAAGGCCAAGTTTGCTGCCTGTCTCTCCCTTTCCTACTTCCCCTTGGATGCTTGATGCAGACAATGTGCAGGGCTTATGACTTTGAAGGGACTTTGCACTCTGGATTGGAACGGCCTCCATGCAGTTATGCAGTCAGAAGATGAGGATGCTTTTCATTTTGGTATGCAGAGCTGAAGCTGAGCAAGTGAAAAATCAGCCTTTAATGCTTTACGAAGGGCTACTGTGGTAGAGGAACTCCTTCTGTGGAACCCAAACAAAAAGAGAAATATCTCTTCTGCGTTTTATTTGTGTACTCATATTCAATAATTTGTGAAGTGCAAGGAGACTGCCATAAAGTTTCTATCTGGAAAAATTCCTTCTTAACAAAAAATATTTCTATGTCTCACTGTATAAAAAAATGCCACAGTGGCTGTAATTGCATAAAGATTTGATACATTATGGCTATGATACCATATACAAATTGATTGATACAACATTTTTATGTGGTTATTGCTAAAGAAATATGAGATCCCTATCACTTGTTACTTGTAGCATCCTTTACTCAAAAATCGATGTGATATAAACATAGTGTTAGTCTGAACAGAATGTCATGTAATGAAATATAATGTGAAATCAATCAAAATCCAGCTAGCAGTAGACATGAGGCTCATACTGTGGTTAACTGCACAACATTTAACATTCCCAGAGATAAATACTTATCTCTGTGTATTTTAAAAAGCTCAACCTATCGCCATACATCCAAACTTAAATGCATCTAATTTTTTAATAGATTTGGGGCCTAGTGTTCAGATAGATACAAGTTTTGAATTTTTCTATTTATGCTCAAATGTGTGAATGTAAGGCAAGTCCCTTATAATTTTCATTATTATTATCCACTTCATTTTAAGTTTCCTAAATTCACCACTAATACATAGCACTGAGCTACTTTTGTAAAATTACTCAGGGATTTATTATAACTAATATTTATGAAAATTATTTGTATTTCAAGCAGGTCTCAAGTGAAGACAGAAGAGGGTCCTTATACAACAAATGGATAAAATGTTTAAAAGTGCATGTATTCTAAGTTTTGGGGTTGTATTCTACGTTGAAAACCTTAAGGCCAAATGTAACTCATCACAACCATCCATTTTATTCACATCATGAATAGGTGGAAGATATTTTCACAACAAATAATAAACAAATTACCCCAATAATAAGTAAGAATCTCTTGGAGGTTATTCAAAAATATCAGAATCAATGGAATAGATATAGATGAGTTATTGGAATAAGTTAAGTTGTTGACTACATACTTGATAAACAGGAATAATAGGAGTAAGTTTAAAATAGATTCACCACTCTGTTTTACCATTTTTGAAATCAGCTTAAGTTACTGTATTTGCTCTTTTTGAGCCCAGTGTAGCTCCTCATAAAGTCCTCTAAGCTGTGTTTCTACAGGGAAAGGTATAAAAAAGTTTTACAAAAGGTCTTTGTCTCATTCTGATTCCAGTTCCCCTTAATTGATTATAGGCCCAAAAGTGGCTTCTTCACTGGTAGGGTGATCTGTTCCTGGAACAGGCTCCCCAGGGAAGTGGTCACAGCACCAAGAATACCTGAGTTCAAGGTGCATTTGGATGATGATATTGGTCATGGTTTAGTTTAAAGTACTTCCTGCAAGAAGCAAGGGGTTCGATTTGAAAATCATTATGGATCCCTTTCAACTTGAGATGATCTATGCGACTATGACTGTTCAAAGACTGTGTCACCGCTGATGTGATGGCACATGGAGTTAGGAGTCTCACTGGGAGAAATACATTAAGAAAATCATAACTAGTTGTCATCAATTCTGGAATTAGTGGTGCAATGCACCAGTGAGGTGCTGTTATATTGTTTTCACTTTAATGGACTGTGTCACTGGCTTTAAACAAATGAGACATAACTGAAGAAGCAATGCCTAATCTTCCCTCTGTAGGTGCTTGTGTGTTCAGACATCATGGCTTAAAAAGGACTGCTATCACCGCCAGTCCAGCATCATTAGTTATGTGCAGAAACCGAGTTATTCAGCTGGATATCTATGACTTTACATGAAGTTATGGAAACCTTCCCTGTGTTTTCTTTCCTGTTTAACATTTTAAAGTAAAGTTGCCATTGTTTACAAAAATTCCTTTACAGTTCATTATGAGTTTCCGGTACAGCCTTGCCGAGCCACACTTGAAGTGTCTCCATGCTTTGTTAGGTGTGAGGACCTCCTTGTAAAAGATATGAAAAATTCTATGAGTACCATGATTCAGAAACAACTAATGTAATATTTGTGTGCATGCTTGTCTGCACTTTCTTATTCAGAGTACAATATCTAAAGCAGCAAGATTCATTTTCTCATCATAAATATGCATAAGACAATCTTATTAACATAAATCGGATCTAACAGGTTCACCATGGATAAAGAAATGTAATTAATTTTCTTCCCTGCCTATTTTACTGCTGTCTCTATTTTCCTTAGATTTTTCTTGTTCATGTACTACAGTCTTAGAACCTTTTTTTTGCATTATATTTAGCTGCTTAATGCATCTCACAATGTTTTTCTTAAACCTAGCTGGAGTACTAATGGCTTTTGCTAGAAAAGAGTGGAAAAAAATTTCTTATCTACAGTTTGGGTGGTTAATCTAACAGTCGCAAAGAAATATAAATTTAGACATATACAAAACTTTTGCAAATATTTCCTTTTGATGTCATTGTATATATGTGTCATCCCTTCATAGCAAGGAAAGTTGGTGCACCTGCATTCTAACACTGCAATTAAAAATTGAAGCATACTGTTTGCTGCTGACTTGCCAGATAGGTAATATGATAGGAGATTTAAAGAAAAGCTTTAAAATATATTAGTGTACTTGAAAGTCAGAATAGTCTTATTTGCCTTCAAATACACTGTACTAAATCTGTGATTATCACATATCTATTCATTTTTCCTCCCCTTTATCACCATTGTCACAACTTTTTAAAGATAGACAGATAGAATTTAAAATGGTAGAGTAGCCTTGTATCCAGTAATATATTCTAAAAACAAAGAACAGTTTCGTATAAAGTTAAATACAACTCTAACATAATGGATGGTTTTGCAATTTAACCACACAGCAAGCAATTTCTCTACTGAGACTGTCTGCTATTGATGGTTGTTATTTGCACAGTACTCATCTATTTTCACTCCCTTTTCCATTATCCTAGCAAAGCATCTGTTTGCCAATTCTTGACACAACTGCATGGGTGTCTTCCTGTCTTCTCTCCATTTTGTTTGGTTTGGGTTTTTCTCCCCAAAACTTGTGTTTCATAATCCATACTTACATGTATCTTACTATATATAATTTATTCAAATTTCAGACTGATGATGGAATTGTGAAAATACGGAGTGTGAATCAGGAAATCCTGGTGACAAGAGGAACAAAGTTGAGTTACCCTTGGGGAAGCTGAGGAATTTTGAAATTATCTTTGAAGGCATTTGTACCAGAGATCTGGGAGGAGGAGCAGCAATAGATGACATAGAGTTCAACAACTGCCCCACAAATAAGTTCAAGAGGGAAGCTTCTAGAAGGATGCTACATGAGATATAGGAATTTCTTGTTTGTTTTTAAATACATCATAATTTTACTGTTTTCATAATAATTCCACTGGTCAAAAAATCAGTTGTGAATAAATTGTTTTCATTTTTATAACTTTAATACTCTTTTCTGCGCATACATTTGTGCAGTGTTTTTGCACTAAATTATGGCAGATAAATCCAAGAAATTACTAAGGTTTTGTTTATTTATTTATTTTGTTTTGAGTAAGAACTTTCCTTCTTTAATCCATTGGTAAGTTATTGAGTCTCTGAAGTTGTATACAGCCATTTCATATAAATTGTGTCAGATTATAGCATATGAAACCTGTGGCCTCTGTGTTTTATTATGAAGTCTCTTGCCATAAAAATAAGTGGACTACAAATGAACTTTTATCAATATTCTTTTTCCCAGTTCAGTTAAAGTGTTAAGGCCAGCAAAATAAAACTTTTGACTCCTTCACAGAATACCCTATTTAGTTGTGTGGACACAGGCTAAAACAAGAACAAAGTTTGCCTTTATTAAAAACAACAAAAAACAACAACAACAAAACCAAAACAAAACCACTAAAAAACAGTAACAAAAAAAACCCCCAAAACCCAAGAAGATAAATATTGAGTAGATAGGTCATGGCTTCTCTCAGGAAAGAATGTGATCTTCTATATTGTAGGAAACAGTGTGACACAATATAAGTGATTTTGTTGATTGAGGTGATCATTGCTGATGCCACTTTTCAGCACTGTATGAGTTTTGTGGAAGTTGTTTGAGCAAGCTTTGATCTCCTGCCTTTGACTGGATGCCCATTACCAAGTGAAGTGTGAATAATACATTTTGGAGAACATGTTTTTATCTAGTTTCATCTAAAAAATTAAAGTTTTGCATTTAGAAATTGTTGTATAATTCAAAGAACGGGAGCTGGATATAATCTGGGACCTTCTTCAGAACTGCACTTTAATAAAACTCTAAGGTAGATATCCTCTTAAAAGCTCTACCAAGAACATGAGCATTAATGATCCTCTTGTGGTTTTTTGAAGTGTTTCATTGTCCTCATTGCTGCCCATGTGATTGTACCCAAAAAACAAAGGTAAATAGGTAAAGATGCTCACATAGGAGATGGTTGGTCAATATCCTCCTATCATCTTGAATAACAAAGTGGATGTGGGTCTCTCTTGCAATTTGTTACCAGTTGTGTTCACATGTATTAATTCATGCCAGTGGGGTTAAACCATATTTCTGGGATTCTATCCTGTTTTGGATAGGATATTACAGCAAATTAGACACTTCATTTCACAATCGGATTCCTGAAGATATTCAGCAAAGATATTCAGTTTATTTTTAAAAGGAAGAACGAATATCTCTGTTAAGCTCATAAAGATGGTATCAACATATCTTAATATAGTGTAAAAATATTTCCCCTTACTCTTAAGTCCACATGTTATATAATAACCTGAAAAGTGACATCATATAAGCATCACTGGAAATATTCCAGAGTTGTCATTGCAAGGAAGATAATTGTTTCAGTAGGGATTTGGAAAGCTCTTATATGAAGGCTCCTCAATCTCTTACAATGTTAAGATTGCTGAAAATTACAGTGGTTTTAGTTTGTGACCCTACAAATCTGAATGTTAACAGTGTTTTATAACCAATCTTGCATTAAAACACCTTTGCAATGAAGCACTTCAGAAAGTGACTTGGTTTATTATCCTATAGCAACTATTTGTGTTACAGCACTGCTTCTGCAAGAAGCTCTGCTGAGAAAGCAGTTGCACCAAATGCTCCAACTACTTTCACATACTGCTTCAGCATAGTCAGATTCCTGTGTCTTTTGCAGAAAATTATTGTTCATGAAGATGTATGATTCAGAGGAGGCTTTTTTTCATAGAAGTTTGAAATGTACACTTGAAGCTCATTATGCAATACAAATTTTGTAAAGACTGATTTAGGAAAGTTGAAGACCCAAGATGCTAATCCTTTATAGAGCTGTCACTTCCACGGTCATTGCTTTTGCACTCTAATAGGGCACAGTATACACTCAAGAACCATTTCCTTAAGCATCTCTGGCAGTGTGTGGTAGGTACAGCCAGGTTATCATTAAAGTTTAGGTGTATGTATCCTATGGGAATGTGTTTATGCTTATGCCTTTGCTTCTCAACAGGATCAGAGGCCTCTCATCTGTTGGCTTTTTAACTGTATCTATGTGCATCTGTGAAAGTGTATGTCTGTAAAAAGGCAAAACACACAAACAAAACCACAAAAAACAAGCCACACCCCAACCCACCTCAACCCCTGATTCTCTTATCTGTATGATGATACTTAGGCTCAAACCAAAGTTAAAAGGGAACCATTTAGTGCCTTTCACATCTGCTCTCTGATTTTTTGCTTTCTACTCCATAAGTTGATACCTGCTTGCTTAATTTTCCCAAGACTTTGGTATGCTGACCTTCCTGTTGGCATGATGACACGAAGGATCCAGGTCTGACCTTTCTCATCCTTGTTGTTATCGATTCTTTACCTTTGTCGAACAAAGAAGAAATATACATTTTGCCCGTTTCTCAAAAGTAACATTTCGCACCTGACCCAAGCTTGGGGCATTCAGGATAGAGAAAGCATGTCATGTACAGATTGCATTTTTTGCAGCACACTGTTCAGAGTTTTATTGTGTCTGTTGTAACAAAGCTAGAAGTCAGCAAACACAATCTTACTGCTGCCAAACTCAGGAAGAACCGCAGCATACAAAGCAGAAGGGGATCAGGGGCTTCTTATCAACAAAATGACTTGATTTACAGCACTTACCCATGTACTGTGTTTGTAGCTGAAACCTGACAACGGTCCTCTAGGGCAACTGAAGCCCTTGTATTTTCCACTTGATCGCAATTCTGCTGAACTAAAATCTTATACATTATGGGTATTCTGGGTATGTTAATTACACAAACAGTGGAATAGACCATGCACAGAAAAAAACTAGGAGATTGAAAATAATCAAAACTTGAAAACAGATTTAAAATAAATGGAATGGAATTGAAATGAAAATGTCTTAAAGTTAAAGGGGAAAGAAATTGAATATTTAGCTGCTTCTTAGCATACAGAATGTATGATCACTGTAAGAGCAATTCCGGAGCTTTCAAATATTTTGGGATAGCCTCCTCCTCACAGACTGTCCTTTTGGAAGCTGCTGAATGGTATTCCTGGAACATGTTTCACAATTAAATAATTGCCTCTTTGAAGAAATTATGTACTCAATTTGAGACAGTGAAAAGGCAAGAGAGAGGCAGTCCATGTGATGCAGTATGGTAGTATTCAGTGGTTATAGCAGCATTGAAATAAACCTAAATACTTATTGTGTTTTACATGTACTTTCCTTCAGCTTGCTTCCATACAGTGTTTTATAAAAATAAGCTTTATACATCATAAGAGAGTCTGCACTGTGGTGGATTCTTTGCTATTGACTTACATAGCTGTGATTTACATAGCCCATTTTATATGAGAATTTTCAGCTGATCAAAGGGAATTTTTTCTCTATTTCCTTTTAAAAATTATTTTGTCAGCAGCTTCTATATCGGTAGAATACTACAAATTATTCCATTTATTATGATCTGAGCTTCTGGGGCCCTTTCCTTCAAAGCTCACTTTCCTCAGGTCTCACTAATTCCTATGGAAGTGAAAGACAAGAAGCAACTGTTTATTGGAAATACGAGCTGTGGGAAATATTGTCAAAGATGGAAAAAACCAGAGATATAAAAGAGTCTTCTCGGTTGGTTTTGAGAGGGTAAGCTATGTTTTGATAACAAAAGTAAGTTAAACTCCAAATCTGACACATTTTATTTTACAGGTTAAATTAAAAAATCTGAAAAATAATCAACTCACATCACAGCTGGAAAAAGAATTGTCCTTCACATTAAATTAATTGATGTATTGATATTTATTTCACCTTTTTGTACATTAATTCTTCATACAACTATAGTGACTGAGTATGGGACCTAAATGATGTTTAGTGTGGTCATTTCTTGTGCTATTTAATAATGGACTTTGATAACGCATGAGGTTATTTGCAGGCTAGGAAAAAAATGCCTCCATTTTTAGCCTAAGAAAAAGGCAAAATACCTATGAGGTATTTTGTATTATACAGAATAATCCCTAATGATAAATTTATTTTTGACACCTATGACATTTTACTTCATGATAATGTTGGTCTGCTATCGTTAAGGAGCACTTCAAGCGTTTTTGATTTGCTTTCCCAGCTGATGGCTCACTGTCATATAATAGTGAATCAAGAGCACAACTTGTCAGACATGCTGTTGCCAGAAGTCTGAATTTTGCACATCTGTAATTTTAAAGAAAAGGAGTTTTGCATTTCAGATACACAGCAGCAAGTATAAACATAGACATATACATTACTCAGCCGCAACACATATATTGATTTTGGCATCCCATGGCACCATCTGAAAAACTGACAAGGAAAGATAAATGGAAACAAGAGCATCATAACCCTGAACTAAAATTTGACAGAATTTTCTAGAATATTTTATTATTTTGTTGAGTTTTATAATTTTTCATAGTGTGGGAATTCAGTGCCACAGAAGTCCAGGAATAAGAAAGAACCATTACAGCTCCAGTGATCTTTGTGTGTTGACTGTTTGGGATCAGACTACACAAGCTTTTCTTTCAGTGTTTAAGGTAAATAGGATAGTGACATTGCAATTATATTTAGTTTTTAAAAGAAAAAAAGTTTCAATTCCACAGTCTATTAAGAGAAAATTGCTTCATCAAATTGAGATGAACAGAAATTTTCCTTAAAATATAATAAAGCTTGCTTTGCTTGCTGGTAAACATTTTCTCTCCCTTTCTCCTTGTATATTTGTATTCCTCTTCACCTACTGTTTAAGGCAAAGACCATAGGTGAGGGTACTGAAATCCTTTGAACAACTTTACTTCCATGCTCTCATAAACAAGAAGCTTTGAAAGTCTCAGTGGAAAAATCCTTTCTCATTAGAATTCCATCCTAGCTTTGCAGATCAGAGAGACAATAACTAAAACATCCTAGTGTTTGTGTGTGTAGGCCAGCTTTTTTATTTTTAAAACAAGCCAGTGTTTCCTTTGAATCCTCAGCTATGTATCATGCAAAGCTTTACATTTAGTGGAGAATTTAGTTTCTTCTTCTCAAACACTTGAGAGAAGTTCAAACTCTTATAATAGAAGTATTCAGTACAAATCTGGCTCTGAAGTGAGAGGGAAGGGAATTCAGACAGAGAAAGCTGCCAGACCTAAATTTGTCACTAAAGATATTCATTGGTATTCAGACAGAATGTATGTCCAGTTTTTTAATTTTCTTTTTTTTCCCCTTCAAAATATTTTAGTGATTCACAATGTCTTTCATTTGGTTTCATAAATAGGCCACTGTCAAGGTATTTTGACATGGGGCACTGGAGTCACATGACCTGGCTAAACCTTCCCAGTAAATGTGCTGAAATTAAAAGTAAAATTCTTAATTGTTAGTCTAATATTTGGATTTTGCCTTTAGAAGGAAACTATCCTTTTATTTCATTGTGAGCTGTCAATTTAATTGGTTTTGTTACGTATTGAATCTCCATTACAGAGAAAGAAAGTGCATTTTGAGAAGTCTAGAAATTTTGGTAGCTTTAATTTAGCTTAGTATAACGTACATTAACATGAATGTACTTTATCCTTTGAGGGAAAATTTTACTGAACTCAGATCTCCGTACGCACAACAGCGGGTACAGATATGCACAATTTGGTTCTGGAGAAGAAATAATCTGCCTTTTGGCAATGTGAAAATCATCCACAGCTGCCTTTTGGAGGACATCCCAAATGCCCTTGCAGGAAAGACTCAGTGGGGAAGGATGTGAAGGAAACACAGGGTCCCTCAACAGAGCTTGCCAGGGCTGCCAGGAGCACTGGGGGAAGACATGAATTCCTGCACAAGTCATGTTATACAGAAAAGCTTAAACAGCATTGAATACTAATATTTTCTAGAAATATATGAAAATTCTAAAATAATTTTTACCGAAGAAGCAAATATTATACAGTCTGGATTCAGGGAATGAACTGCATTTGACAACCTTCTTCAAAAAAATTCAAAAATGGAAAAAGGGGAAACATGGCAGCAGCTTGAAATCACAGAATTCTCTGGGTTTTACTGCACTGCTCCGAAGTCATTGACATACCTCTAAACTCTAGGATTTCTGTTTTTATTTATGTAAAAAATTTATCAGTATCACCTTCACCAAAATATTTGTTCAGCTTTTATTTCATCTTTTTGGAACTCTCAGGTTCTATTAGGAATGCATGTGAGATCATTTGCCACAGATTTTGAATATAAGAAACAAGTAATAACTTTTACCTCATTTTTCATGAAGAGACCTCAGTGGCTTTTTAAGTTTTTGTTTATCTCATGGGAAATTTTTAAAGAGTTTCTGAGTCCAAAGATAATTCAGTTTGCTGGCAAATGGCTGTAAACTCAGATTTTTAGTATAAAATTTAAATCTCATAATTTCAATATTTGCTTCACATATTGCTTACTCTACATATCCAATGGTAGATTTCTTAACTCAACATATTTAAAGTGGGCCAAAAGAGAAGGCTTTTTATGGCTAGTAAAATATGCAGGGTAGAGGCAAATGGCATTTATATATTTTTTTTAACCTTACAATCATTTTCTGTAAAAGCGGCATTAGAGGAATGACCACTGAGTTCATTTTCATATGAAGTGACTCCAGAAGGTAAGTACCCTTCCAGTACAGCCAAACTGCATGTAAGGCATCCTACACCTCCGTGCAAGGTGACACCCACGATGGATTTCACATCTGACGGCAATTCTGCGGAGTCAGGGAGAGTGCTCAGCTGAGGAAGTGTCTCCCTGTTGCAGAAAATTGCACCGTGTGCTGTACTCCATTGGTCTGTCACAACAACCCCTGTCGACCACATTAGGACAAGTCTGAGTATTAAAGAAAATATATGTATTCATATGAGATGCTTCTAAGATGTCTGTGACAGCTGGAGAGTGCTGTGATTGAGCGGTTTTGATTGATTCTGCATCACAGTGGAAGCAACAGTCTGACAGTCGCTTTGTAGTGTAAATATCATTAAAAAGCTCTAAAAATAATCTATTCATCTGAACTTTCTGGGGTGCAATGTAGCTCTACACTGGAATTAAGACAGAGGAGAGACACAAAAGGGGAAAAGGACCAAGAAGTAGAGATCATGTGTCAAATTGCTTCAGGAGATACTTTTATCTGCCTGAGCATGTTCATAATTACTGGAAACAGAATCTTCTGCTAAAGCATTTCATGATTTTTTTACCTTATCTCCTCGTCTCCCTCTCTTTTACCACTTAGAGATTCCAAAGAGATAAACCTAGAACAACCAGGCCCTCATTCATTGCTCAGTCCTCAGTTCTTCTCCCTCGTGTCTCCTTTGGTATTTAAGCAAAATATGGTAGATCCCTCTATGAGAGTACTACGAGTATGAGATCCTTATCCTGCTGATACACTCTATGCCAAAAATGGTCTTTCAGTCTTTACCAAATATAAAAACTTCTGACCTTGTCTATTGCAGATTTATATACCCTATGATATCAGCCCTAGAAGTTAAAGAGAATTTTCTTATCTTTTGTATTGCTTGAGTCAGAGCCAGCTCTACATTTCCAGAACTATGAATAAATTTTTTATTCTTCTGGTTTATCTGTGGGCCTTAGGCACCATACTGTTTGCTTTGAACAGCTTCGGGAAGTTCATTGGCAGAATTTTGTATCTACAGGTCAAATTCTTTCCTAAGAGTCAATGCAATTTGTTAGATCTACTGTTTATGTTGGAGTCAAAACATATCTTTGAATTAAATCTGGCCTTTTGAGTGATATATTCTGTGAGAATTCTCTATGGTTTTAGAATTATAAAAGAAACTTTTTTGAAATTATGTCTAGCTTGTTTGAGTAGAAACTTTTCATCTAGTTTTCCTTGCAAGAGATTTCCAAGGTCATCCATGGAGAGAAGCATTATTGATGAGTTTGCTAATACAATTCTAATGTTCTATAAAAACTCATGCAGAAAAGAGAACTGAACAACTGAGGTAAGCAAATGAAAAGCTTGACACAAATTGTGTTTCGTAATTTCTGAATCTCAGAGTACAGTTGAGTAAAGAAACCTTCCAGGAGTGTGTATTTCATAAATTTCAATTTTAACAAAGGGTGAAACTTGCAAATTTAATTTCCTTTAATTGAATAATATTTTCAACAAGATATTTTAATTTTTTTCTAAATCTTTGATTATTCCTACATCTCAAGTTTTGTGAAAGAGAGGAGAGAAGTGATGTAAATTCTCCCACTAAACAACACAGTTTAAATAACAAAAGACAGAGAGAGGTGAATTTTCAGCTTTAATTTGAAAACATTTTTACCCAGGAAGGACCATAATTTCTAAAAAGACAATTAGTGGGAAAAAAGTCTCATTTCCATTGAATATACATTGTATGTTTCGTTTCATACTGCTGCCCTGGTGGTGCTGTACTGTTGAGTGTGTGCATGTGTTTCTCCTGGACAGCAGAGATGAGACTCTTGCTAAACAGCAGCTCAGAGTACTTTGACCTCGAGGCACACCCTGCTCTCCTAAACAGCTCAAGGTCTTATTCACTGCAGCCTTTAGGAACCATCATAATTTGGAATTCACCCTATGCCTTTCAAAGCAAAAAGCATTGGCCAAACACAGCCTCTGACAACCTATGTCTTTAGTGCTGTAATACTAGAGCATCTCTTCCTTTTGGCTGTGTGATCAACCACTTCTTTCATGATAAGTATTTAAACATTCACTCTGTGTCACCGAATCTATGATGTTTAGTGCTGTTTATGGAACTTAAATTTTTTGGCCTTATCCATTTTGTTTCAGATAATAAAGATCTATAGATTATAGGACTGATATTCAACCTCTGTTGTTCTTTCTGTGATTTTAGATGTAATGGATATCACAGGAATATTTATGTCTTACAAAGCATTGGTACAAGCAAGCTCTTGTACTCAGAGACTCAGGGAAACAGTCACTCACCTGTTGCTGTCCTCTAGTAGCAAATTTAAAGGGAAGAAGACTGTTTTTGTGATTTTTTTCATAGTCAGTCCTTTCCTGGCAGTTGGGAAAAAAGAAGTCTTGGTTAATAATGTTTTATTTATCAGCTGTCTCCAAATGAATCTTGTCATGTGTATAAATTCTATGTCTGTTATACGGGTTAGTCTTCCATAGATAACATATACTGGAGATAGGCACAAAATAAATATATAGCTATAGCTTGTGCTGTATCCAAAACAGAGTCACAATTTATCTGCGGTATGCATGATGTGCATCTGTGCCTTGTGTGCTTTCTACGTGTGTACAAACACACACACATTACTAGGGAGCATCTTACCTTTGCTGGCGTTCTGAGAATTACATTGTCCAGAACAAAATATGCAGCAAGGAAAGCAAATGAAGGCAAGTGCAAGTTCTATGGCAACCATCATTTATACGCTTATTTTAGACAGTTTAGTGATCCAGAAGCCAAGCCAGTTCTGTTGACCTTTTAAAAACTACTTAGAAGATTATATGGCTCTTTGCTGTATCAATACAAAATTGTACCTAATTGAAAAGTGATATCCTGTATATGCTTTTTCCTTTTCAAGTACTGCCATTTCATTTGGTGAAGGGATTTGCATAACATGCAGTCATTAGTTACTACTTCATCTAAAGTATGTCTTGTACTAGTTTCTTGTGGTGTCTTGGCTTTTTGAAAAAACTGCAGTTCTGAGGGAAACCAAATAAATCGGTACAATAAAACATTATAACTTTTCTATACCCTAACAATAGTTTTGTGTTTGGGTTTTTTTAAAATTTATAAAAATTTCATCACCAAGTATTTACTGCAAGGGAAAAAAGTGATTTGTAAGGATATATGCTACTGCCAGATAACTTTGACCTATGAGATAATAAATTGTTTAATTGTTCCACTGATTCTTGTTCATCTAGTTGTTTCTATGCTGATCTAAACGTTGGTTGTTATCATAAGCTTTTCAATTCTTATCTGTGTTTTTGTTTTATATTCTATATTATTTCATTTTGGTTTGGGGTGACATTTTTCCTGCCTATAATGGTTTTTTTCTGGGAAAGGAATGGATTGTGGTCTTCTGGCCTGTAGCATATCTATATAGTATTCAGATCCCACAGATTTTTGGACTGAGGTTTTTGGAGGAGAAGAAAGAGTAAAACTTAATGAAAAACAAAAGTAATTTTCCCAAGAAATGTGCAAGAGTACTGGAAATTAACATGCCTGTAGACCAACACTCCCTGTCTGTAAGGATATTTTTCATTACGTAAAATTGTGTGTAGAGCTGAATAAAATTCTGATTGCTCATCTTAGGGGTTAAACCAAAGATTTGGAATGAGGTTAGGTTAAAAAAGAACATTTATGGCTTTTTCATTAAGTCCAGGATACTTTCTGGTCAACAGTTTTCTTAAATTACAGTGAGATGATTTTATAGTTTGGATATCTTAGCTCTCTGCAAATTTTTCATGGCATATTCAGAAAAGAGGTTAGTACTTATCAAAAACATTTCAACTCCCTGTAATTCCTGTCATTCCCATATTGTGACAAATTCACATTTGTGGATATTTCGCTGTTTTACACCTCTGGTGTTTCCATACATGTCACCAGCTCATTCCCTTGCTTGTTGTAGTTCACTCATCCATTTTAATGTTGCAGCTGCTCAAAGACAATTTCAGAGTTACCTTGTAAGCAAAGTACAACCAATAACGTTTTGGTCATAATCTTTGTCTGAGTTTGTTTGGCATGTGTTCAAATTAGGTGTTTTCTCCTTACAGGTTTCTTGAGCTCTTGAAAGAAGAAAGAGGCAAGAAACAAAATTTGCCATATTTTTTCATGGTTTTTTCTGCTTAGAATAGTTTTTCTGTATGTTTGGATCTTCATGGAATGTTTTGAACCAGATTTTTGGGAAAAATATGATATTACATGCTGTATATAATCAACCACCATCCAATACATGTTATCATTCTACTTACTGGTCAGCAAAGTACAGATGAGGAACATGATCAGACAAAAAGCTATTTTAAAATATATACAAATATAATGTTTACATTTTTAAATGCAGTCCCACACAACTAACATGCACAAAGAAATAAGACTTTATGAAAATTTCTCACTTTATCTGAAATATCAGTATAAACATAAAGCTGGTCATTAGGAGACATTGTTTTGCTTTATACTAAAACTCTCTGGAGTGAGTCCAAATCCAGTACTGATAGACATGAACTCAGACTTTGGCAACCCTGTAATTTTGAGGACAAAACTATGAATGGCAAGATAATATTTTAAATGTCCTCTCTTTTTCTTTGTTCAAAATGGTTTCTAACAGATTTTCCCATATGTTCTTCAGCATATTTTTTTCTGTTTAAATTGATTTTTTTAATATTATATTTGAAGAATGTCTCATAAAAATGAAACTTCTAAGTTGCAAATTCTGTGTGAACTTCTCTTTGGTTATTGAGTTTGCTGACGCTGAAGTTGCATTTTATGGTTCAACTGCATTGTGTTTCTTGTTTTGATTTAAGTTTTAGCTGGCGTAGGAGTTTTGGCCAGAATGAGTGTACTATGAAAGGTTGATTTTTTTATGCTGTAATTCCAAATAGAGTTTAGAATATTTGGTTACACTGTGCTATGCTAATGCCAGTTCATTAATTTGAAGAGGGATTTGATTTCTCTCTGCCAAAGACTGTGGCAGAAGCGTCATCATTATCATAAATGTATCCTGATATCCCTAAAAATTGTATATAAACAAGGTTTTACTCCAAAAGGATAAAATTCATAGATATGTAAATTTGTGTTTGGACTTTATGATAATCACACCTGTTGAGATAAAAATTTTCATTATGTCTTTGTAGGAATCACATGTTTTATTTTATGATAACGAAAGAGATTAATAATATTATTAAATGCTGGTTTATGGTAAGTTTGAAGTACTATAAAGTTGCTTATTTTGAGAAAAAACAACAACTGTAATTAAGTACTAAATATAAGTGATAGAGTAACATAACATAACATAATGTTGCTCTGTCTAGGTAAAGGTGTGGAATATGAACAGTCACAAAGCCAGGGATTTTCAAAAGTCACTCCTCCTGTATGGTGATAATGTGCCCCTTTCATATGCAGTTGAAATAAAATGTGAAAATTATTGTATGCTAATGGCTCTGCAATTACCTAATTTCTGTCATTATTTAAGCCATTGAATGACTTAAGGAAGTAGTTTAATTTTCCAGCGCATCATTTCCAGCACAGAGGAGGGAAAGGAGATGAGGGTGTCAGACTCTTCTCACAAGTGCCTATTGATAGAAGGCAATGGTGATGGGCACAAACTCAAAAGCCAGGAAATTTCATCAGGACAAAATAAACTACTTTACTGTGAGGGTCACCCAACACAAGAAGTAATTGTCCAGAGAGGTTGTTGAGTCTCCATCTATTGACAGATACAAAACCCAGCTGGACGAGGTCCTGCACAACCTGCTGTACTAGAGGTGGCTCAAGCAGTGAGTTAGACTAAAGAGGTCTTGAGGTCTCTGCCAAGCTCAGCTATTATGTGGTTTTCTGGAATTTAGGATAAGCCTTATTAATGAATTTTTGGTGGTATCTTTAATCAGGTTTTATCACATCGTTTTAGAGAGGTGTGAAAACTGCCTTAACCATGACAAATCTTCAGTCAATTTTTGTCTCAAGAGTCTGCTCCTCTGCTAAGGGCTCTCTGCCACATGGATTCTCTGTAAAAAAGCAGCCATAGCTTTTCGTCTGTTTGAGGCCTTCACAAGCTGTTTGTGGTGTGCACCCCCTGACACTAATCAGACCAAATTGACAGTGAAAAATTAAAAAATAAAATAGCAAGACAGACATCCATTTGGAAGCAGATTTTGTGTGCGTTTGTGTGTCAGTGCACAGGGACTTTTGTATTTCAAAGCTGAAAATTTAAGTCTTAATGTCCTGCAAGTAACCAATATTAGCAATGATTTTTTTCTTTTTTGTGCTATCCATTTTAAGTATTTGGATTACATTTTAGAATTGTATTGTCACTGTGTTTAATACTGGTTTGAATACATGTTGAAACTAAACCAAAGGTTTAGTTCTGCTTTCCTATTCTGCTTCAATGAGAATGCAGTTCCTCAGTCTGTAAAATTCAGTAAGTAGTACTATTTGAGGAGATTAATACCCTGACAACAACAACAACTCCTCTGGAAATATGGGCCTGCACAAAGGTAAATATCATGGTGTTCTGATCAGACTGTGTTTAACCATATGTAACATTTTAGTCATGTTTGAAGGAAAAAATGAAACACATTGCAATGAATACAGTCAAATTCTCCTTTTTGCAGAACTTGAAGCTCTAGACTGAAAAGTAATCTAAGGTTAGCAAAGTGCTTTTGAAGTGTTGCACTTAGGGTTACCAGAACTGTTTCAATTAGTGTTAGTTGAAATCATGCACACAGTGAAATAAAAATAATTTACGTAAGTTCCTTTTTAGTCTTACAGTCCAGGGATGGCTGAATCTCAGCACTCTTTGAATTTCACCCTAATGTTTTACGTGTAAGTTGCTAAGTTACTCTCATTTTATGAGATGATTTTCACTAACCTTCAGAGATCAACACAAATTGTTGTGAAACAGATTTGTATATTAAATACCATCAGAGAAATTTCTGGGTGGTTCACACCATCAAAGCAACAGTTTATCTAAACTCTTTAAAAAAAAGTTAGATGTCTTATAAAGGCTTTAAAAGTTTGTGTATTGTGCAAATGTGATTTTGCTGTTTAAAATGTTATTTTCAAAAATAGCATTGCAAGCAGAATAAAGCCTTTTGCCTGTCTACTTTTCAACAGCCCACAAAACCCTTTTTTGTGCAATGTCCCCAACAAATATACAGGATAAACAGTTATATTGCTGCTGAACTGAATTTTCTTCCAGCCAAAACATCCTACTTTTGAAGCTTTGGGCAAGGCAAATGCAGTAGTCTAGAAACATATAATGCACCATTAAAAGAGTGAGACCAAATAACATCTGTTGGAAACAGTAAAACCCTGAAGCCATGATGTATAATGGCTAACAAATTAGAAAGAGCATCCTTTGATTAAAGTACAATATTGATTTAAATGTCCTGTTGGTTTCAGTTGGAGAGAATCCCAGGGAATGCCCTACCCTCACTGATTTTGTGTGTGGGAATGAGAATTGCACAGAATCTCAGTTCGTCTGTGACTATAAACCAGACTGCGAAGACCTATCAGATGAGGCTGACTGCAGTAAGTATCTCTTTGTGTGTTGATTCAATCTTTGGTTAAAATTATAACCTTAAATTCTGTAACACACTCTAGGTGAGTTCATGCACACGATTCACTCAGAAGATGATCACAAGCAATTTATCTTCTCCCCAGCTCAAAAGGTCTGGCATTTTCATATCTTCAGAGATGTTTGCTCCAAAAGTATTTAAATGTGATTCAGTTGCAAAAGTGTGATTTACTAAAACCAAAGGTTAAATACTTTAAAAAAACCCCACACCAAGGCCAAAACCAGCTTAAGGATTAAAAACATACTTGAGGAATTAAATCAATGAGTTACAATACAAATTAACTCTGAGAACAAATGTAAGCTTATTTATTAATGTGAAAACAGGTTGAAAGGAAATATTGATGTTGAGTGGAAAAGCTAAACAAGCAAACTTGTGTAGAGTAACATTTAAGCAAGATTCTGCTATAAAAAGGTAAATATTTAAAAATAAACTTATCTTTCCTTTCAAATGAATTCTGCCTTTGTGATCTGAGTAGTGTGAGTTCAGTTTCATTGTTTGTTCTTGCTTCTACTGCAGAGCTATGAAACTATTTTATTGTCATTTCTCTATTACCAAACAGGTGGAAAAATCTAGCCTGTTTCTGCTTTCCTAAGTCCTAGTGAATAGTGAGACAAAATTTGTCTGTAGGCATTATTTGCTGAGGCTGACTGAGATGGAAGGACACAGCTCCATTTTAAAGTCTGGATCAGGTTAAGGGGCTTTCCAATTCCAGCCCAAAACTCAAAAGCAGTAAAACATTGTGCCCTTGTTCCTGCTCCGTGTCTTTCTTTATTTACAGGCACTGTCTGGACTGGACATTTGGAGTAGGAAGATTAAGTACTCCACATATGCAGTTCAGTAATCTGTCTAATTGTTAATCTTTGAGCCGGAGCGTCAAATTCTGCCATAATTCAAGTACGCTCGAAAGTAAACTTGATAGAGCAAATGTAACACACATATCAATTCCATGTTCATCCCTTGTGGAAGTAAAACAAAGTCATTGAAAGAAGCCAATATTTTGTGATCCCTTGAAAATAACATTTTTTCTTGCATGGGTTTGCTACATGCTTGACTGAAGAGGATTACAAAAGTTTTGACCCTTTATTGGATGAGGCACATTATAACATTTTAGTCAGGCAGTAGACTTACATACTTACTGAGATACATCCTGAGATGTCACTATGGGAGATTTAACTTGGAGTTTCTCCCTTTCATAAAAGTAAATAACGGTTCTGAAGTACAAAAGCTGAAGATGGTGTCTCTAATTCTGGTTTTTACCTCTTGAAGTACTTTGTGTTGCAGTGAGCTTTGTGAATCATATTCATGGAAATAGATTTACATTGAATGATAACTTAAAAATTCTAACTTTTAAAAGTAGACTCCAAGATAGATTTTAAACAGCTAATCTGTATTTCTTGTGTAAAGTATTAATACTTTTCCAGGAGTTGGGCAAAGTAAGTGCAGCAAAATACTCTGTAAACTCACCCTTGTAAAATTTTCCAAACCTAACAGAGCCACAGTAAATCTGAATTGCTGTCTGAAGTGAACTGTTCAGTAAAGATATTCAGAAAGCTATGGAGGCACTTGATTTATTCTCTATATATTGTTAGAGGATATAGTGGCTTCATTGGAGGAGGGTGTTGTTCTGTGTTTTCTGGAAGGACTCTTTTCTTAGTCAGATAATAGATGGGAACATTTCAGGCCATAAATGATCTTGAATCATAGTAAAGCAACTCAGTCTTTGTTGTACTGAAGAATAGCTTTTCCAAGGGGAGAAAAAAAATTTGATGATATTTACTTAAAAAAAAGACTGAAATGTCTTTTTATTGTAGATGGAAAGGCTGTAGATACATCAAAATATTTTCATCAGTCTTTTGTCTTGCTGTCTCTACTGATGTGTAATACAGATACAGTAATCTGGCATTCAGAATACTCAGATAAGCCTCAGGTATAATATTTCCCTGTCTGCTCTATTTTAGTTCCAACAAATGATGCCTTATATTTAGATAAACACACTTTTTCCCTAAGCATATATCTTATAGATGGGAATAAACAACATTAAAGGGCACATAATGCCTTCTAGATAAGGAAACTTGATTTTTTTAATGAAAAGGCAACTGGAGCTACTTAATCAGAAAAAAAAGCAGAACAAGCACAGAGAAATCTGTCATGGCCTAACCTGTCCCATCACAAGTGGTTATGGCCACATTTGTCTGCAGTTTTCTCCTTTGCACTGAGCTCCAGGTCTGAGCTTATTTTACATTCTACCATAGTTTTATACAAGTGTAACTCCAAAGAAGTAAATGGACCGTAATCTACTCAGCAGCAATTCCTGTATGCAGGATTTACAAGAGAACCTGGATGAAATGAGCTGCATCCACGTAGGCTGGTGGACTTTTTTTCAAAATAAACTCATGGAAATTACTTACTCTATGTTTCATTCAGTCCAGTCAGGCAATCTTGCAAAATTTTCATTCTCTTTCAGTAAGCTGATGGAAGTACCAAGGTGAAAAAAGCACACATGAAAGCAGTTTCAATTTTCATGAATTGCAGCCAGCTATACACATAGATTTGATTAATAGCAAACCTCAGTGTTGATGAACCAACTAGAGGAGTGCTTGAATTATTGAAATAAAAGCAATTTTTCCAATAAATGGAGCAATCTTTTGTTGGCTTCTAAATAGGGTTTGCTTACCCACTAAAAAAAAAAAAGGCACCCAGCAGGTGCAGATGGGTCACAGGACTCTGTCAGCCCAGTAACTACTGTTCATACATATTTATTAATAACTGCCTTTTGAATGCACTGTTAATATATTAGGGCAAAAATCTTGAAGTCAAGTATTCTATTATGACTAGTGTAAACCCTAAATGGATTTGGACTTTGATGTTGTTAGACACGTACAAGAAAATATACTTGGTTTTTTCAATTAATGAGTTCCCTTTCCCCTACCTGCGTGTGAGGTTGTTTATTGTTGGAGTTAGGCTTTATTGGGCTCCCATGATGTGTGCAATACAGCGCCAATGCAGCTGCTCACTGCATTTGAGTAGCATTGGCAAAATCCCAGAAGGGTTGAGGTGGGAAGGCACCTCTGGAGATCATCAATTCAACCTCCTGCTTCAAACAGCAATTCTGCCACAGGGCTGTGACACTCAGGGTTTGAATACCTTCAAAAATGGAGACTTCAAAACTTATCCAGGCAACTTAGATCAGTGTTTTACCAGCCTGACAGTTAAAAAAGGGTTTTTTTTTTCCCTTTACCTTTAAAATGGCTTCCTCTATTTGTGCCTGTTGCCTCTTTTCCTGACACTGGGCACCACTGAGAAGAGTCTGTCTTTTTCTTCTTTACACCATCTCACAAAGTATCTATATACACTGACAAAATCCCACTGAGCATTATCATCTCCAGCCTGAACAGTCCCAGCTCTCTCAGTCTGTGCTCAGGAGAGTCACTTCAGTCCTTGCAGTACAGTAAGAGTAAGTACATTACAGAACAGTGAAAATTCTTCTCCTAGTATGCAGGATTTTGATCCAGTGAATAACCTATATTAGATCAAAATTATAGTTCTTTTAAGATACTAAGGTGGCACTTCCCTTTACAGAGAACAAAAGTCTACAGGGTTACGCTGCGTGGGCAGATCTTGGTCATAAGCAGGTTTATCATAATGATATGTTATTTTTAAAAGAATGGCCTCAGTTTTTCTTTTAGCATCAAAGTAGAAAACAGGGGGAAAAATCAGAATGGATTACTAAGAGGTAATTATTTTCTTTTTATTTATATCCTTTGTACCCAGACAATGATGCATAAATAGCTTCATTTTAATATTGCCAAATGCTTCTAGATCAAGGAACATAGTCTAAATCCTCAAATCCATTCTGTGCAGTCACAGTCAGACCTGTTTCTAAAATGCATGGCCTATCTTGATGTCCAGTAATTTGGAGCATTTTTCCAAATTCTTCTCAGAGGCATCATCCTCACTCTCACACAGCAATTGTGTAGCTGCCTCTGCTTTAGAACTAAGGAAAATACATTTTGAATCCAATAGAAGAGGTTGCAGTGTTATTCGGTTCATCTGTACCACACCATTTGTATACTTTTGTTGATTAATTACTTTTCCAAAGTCACCTGAAGCATCAGAGCCAGAGTTAGAAATGGACAGTTTAAGTCAGATCTCCTGAATTTAGTCAATGAGTGTCTTAATCTCTAGAACATGTCTCTCATCCTAAAGCTGCCATCAGACATAACATTCACGAGGATGAGCCAACACATGCTTATGAAAAATTCCACTGTGGAAGTGCAGTCCAGTTTTGCCAGGTAATTGTCTGGAAATCATTCTTTCTGTTCACCTTGGATAAGAACAAAATTTGGTGAAGCCATTGGTTTGTCCTAAAGAGTCACATGGGCATTTATCTGTAATAAAGTTTATACCTGTCCTTAAAGTGAAGAATTAGTTTTTCCTTTACTCATTAGCTATTACATATGATGTCCATACATGGAATTCAGGGAGTCACAGCATTAGCCGTACAGAATCCTTTCCATTACCATGTTTAGTGTGCCCATTATAGCCCCTTTGCATAGAGCTGGGCTGATAATTTACTTTTTGCTGTATTTTCAGGTTACTACACAAGTATTCCTGGAAGCTGTAACTTTGAAACACAAGATCAAGGGTGGACAATTGCATGTGGATTAGCACAAGACACTACTGATGATTTTGACTGGAATATTAGCAACAGTGCTGTCACAGGACAAACAGGTCCTGATACTGACCACACACCAGGTATTGCCATGGCTACTACATCACTTTTGGGAAAATAAAATATTCACTGAATTAAAAAAAAAAAAAAAAAAA
>VZRL01000790.1:3627159-3731958 GCA_013397895.1 Origma solitaria
AAAAAAAAGACAAAAAATGTAGATCAGTGCAAAGATAACAGCACATCACAGTGTAATCATCTGATGCATGGGAATGGCTCAAAGATGCACCAGGGAAAGGTTCAGACTGGATATTAGGAAGAATTTCTTTATCAAGAGGGGGCCAAACACTGGAACAGGCTTCCTAGAGGTGGTCAGTGCCCCCAGCCTTTAGTGTTTAACACATTTGGTCAATGCCCTTCACAATATGCTTTATCTTGGTCAGCCCTGAATGGATAAGCCAGTTGGACTAGATGGTCATTTTAGGTCTCTTCCAACTGAAATACTACTATTCCATTCTATTATATTCTAACAACAAATTTCAGCTACATAATGTCAGCTTCTGACATAAAAAGATGAAACCTCTGAAATTGTGACTGGCTTCAGTAATACTCTTCTCCTTGTCAATATTTTAAATAATCTTTTACTGGAGTGTGGTACCATCCTAATGAATTTTAGAAAAACATGCAATCACATGCAGGATGAGGAGCAATGTGTGTGGGTGTGTATGACATGCTTAAGGCTCCCACCTCGATTTAACTGACCTCCCTGGCATCAGATTGCCAGAAATCTTAATACAGGATTCTTCCAAAGATGTTTCTGACGAATCGTTACCAGAATGCCTATTGGTTTTCAGGAGAATGAAATGTATTGATAGGCGATTCCAGTAATCTGTGTTATGTAGTAAACATAATAAACTATATATTGTGTTACCAAATATTAATACATTCTTTACATTATACAATATATCTAGGCGGGATATTAATTTCCATCACAAATGTAGCAATCTCTGTTTGAGAAGTAGCTAAGTTTATTTCCAGAAGCTTCAATCTTCAGAACCCCTATCTTAATTTCCATCTAATCAACAAAGTATAGCTAGTATTCAATCTAGAATATCACAATTTCTACTGTTTTTCTCTTGGGTTCATGAGCAGCATCATCTCCAGGTTTTGATTTGTATGTTTTTTGTTTTCAAAATCAACAGAGACACCTTATCATGGGTGGCTGTAGCCATTTCTGTCCAACTCATTTATCCTCCCTTTTCCTTTTCTCTGCACCTGCTCCAGGAACTGCTCACCTGATCATGAGGGAACTGCTTATCCACCACAAATCACAGTTTTTGCAGGCATTCCTACTACTTCATGTTGCAGGCTGTAAATCTGGAAGTGCATTCCTCTTGGACAGGTATAGAATAGAAAAGGTAGAGGTAGAAACTACTGCAGCTGTTCCAGGCAAGCTGTTTCTTGCGAATAAGTAGTTTAACTTGCTTTCTTGCTGCTTCTTTGATGCAATGCAATAACAAAACAACCACTAGCCCCTGGCTTATAAAGGAGATTTTGTGTGCTTTTCTATTCCAGTTTCTGTCATTTAATTAGTTCTTTATTTCTGTGAAATTACCCAGAAGTGGTAAGAAAAACAAAATTAATAAAAACTGAAGCAAAAGGAAAACAAAATTAGAGCAAATGTGTTTACAAAATTATCCAGATTTGTAATTTACTCTTAAATTACCCAGGCAAGAAATATTCACATTAGCTACAGAGGAATCACTTGTCAGAATTGCCAACAGCCTGTAATACTTAGAAATATCTATCAGTTCATCAGGTTTAGGTTGGATATTAGGAAAAGGTTTTTCACCTAGAGGGTGGCTGAGCACTGGAGCAGCTCCCCAGGGCAGTGGTCACAGCACCAAGCCTGAAAGAGTTCAAGAAGTGTTTGGACAACACTCTCAGGTACATGGTGCAACTCTTGGGGTGTCCTTTGGACTTTGATGATCCTTGTTGGTCCCTTCCAAGTCAGGTTATTCTATGATTCTGTCTAGCATAAGGGAGATCTAGGACAAGGGACATATTTTATACCAAAAGAGGAGAGACCTAGATTAAGGGCCCTTCCAACCCAAACTATTCTACATTTCTGTGAAATGCACAAAGCATTACCAAGGAAGATCTCCATACAGCCAAGGTATGGTACACATATATGTGGTAAAAATATTAAAAAAATACTACTGTCAGTGTGTATGAAAATGCTGATGAACTGAAGCATAAAATAGTATTGAAAAACTCTAAATGTTTTTTATCTTTTTATTGAGGTAAAGGACAGAGTTTTTGGATGTAAACTCATCTGCCCAGAAGGAAGGAAACAGAGCAAGGATAATTACCACCAAACCCTTCCCAGCCACTCTCTGGGTCTGTAGAGCTCGTTTCTGGTTCTGGATATTTGTTTCAAGGCAAACAGGAGTCTTAAAGGTAAAAATCCCTCTACTACATTATGGTATAATAAAACTTGCTTTAGTACTATTTGCATTTTTATGTCTAGGATTACCAAAATCTCAGGAATTTATGTTAACAATACTGTATCAAAACTTCACTGCAGTTACCCCTATATACAAATCTTTTCCTGATGGGAAAGTTTTAGTTTTAGTTCCACTTGAAGTCCATTCATTACATATGCAAGAATTAACAATGCACATTTGACTAGCATACCAAAACCTACCCAATACCAGCACAGTTTGTTGCGCAATACACTGTAACTTAAAATAGAGGCAGTTTCCAATGTTTAGTGGTTTAAAATAAAAGTTTTATAAAAGCAACTGGAAATAAGGTATTTAACTTTACTAACAATTACAGCTCAAGCTTCAATGTCATCTTGCTGTTCCCCAAGTGTCCTTAACAAATACACTTTAGGTTATCAGCAGGGACGAGAACCCTTGGCAAACAATTCACTTCATGTGATTCACTGAATAAAGTGAAATAAAGTTGCACAGCTCCTTTTAAGTGACCTGAGAAAGACTCCTATCTGTGGCAGTTTGTTAAATTTTGAAAATACAAGTTATGTTAATTTTTTAGTCAATGACAGAATATAGATGTCGCACATGTTATCAAACTGCTGAACTAAGTCTGTGTGAAAAGTGAACAAGAATATTTTTGTAGTCTTGGATATTGAATTAAGTCAGGAAGTTTGTATTGCTGTTTTCTCCACTGGAAAATATAATCATAGCACAATTTCATGGAATTAGAAAGGGCCTCAGGGGGTCCCTAGTCCAACCTCTTTCTCCAAGCAGTCAGCTACAAGATCCTGCTGGGTGGCTCAGGAATCTACCCAGTCTTGAAAATGTCCATAAATGGAGACTACTCAGCCTCTAAAGAAACTTCTGCCACCAGTCAACTGTCCAATATGAAAAGATGTCTCCTTATATCCAGCCCAAGGATAATGTTACTCATCATTCCACCCTTTGTCTTTTTTTTTTTAATAATTTTTTCAGGAGGGGGCTTGCATATCAATTTTATCTCTAGCATCTAGTTTATGGATGCTCTGAGTACTGCTGTACATTTACTTATTAATACCAAAAAAAAAAAAAGAAAGAAAAGAAAAATAAAAGGCTGTATTTCATGAAGTTAGTACAAGTAGCAGTAAAAAGCATCATAAATTCATTTTTTGTGGTCTGTTGATATCTGAAATACTGTGAGATTATCTATGATTAGCTATCTGTTTAAATTCAAGTATTCTGGACATTACAGCATGCAAGATTGATGATGAGACTCTTTGAAGGAGCTTTTGAATGTTTTCAAGCATCACGGAGCACTTAGCATTTGTGAATAAGTAGATGTGTGTGGCCCATGAGAGAGTTAGTAGGCAGACAGCCAAACAGAGTCTGGTTTTTAATTGTTTCTTCTTTTTAAACAGACTAGTTTAATTAACTCTCACTGCCTTCAATTTAATAAAGAATTGCCTTACTCCCATATACAAATAAAGTTCCCTGTTTATGGCTTTTGCTACATGTACTCTTTATGTAGAAACATATTCAAAATAGACTGTAGCACTCAGCAAGGAATATCATCCTACCACAAAATCAATTTGCCTCTATGGATATTTTGCTCTTTTCTATCAAACTAATAATCTATTTCAGTATCAACTGTTGCTGTTATTAAATCAAGAATATAAATTAACTGTACCCATTCAAACAAAAAGGAAAAAAGCCTAAAGAGAACAAAAAGGAAAAGCAATAAAACCAACAGCCCAAAACTTCTAAAGCAACAGCTTCGTGAAGTTTGGGTTTCTTTTTCAGTTTGCACTGGAGGTGAAAGAAGTCAAACTGTAATAGGAAGTTGAATAATGTGGCAGAATACAATAACATCACTACAAAAGCTGATATAGTCCTTATCTGAAAGACAGCTATCTGGTCAAGTCTGAATTAAAAAAAAATAAAAAGGACAGCAGATATAAGACATACTGAGATGTGTGATTAAAATGACATACAGAAAATTGGTAAAAGAAAGATAAAAATGAACACTGTAATGCTATAGGAAGTTGATGTGGTCGAACTACGCAAAATAATGTAAAGTTGTGGGAACAATCCTGTTTTTACTCAGAAAATGAACAAGTCACCGAGGAAAGGGAAAAGGGAACTAGAAATGCTTCTATTCTGTTTTCACAATGCATTTCAATTGCACAATTCCATTATCATAAACTCTGTAGTGTGTTCATAAGAAAACCAAAAACCTATGCTATTATTATTTTTAAAAATAACATAATGTTTACAGCAACTCTTGCATTGACATAGAACGGGTGCTATTGAAGAGAGATCTGAATACTCTTGCTTCAGGACTTCAATTGACTATTTAACCAACAGTATTAGAAATTGCTTTGTAATGATTAAGTACAAACCCACTAGCTTTCCTTAGAACTATGTGGTAACAGCTTTTGAAAGGGAAATTATCCAGCACTAAATACATGGCTGGTCTAATATATCAATTAATATGCTCTGAGCAAAAATACCTCTTAATACAAACAAATTTTCCTGCATTATGCTGCAAATGTAAATTTTAAAAAACCTGTCACATTTCTCTTTACATTTTTATGACTACTTAGTTGAATTTAATGGTGTATGAGAGCAGTTTCAGCAAAAACTGAGTGGAGATTTCACATCTGTTTCATTCCAATGGAAATCCTATTGATCATCTGTCAGTTAGACTGAAAACACTCAGTGTTTATGATGCTTTAGTGTTCTGTCTCTGGCCATGTAGCTCAGGAGTTTTTCATACTCATACAGTGGAGAATTAAAACTGAAATGAATTCCTGATGTGATAGTACAGCTGATATATCAGTTTTCTGCCTTGGTATTTGTTGGTACAAACAGAACTGATTTATAATAAATTTTGGTATAAGACAGGTTATTTTTAAAAAAAAAAACTCAATATTTTATTACTTCAAACTAATGTTTAGACTAAGATTTTTATTACCTAAAAGTTTAGAGGAATAAAGAGAAGAGAGGTAGGTAAATTTTTTTAAGTGCATCTCTATTGGGACAATAAAATGTGATGCAATTTTTTACCCTGATTTGTGGACGGAAGAGAAACAATTTCAATCTGTCTCTGGTGGGACTTTGTTCTAATGAAGACATGCAATGATGAGTGCTGAGGAATGTGAAGAGTTCAAAAGCATGATCTTAAAGATGTAAAGCAGAAAACATAGCATCATTATTCACTGGAGTCAGTGGAAATTTTCCTCCGCTGACACAAGTCTCTGGTGCCTAATGAAGTGAAAATACAGGTTGTCTTTCTCAAGATTTTCCTGTTTCCTTGGCTGGCAATTAAAGACACTGAGTTGTCAATGATAGGAGGATACATCTCTTATTATGCCCCCTTTAGATCTGCATTGGTTTCTTATTTGTTAGGCAATTCAGGTGAAATATATTATCTTTCAGCATTCCAACTGCTAGATTCAGGGAAGATCAGGAAGATAATACATCACCTTGAAAAGTCAGGATGAGGATACAGGATAGCCATGAGTTGTAACTGCTGATTAATAAGTAGAAAATAGAAGTTTGAATTTTATGACCTTCAGAAGTACTTTCCCTATCCCCAAAATTAAATGGAAGCTGAAAAAAGAATTCAGAAGTTTTTTCTAACACAGAGAATATTCTGTGAAGAATTAGAACTAAGCCATGCCTTTAAGGGGCTGAATGGGATTTTCTAAAGAACGTTGTTCTCTGTGGATCATCTAGATCAGTGCTAGGCTGGAGAACAATCTTATCAGACTGATAAATACGGTTGTTCAATAGGATTTTGCTACAACTTGTTTGGTTGTGATTGGCTTTTGGTAGGTTGGGGTTTTTTGATTTTATTTTTGGTTTCTTGGTTTTTCTTTGGTGGTTGTTTTTCTTTCATTGCATTCCACATAGTGGGATTCATCTTGCTAGCTTTTTTTCTCTTGCACATCTTACATTGTTTTCACCACCAGGTTAACTTGTACACTTCAGGCAGGATGCTGTGCAGGAAGGTGGTGTAGTCCCTGGAGGTAATAAGCACCACACAGTTGTACCTTTCCAGGGCTCTAGGGAGATCTTATCCAAGAAAATTTGCTCTACCTTTCCTGTGCTGTATATGTTTACACAGGCCAGCAAAAGTCTTGTATCCACTTGACATACTTCCTGATCCAGAAGATGTTTAAACTCTGAGTGACATGGGTAGCCCCAAGAAAGAAGATATTGTTATGTTTTTTCACTTTCACTGGGCACAATCTCAGAGAGAATAAGTTCTGTATCCCCTGACAAAGGAACAGAGTCCTTGGGGTTCCCATCTTGTTGAACTCTCTTTTAATCTCATTTGAATTAGCATGCATTTTCAGTTACGTATTATTCTTTTAGAAGTTTAATCTAAATTTTTAAGAACTCAGATCCTTTCCTGGAATAGTTGTGGATTAAAAAAGGCATGGAGAACTCAGGCATTCAGGAGTACTTTGGCAAGCAGTGGGATTGAAGCATTACCCCAGGAGTGCACAAAACAAATGAAGCAGAACTGGGAGTTCAACTGAGATTTCCAATGTACCAGTTTAGAGATTTCCACTAAGCGCTATCATATTCCTCGATTATGTATTGATTGTTATACACCAGGTTTAAACTTTAGTCAAACCTACCTGAGGACAGTCACATAAATTACCAAACATATTCACTAAACCATAGTAATTGTCTGTCTGCATACCCTTACTCTATGGTAAATATAAGTTAAGTCTCAGGCAAAAGAAAGACAAGGCATATAAAATGACTTTGCATCTATGTGAACAGGAGCTGATATCATCAAAATGTCACATTTAAGACCTAGTTTGACTTGCTGCCATTCCAGACCCATTGGCCAGTAAATATAGAACAGATTTCCTGATTGGTTTGTTGTTCGTACTGAGCTTGGGCTGCAGAGTTGATCTGTATGTGTACAGAATGTGTTTGTGCTATATCTGAGACCAGATTTTGCATGGACACAATGAAATTTCTCTGTCCAGACCGAACTGTTCAAGCCATTATTGTACCTTGAAACTTTCACTATGAGAAACTGCTCCTGATAACCTGACTGAAAGAACAGACAAAAAAAACCAACCTGGCTATAAACAATGGGACAATCTTTAAACATCTTGTAAGAGAGATTCTAGTTTTGTCTTCAAATGTTTTTGATTCTTCCCACTTCCCTAAAATTTATTTGTGAGACTGTGAGACTTAACAATGTGATACATTGAAAGTGATATTGTCTCAATTTTTACCTTCCAAAAGGACAAAATGTCACTGCATGTAGCTAAAACCATGCTAACGTAGTTATGTGCTGTAAAATTCCAGAGCATCAAGATTGTCATATTTCATGATTGGTAAAATAGCGAATGGTTCCAGAGACACACACATGTGCTGTAACATTGCCCTAACCTCACCTGTGGAGTTTCTCTAATCAAGGGTTTAAACTTATTAAAGTCTTAGAGCCTGGAAATGTTAAAAACTGTTAGACACAGGTTTTCATTTTATTTTAAGGGTGGAATCAGCTATTTCTTCTCAACTCCCGTCCTTTTAACCCTGCAAGAGGTATGTTTTTAGGGACACAGTAACAATATGCTGCTGTTCCACAGTCCTGTAACCAAAGGTCGGGCTTGACAAAATTAGGTCCTGATTTGAATTACTGTCTGTCAGTATTCTTCATGTTCCCCTGCTCAAAAAATGGAATAACTTGCAAGAGTTTTGAGACATCATATTTTAGTCAATACACCACCAAATTATACAAAGTATCTGGTATATGGTGTTATTTGGATTTTTATCTCATTTGTCACGCCAGGCTGACTGGGAGAGTCTAAGGTATTTAATTATACAGATCATTAGCATGGGTTCAAGTTCATAACTTTCTTGGGCCTCAGGTTTTCTGTTCCATTGTTAAATTGGGGCATTCAATTGGCAACATGAACCTACAGTTCACTGGAAAATTAGTTTAAGGGTTTAAGAGAATTACGTTCTTGAAAATTATGAGAAGAGGATAATTATTATAATATTCAGTCCCTTAAAGAAATAGTCATAATCTGGAATAGTTAGAATATGCTTACTTTCTTTACTCCAGTTCTTTTTCCTTTTTTTTTCACCTAGTCTAGATTGTACATGGATTTTTAACACCTGAGTGGGAAAATCAATTACCTTTGTATTCTCCAGTTTCATGTTCTTGGCAAAAATTCATCACTTGTTGATCAATTGTGACTTCATTCATTGCTATACTTATTGCTTTCTCTATATAATTATTTTATTTATTTTTATTCATGGCTTAGGTAAATATGTTTGCAAGAATTTTCTGTCACTGTCTCAAACTCTGTATTATAAATTGCTTGTACCCAATGACAGACCTAAATCCGTAATAGCTAAGTCTTTTATTTGTATCTCTAAAATCTTCACTCATTCTTACTATAAGGAGGTCACCTTTTAGAGATGAAAGGTTAGCTCAAGATACTTCTCAGCCTTTCCTCAATTTTTAGATGAATTTGGAGTTAAATCTTTACTCATTAACTTAAATATGTCAGGCTGAGACTGTTTGTAGATTTTCCAATTAGCGATTGCATTAAGAGCTCTCTTTTTTCTTCTTTTCATAGTAGCTTTTTATTTGAAGCTGAGCTAGCTTCAAATTATTTTGCTAGCGAAAGTATTCAGTAACATTTGGTCATCACCAATACGAATTGGATTTCAACAATACCTAAGAGGGTCAGTACTGCCTGGGCTGTGTCCCTCTCACGAGCTGCGCTCCTCTTGCTTAATGCTGATTCATTTCCATCTCTTGGGTTCTGCCACCAACAGGTACACACGGTTGAAGAACATGGAATGGAGATCCTTATGTGGTCTTCTCACAGAAAGGAAGAAAACAAATGGATATATGGAAGTGTAGTTCTCTCCAGTAACAGCGTTTTCGGAGTTGCCTTTGAACCTGAAGTGGGGGGGGCTCAACCCACAGAATTTGCACTTGACATTTCTTTCACGCCAGAATGCATTGATGGAGATATGCTATTAAACAGATATATATAATACATGTTTTCTTTCCAGAGGGCAAGGAAAACTGTGGCATTTCATATTTCCGTTTATATCACAGTTACAAAATCTGAAATATTTTCCTTTTCTCATGGTTTGTAGAAGACAATTTTGTGTTTTAGCTAGTGGTTGAGCAAATTATTGATTACAGCACCTCAGAATATTACTGTCATTGAGGGCCTGAACCATAGTTGAGAGGAATCTGCCACCATTCCACTATATTGGTTTTCTCCTGTATGAAGAAACTCAGAGAAGGCTTTCATTTGGGATGGAAGTGTTTTATAAGCAACAAAGCAGTTCACAATTCTTTTCACGGAAAGTGGTTAGTTTTTTATCTTTGGTCTCTTCATGAAATATAAATGTGTAGCATATTTGCCTCACCGACAGGTTCTTCAAGAATTTAAAATCTCACTTCTGCTGCACAACTTAAGTGACTAGATCTATGTAGAAAAAAAATTCTAATGTCCCTGTTTATTCTCTGAGAAAAGCAGTGGTTTGCTCTGCAAACAAAATATAGTATATGATACAACATCAGAAGAAAAAGAAGGGTATACATGCAAATACAGATTCTGATAGAAATATTAACAGAACTTAATTCATAATGGAAAACTGGGAAATATTAATGTTAAATAAATTCCAATATGAAGTTTATAAAAATCTCCTTTGATAACCATTTTTTCTATTAATACAGCCCTTTTTGTTCAGATAGGATAGCCTGTGTATGACCTAGATGTCATGCTGTTTGAAAAACTTCTGCTTTTATTATTTTTATTGTGATAAGCACCTCCTGGAGGAATTAACCACATGCTGATTAAAGCTTAAAGTGAAATAATATGTTCATGGGGGTGACATTTGTTCAGTCTCAAGCTGAACAAGAGTTTTGTTTATTTTCTCTAAATAGGCTCAGGCAAATAATATTTTAGAATGTAATTCAATGAGCTGCAGACTATGTGCATAAACAGGTATTTGTTCTACCAATATTACATTAGTCACCATTTTAGCCATATCTTGAGAATTACATAGGCAGTTTCATGCACAGTATAGCATAATAGGGAAATTTTCAAATTATATATTTTAAGTACCTGTAGTTCTGAAATAATAACTGTAGAAATAAAGCAATTTTAATAGAGCAACATTTTCTAATTATTTTATTTTTCTCCAGAGACTTTCCAGTTGTAGAATACTTCAAAGTATATAACTTATATCACCCTCTATCTCTCTTACAAACATGGTATATCATAAGTTTGGCCTGAAGAAATCTGTTGCAGTTATATTGGTTACTTACAGTTTGTCGAATAAGTAAAAAACTCATGCTTTATCTACATGCAGTTTGTGACTTCGTACATAATCTCCTCTCCAGACAAAACACTGTATCTAGATTTTGTTGCTTAAGAGTGGTTTTGTACTGTCCTGGGAAGAGTCCTATCCTCATAATCCTTGCTGGCCTGCTAGGCCAAATCTGTGCTTGTAAAGAGGCAAGAGAGCTACATAAAATCCATGTAGTAAAACAAACCACAGCAATTTAGGAGAAAAAGAACCTTCCCTTGACTTTTTAATACTGTTCCTGATGAAGAGCTACTTACGAGGAAGCGCTGGTTTTTTACTAATAGTTGTGGCTAGAGAGCTGCTTAAATATTCAGATGGTAAAATCTGAAGATATTGCATTCCAATAGTATAAAAGCACTGTCCTGTAGATATTTGAATAAGACCATTTTTCTGCAACAGAAATGGTGGGAAAGTTTACCTAATCCACTGTCAGCCCTGCTTTGATTGTTGCACATTATGTTTATTCAAAGACCTAGCTCAAAGAAAAGTGTTTTACCTGCAGTACGGGTTTTGTGAAGCGTTCTTCCTTTAGAAGATAGCTATACTACTGCAGTTCTTTTTCCTCTCTCCATATTATTATTTTTCAGCTTGTCTTTAATTACTTTGATTTTCCTGAGGCAACATGTTCTAAATAGAAGCAATCATAATTTAGCTGGTTGGGTGCTGTAAGTAATAAAGCATTGCCAGCAGCTCTAATTCAGTTGTGGTTTTTATGCTTTCAAGTAGTCAGCCCATATTAGCCATGAGAGTTCTTAGATATCCAAGAATATTTCTGAACTTTTAAGCAAGGTGTGCTCAAGGTAGTGCTGGGTGAAGCCAAGCCTACTGCAGAAGTAGCTTTAAGCTGATGCTAATGCAGAGGGAGATGTCAGTGGCACAGGATCTAGTTCAGCAATACCTGCTAAATGAGAGGTATTCTTACCACTTTTCAAGGTCTGTGACTTTCTGCTCATAAATTTGTGTGAAGATCTTATTTTACATCCTAGGGACCAAAGAATTTTGTTGTTACTTAGTTGTAACCGTCTTTTTCAAATTTGTAAATAACAGCTTGGTTAAAAAAAACACAAAAGTTTATTCTATTTAATGTCTTAAGTTTTCAAAATAAAAATTAGAAAAAACATTTCCATTTCTATTATCAGATGGACCAAAAGTTTCAAAACATTGAATCAGATTTTATATTCATTAATGTTTTTCTCAGAGTATTTTCTAGTTCAGCTGAAATAGGAGGCATTACACAAATTCTAAAAATTACTGCTATACCTAATTTAAATCCTAGCATTAACCCAAAGATGCCTAATAACCAAACTTTATTCTGCTTATGAAAATCAGAATACTATATTTTGTCACTCACTCATTACCAGAGAAATAAACCAGATGGACAATTTCTGTATAATTGACAGTCTGGTAATATTTAAATAGCACTTCTACGTATTGGAACAGTATTCTATATAGTAAATATATTTTGTGATGTCATCTGGATATGACCCAAGTGAAATATTTGTGTTTGTGGAGATCTTCTACTGGAAGAAGGTAAATCTCCAAAGTCGGCACTGAATGATGCTCCAGCTCTTTTACACAGTCAAGTTACCTGCTAGGCCCTATTTAGCTGCAACTCTTTGGGACTTATGCCCCTAAATTTTTCTGCTTTAAGTAACTGCTTAAGTAATTTTGGTTTATTAAAAAAGAATAGTGTTGACACTTTAAAATGAATATTTGGGATGAATCTTGGGTATAAAGAGGAGTGCAAATATCATGTGGTGCCCAAGGCTCCAGAGTATTTGAGAAAACAGTGTCTGCTTTTCCACCATCAGTCATGCTTATCATCAGTTCAGTATTAATATTGCTTACTGAAATAATTAATTTGAATAAAATTAATCTGGATATGCTTCTGTGTCTATTCTACTTCACCTTTCCTTATCATTCTCTGCTTTTTAATTTCTGTTTTAGTGCATGTTTGCTGCATAGTTTACTTCCCACAGCTGCTCAACACTGTCTGAAATATTTTCCTTCTTTTCTTTGTTTTGTGAACTACTTTTTATCAACTTCGATCATTTTGTTTTAAAAGCTTTTTTACCTCTGAGCTTCTTTTTTTTCCCATCCATTCCCTTCTCTATAAAGTATTTTTAAAAAAAATGTCTTTTTAGCCTATAAACTTAGCACACGGGAAGGGACTGTCATTACAAATTTCCCACACACCCTACTGCAGCTTTCCTTTCACTTGAAAGATTTGTCTCCAGGAGAAAATATTATTATGTAAGGATACATTGGAGATAAAAGGGTAATTCAAAAAGTGCAAAACATTCAGCACAGACACAACATGTGAACTCTAACACTGTGTCATCTTACCATGGTGAATATAGAAAGTGCTATTTCCCAGATGCTACAGGTTGGGGTTTTTTTCTGATGTTGTCATAGTTCTTGACTTCACCACACAGATTATCAACAAAAGGGTCAAATTTGCCTCTTAGGACCTGAAGTACAGGAAAATTTTTAGTGATAGCTGGCAGCTTTCACTTAGGGGAAACATTTCTTTGACATGCTATAATCTTACGAGTGTTCTGTGGCAAAGCACAAACAAGACCTTCTGAGAAGGTTTTATATAATCCTTATACTGAGCAAGCTTTCACTTGTTAAAAAACAAATAGAAGAAGCAATCAGAATTTGTGAATTATAAGACTGTTTTTGCCTTTACATTCAAGCCCAAGGCTATTTTTAAAAATGTGTGCAAAGGAGTCCCAGTACCCTAAAACCCAATATACTCCAAGAATTGAATTTTCAATTTATTTGAACCATCATAAGATAGTAATGAGATTTAACCACAATCGACCCTTTAGATCACCTTTCCTAGTTTTCTAGAAAAGATGACAATGCAAAAACTGTGTGACAAAGGAAATTATATTTCAATCAAAATTTAAGGTAAATATACTCAGAATTTCTGGTTAGCCACAGTAAGAGAAAAGAGCATGTAGCAATATAACCTGTCTCCAACAGTTCTGGGTGTTGGGGAAAGAGTATAAGAAAAGGGGAACTATACATACTATTTTACCCCAGTGCATTCTCCATTGCCAGCTATTTGTAATTCAGTCTTCCTGAGCCATATGTAGTCTCAGAATAATGATCCTCAGGTTTTTTCTTTCCCTTTGAACTTGTCTGTTCCCCTTTTAACATCAGGGAACTTTTTAATATTCAGAAATTAAATTATATGCTGCTGCTAACATGAATCTAGGCTTATATTCATGAATAGAAAAGCTGTTCAGTGCTTTCTCGTTTAGGTCTTGAAATGTATGAAACTTTTATTTAAACCTTGATGATTCACTCTTTTGTGTGGTGGGTAGGATTTTCTTCAGACATCTCCATAAAGCTGTTTCAAATCTTACAATAGATGTACGCCATAGACCCAATCCTGAAATTCCTTTAGAGTAAAACAATTTGCATTGACTTCCAACCAACAGCAGAACATATGCAAGATCATACCAAAAATTTGTAATAGGAGCAGGTTCAGGCATTAAGATGAGAAGGAAGGTGTCCCAAAGGGCCAGAGCTATAAGTCATTCTCTGTTCAAGGTGGAAGGAAGTGAACGCTATAACTGACTCCTACTTTTAACTCTTTTTATGAGTGTTTGTAATTTGAAAATAGCAGAATGAAGATAGATTCTGATACTTTTTCATTGAATAACCTAGTAAAAGAATAGTGCCTCTGAAAACTACTTCCATATAGCTAGACAGTGGAAAGAGAGTGGAAAAATAAAAATCTATGTAGACAATGACCTGATAATGAGTCAAAGTTTTCAAAATCAGTATTTTTCTGGACTACTATAATTTTAGATATGTGATGCTTTGAAGATATCTGATTTTCAGAAAAAAATGGGAGTAGTAATTCTTTAGCAGTGAATCCCCCTGTGATTTCAGATAAGAAACCACAGAGCAAAGGTACATATGAGTGGAAATAATAATGTCAGAACATCTTGCCTAGTTATTATTTATTGGTTTCTCACAACATATATTCATAGAACCACAGAATATTCTGAGTTGGAAGGGACCCACAAGGATTATTGAGTCCAATTCTTTGCCCTGCACAGAACCATCCCCAAGAGTCACACCATGTGCCAGAGAGCATTGTCCAAACACTCCTTGAACTCTGGCTTGGTGCTGTGACCAGTTCTCTGGGGAGCTGTAACAGTGCTCAGCCCCATACTGAGACTTTTTACTCCCTATTATATCCCTGCCTCATGAAAAACACTCTGAATCTTGATTGTTTATAAACGTTCCCTGCTTTTTTCTGCCACAGACTTCCATTTGCTTCAAAACAATATCTGTGTATTTATATGTAATGACTTAATCTTAGCCACATTATTGAATATTATTTTACTCAGAGCTCATTTTTTTTATCCACGCACAGAGATGAGACGTAATTGATTTTTTTTCCTCTGTGCACATTATTCAGATATATCTCTGAATGTAGAATTTCTTATCTTTATGAAGAGTTTTTCTACACAGCATATAGTTACAGTGTCCAAGCATGTGAAAAGTATTTGATAACTACCATCATAACTGCCTCTTATTGCATAGTGTTATCTACCTACCAACTAAAAAGAAGATGAGATAAAATAAGCTCTGTAATTTTGAGTATTAGTTTGGAAACGTCCAAACCGTTTTTGTTTTCAGAGTCATGAAAATGAAGCATCGTAAATTGACCAAAAAAGCGAAATAGGAATTGGCCAAAATGTTTCTCCTATGTAGACTCTAAACTGGCAGACTAGCAATAAATTATCTTGGTTTAAGACAATTTAAAGAGGTGGAGACTCTAAAATGAGTTACCTCCCCTTAGCTTTACCAATCCCTTTCCACCAATAAGGAACGAATATGAGTAGGTGTAAGGAGAAAAAAATAACTATTTACTAACAAGCAGAACAACAAAAGGTAAAAGAAAAGATGGTAAATAGCCACTAGATACAAAATTGCCAAATCTCACAAACTCTAGGGGTGCAAACAGAGACCCAAAATGCCAGAAATATCCTTCCCAACATGGTGCCTGTGTAGCTTGAAAGACAAAGAGAAATGACATCAGTGCCCTGCCCAAGATGGTACTCCCCAGGCGACTGCATGGTCCAGGAGGCAAAGGGAGAAAAGATGGTGAGAAAAAAGAACCTGGGAAGGTGACAGCTGCTCCAGTGGCAGATGAAGACCTGCCAGGGCGTGTGGGCTCAGCTCTGCTGCCTGCTGCTCCCTCCTGCTGCCCATGGGATTCTGCCAGTGTTGGTGCCGATGGATGTCCTCTGAGCCACTGCTGTTTTGTGGGGGAAATCCACTCTGTCGGTGCTGGCACGGTGTGACCCAGCCCCATGGGACCAGCTCAAGCCTCACTGCCTGTGGAATTGCCAAATTTCACTCTGAGAACAGATTTTAGCTGTGAAATGCAGTTTTTCCAAGTTGCTACAGGGGCAAGCCCAGAAACCTGCCCAAAGCAACCCGCTCCAAAGGGCAGCATCCACCTGCAGCAAAGGCTGCCAGGCAAAGGAGGCAGTCAGCTTGGGTGCCCTGGCCTTCTAAAGGGACCAGCAGATCCCGACTGCCTCGCGATTCAGGTTCAGGATGAGCCGGGCTTTAAATAGACAGTAACAGATAGATATGGAATATTATAACATTCTGGGTTACCCATGACAGACGCTTTATGGGCAAGCTAGTCAAAAAAATGAAACAGCTCGGAAGACATCCATTTGGAGATAATTTTATGTGCTCCCCAGCACTTTTAGTAGATCCCATTTCATCACAAGAAAAGCATAAATGACAGTTTTATCTAATTAAGAGACAACAACTCAAGTAGAGCAGGTGTTTGTGTGAGGTTTGTGCAAAAAACCAGCTGAGTGGTGCAGAGAGAATCTTGCTGAGGGCCGAGCATGTGTGTGTGTGTCCATGTGTCCATGAATATGTCTGTGCATCTGTGTCTGTGTGTGTCCATGTGTGCACATGCACGAAGCAACACAGAAAATTCTGCAGCAGAACAGGACTCGTGTGACAAAACCTTAGATGGAGTCAATGATCCACCTCTGAAACTCCCAGAATCTGAGTGCTAGAAATACTGGAAGGGTTAACTTCCTGAGCTGCTGATACTACAGTGTGAGATCATGGGGAAAAACACTGTAGAGGAGACTTAACTTCTGATTTCTTTAAGTTGCAGAGCCACGGGAATCACTGTTAGCTTGTCTGCTCATGCTTGCAGTGAAGCAGAAATCTCTCTCACACTGAGCTTCTTTCTCAGAGAGAGAAAGAAGAAATGCAGGTAGCTTCTTTCCTCAAGGGCAGGAGATGGATGAATTGGGGAGAGCTGTAGAAATAGCTTTCTATGAGCTATTTCTGCTCAAAGAAACAAACGAGAGGAAATCAGGATGAGTAGTAATAGAGGACTGGAGATACCAGGGAAATTGTGAATAGTTTCTTTAGTCAATTAGATTTTCTCTGAAACTGATCACTATATGTTTTAGATTCTTTTTGCCTGGCAGAGATAGGGCATTTCTGCATTTTTAAAGAGTAAAAATTGTGATCCAGGGCACAGTGCCTTAGAGAACGTCTTCAGCATGTACTGGTATCTTCCAGTGCACAGACCTAGCTGGTGTCAAAAGCCAGAACTCTGTGGATTTCACAGAAAAGGAACGAGGAATAATTTTAGGATAAGATAATTACACAATATAAATTAGGGTAATTATTGGCAATTCCTGAATGCAATTATGTTGTGTATGCTTAAATTAATAATTATACTATCTTCATGCAAAACCTTCGGTTTCTCTCTGCCTTCTTATAACTTGTCCAGAATACTGAAATCTTCTGAATCAAACTTCATGTCTTTTGGGAAATTAAAATTCTTTGGATTTATTAATAGTGTATTAAAATAGTTTCATTTATACTGAACCTCCAAACCCCACCTGTTTACACCATAAAAACCCTCAAATCGCAGAGATGATATTTTGCCTTGCCAAGTTCATTCATAAAAATCAACATATTTCCTTGGAGGGATGGAGAGAAATAATATTTAGAATGAAATGGTTTTGTGATGCCATCTTAAAGAGAAGAAAATTCTCAGATCCTTCCTTATATAAAACTTGCTCATCTCCTCGGTAAGTCTCCAGCTCAGATTTATCTCAGAAATTATATCCACTTTATTTTGTTGAAGATCGAATCTTCACAGCTCCTTCAGTTTACCATTGCTCCTAATAAATAAACAAATCAATAAATCCATCACATTAGCAGGCATAGCTAGCAATTCCCAGACTGTTCTTAGCAGAAATATGGCAAATATTGCCATATTGCTGTCACAGGTAGTCAGTGTGTTCCAGCCAGAAGCAGTCGTTCTCTGAGTGAAAACTAAATCATAGCTTGACTTTACTGGCAGTAAACCTGTCTGTTTTCCATTATGTTTGTATGTTATCAAACTGTGATCAATTAAAATAAATTCTGCAGTAACATATAAAACTCTGAAGTCATTGGGCCATGTTCTGCTTTTTTTTTAATTCTGGATTTGTAACAGGGTGTCTGGGATCCTATTCAGCACTCAGCCCCATACCTCTGTCTTCTCATGAAAGGGACTGAAAGATTCAGTTGGTTAGAATCAATTTCCCCCTTTTTTTGTCTTTTTACAAGCTTGGAAATAAGCACAGGAAGCTTTATTGAAGCTGATAAAAACTCATGGAAAGATTGTTAAAGTATTTGAATGACTTTAGTCCAATTAAATTTTGTAACGAGGTTGTTTCCTTGCAGCCACCTTGAATGGGTTGATTTCATGCCCTGATCCAATGTTTACTGAAGAGAAAGTGAGCACTGACACCTACTTCAATTTAATTAATGCGCTGGATTGGGCCCGCAATTAATTTATATTCTTGCCTAATGAAATCTATTGGAGGGAGTTATTTTTTACCTCTTTTAGCTGCAGTTACTAGGTCCACCATTTTTATTAAATTTACTAAGCAAATTACTTATGCAAATATATCAGACAGGTTGTTAGCTTTCAAGGGTCTGGTGCAAGGCCCATTAAAATCAGTCTGAGTTATCCCATTTACTCAAATGGGCTTTCCAGCAGGCTCTGGTACAGAGTTAATGCTGCCTAACAGCATATGTGGCAACTTTAATTCATGCTTCATGGTGTTGACTCTAATGCCACTAGTCTTAACTAAAATTCACTCTTACAGGTGGTATATAAATATAAAGTGGGGACCTACTCCACACCAGAGATCTTGGTATTGGAAGACGAAAGGCAGAAAAGGGGAGGAGAGCCTGGAGGTTTTGCTTCATTCAAATTAAGCATGTTTGCGTCTTACTTGCTGTGATAATGACTGTGTAATACAAACATTTATAGCAGCATGTGGGTAATAGCAGTTCTGTGATTTTCTGTGACTAAATCCCTGTGATTCATGAGCAAAATATTTGCAGTGCCAACCTGTGAAGTTTGCTTTACAGTCAGGGAACAGGATCATGTGCACCATGGATGCAAAGACAATAATACAGCAAAGCATAAGTATTCAGAAAATGTTTATCAAACAACAGCAAGCCTTTAGCAAACCCCTATCCCACAAATATGTCATTCTGTCCATGACAAGGAGCACTTATTGACTTAACACCTTTTATATTGTAAAGGCTCCTTTCTCCCAAATCATCAGCTCATGAGCTCTATTTACTGCAAACACAGTTTGATGCTTAGCACATTGCAATAAAAATGCATTTAAAAGCACCTATTTGATCTGACAACAATGAAATACAGATACATCCAGCTGTAGTTATTGCAGTTCATGAAGCAGTACATACCAAATTTTATTTGCTTTAAACACTGCTCTGATTTTTATGTTTTTATATGTTCCTCAGCTACTTCTCTTAAGGTGAAGGTGGTTGTGAGGCAGCACTTCTGGTCCTTAGATCATAACTTAGCCAGCACAGCTGTGTGAGTAAATTTCAAAAGATATAGGACCAAATTAAAATGGCAGCTTTTAGGACCTAATTAAAATGTCTTTTTTATGGTACACAAAAAAAGATGTTATACGCACATTTTAAAACCCTTTCTTTAATTTTGGTTATTTGCCATATGCAAGGTAAAAAATAAGTGCAAAATAAAACACAGAGTGCAAAGCAAAATGTACTCAGCTTTCTACTTAAAAAGTCATGATTCTTTTAGCTATAACAGAACATCAACAATTTACTGCTGTTTTTCATGTGGGTCTAAACTGAGACTCAGTGCTTTGCAGTGCAGAGGTTATTTTTGCTGAAATTGTTTTTGTTTAGTTTGCTCTTTATCTGTGTGCAAACACTGAATTCTTGAGGATCTTTACTCCTGCTTTTCAGTGATCACACAGCCTGGATACAAAAAACTAAGCTTTTATCCAGTCTGCCTTAGAACTCATCATTTTCAGTAGATTTATTGTCAAATCCTTAAACAGTTTCAAAGAGATACTGCTTTTTAAAAAAGTAACCTGTACAATATCTCCTCCACTCCTGCATGTAGTCTGCAAATGAGAGTCACACAGCACTCAGGAGGTGAGTGCTGCCTTGGGAACATCTTTTCTGCATTTGGGAAAAGGCGAGGGAAACATTTTCTTGGCACGCCAGTATTAGAGAATTGTTGAATAGAACGATATTAAGTGACAAAAATGATATGTGGGCCACAAAGAGCCCAATTTGCATCGAAAAGGCTTCGCTTCAGATTCTGCTGTTTAAATAACTTTAATATATACCTACAAAAGGAAAATATAAGATTCATGGATAAGTTTAAAGTTAGTTTTTCTGGCTAAACTGGATGAGTGTATTACTGCGTGACTCAGTACATGGAGAGTGTTTGTGATGAGTCTCTCATTAGTGCCAGCTCATTTTTCACTGCAAACCACATCACAGCGTTAACATGTTGGTTTAATTCTACACAGTGGCAAGGAAACAGAATTACTATTGCCACTTTTTAGAAGGAAACGTGTCAGTAGCAGATACTTCAATGATGAGCTTAAAATAAATAATTACATAGATGGTAGCTTTGAATGCAAGTAATTTGCTTTGCATTAATGTTGCTTGAGATTTCAGTTGAAATTAGTTAATGATTTTTGATATTTGCATATTCTTAATTAGTCTGTTTTAAATGTTAGCTATGTACAAATTAATGGTTTTAAAATTTTCAAAAGTTTTAGCAGGCACATTTAATTTATAATTAAGACAAGTGCTTATGTAAAGAAAGGAGATTGAACTTGGGAGCAGAATTTTGGCAGACCACGGAAATAATGATGTTTTATAGAATGTCATCCAGAGCACAATTTTCCTGTTGTAGCTGAAACCAAACACATGTGAACTAATTAACATATAACATGAGTTAATGAGCAAGGGATAGTCTTATGATCTTTGAAGTATGTTCTCATCTCATGCATTGTTCTGATCTAAAATTATTTAACTGATTTCAGGGTATGACTTTGGATTTTTTTTTTAATGTACTGCAAACATAAAACAGATCTCAATAAGACCCCTGCTTAACCTTACCCCTAACTTAACCTGGACACATCTTCACTGCCATCAGTGAATATTGAACACTCTAAAATAATTGCTATGCGAGTCAGGAAGAACTTCATCCTACAAATGATTTTCTAACAACCAGAGGGAATTATGATAGAAATTAGTAGTAGTAGCAGTAGTAATAGTAGTCATAATAATAATAGTAATAATAATATTAATAATAATAATAGAAAAATAATCATCCCGTATTCAAAAAAGTATTCAAGCATTTCCCTAAATACTGAATTTAGAACGGCATTATTTACACGCATAAGCTCATTATATTATTGGGACCATAAGGCTAAACTGTTCTGTGTTACAAAAGTCTGAAAATGGTTTAATATTCAAGACCAGATCCATAACAAGCAACGCATTCAAGAAATATGGAGTTTAAGAGGGGATTTCAGTTTACAGAGCAAATATGGGTAGAAACATGTGAGCAAACATCTCAGGAACAGGAAATTAAACTGGGTCAGAAATGTTCACAAATGTATTATTAATGCAATCTTTCCTGCAACATAAACAGGCAACCACAAGAAAGTCAAATGTATTGTAACTGTGTGGGGTTAATTTCCATAGTATCAGAAAAAACACACAAAAACTAACACAGGACTATGCAAGGACAAAAGCATGTGCATAAGCAGAACTGACTGCAGCTTAAGTCATTTTCTCTGCCTAAATGCCCCCTGGGCACTGTGAGGAAAGGGTCAGAAATAACAGAATGAAAAAAATACTATCAAATATAATCATACTTTTTTTTTTCCCAGAGCAAGTGCAAACTAAAAATAGAAAATAACTTTTTTTTTTTTACTTCACTCTGCAAGGTTTAAGAGCACCAGTTCTGTATCAATGGAGAGAGAAATACATTCTCTCAATGACATTTCATCGGTATGTTGACAGAATCCTGACCTTATATACAATTTCAATATGACAAACCAAATTCAAACATCTTTACACACTACTATTATTATCTGCTAAAATATGGGACCAAAGTAGAAAAAAAATGCAAAATACAGAATACTTTCAATTTGTTCAAAACCAATCCACTATATGATTTAAATATCTATAATCAATTATCTAAAGCTAGCTTCCAAAAGTCTTTTGAAAAAGCATAAATGAAAATTCACTTTTGAGACTAACACATTTATAAAAAAAATATGAAACCACAGTCTTTTCAATCCCATGTAAGAGTACACATCTTTGAGGGATTCACAACATAATTGTGAATACAAACAGGACAAATGATCACTGGGCTATTATTTTCACTGAGTAAATATCCAGTTTTTTTGTTTTATGTTTACATTGTATCCAGTGTATCAAATACATTTTTCTAGTGGGATGATATAATTTAATAACATTAAGGGCATGAAATCATGACAGGAAGGTTCTATTGTCTGAAACTTTTCAATTATAATTTTTTAATATAAAGTCAACACAAAAATCAAAAAATTTCTAATCTAGAGAAGGTCTATATGAGACAGAACTTTGAGCTCTTTCTCCTTGTAGCTGCTTCACAAGAAACAAGATGGTGAAATAATGGTAAAATAGTTCGTAAAATGGTAAAATAATGCTAGTATTCTGTGTACCTGAATGCATTGGCAGTTCATTTATTTGTGCAAAATGTTATTGTTATTTTTAATGTAGATATCTTTGAAACTAAGCATGTTTCAACAAAGTTCTCATGCTGTAAAACTCCAACCTAGTATTGCAGAGTACACAAACATACTGATATAACCAGTGAAGTAAAAGTCGTAAAATCATGCCAAAATCCCTGTACTCCCTCACAGAATGTCACGCCTTAGTTCAGCAGTAACATTGGACACCTGAGGGCAGAGGACAATGTTTTCACCATTTCAAAAGACAAACTAAAACCCACTCATGACTTTTGCGTTTGTCTTCTTTGTCTCAGCCCAAGTCAACAGCAAAACTCCTCCTGTCTTTTACAGAGGCAGTGACATTAATTTGACTTACCTTGTCTCTAACAGTTATATTCTATTTTATACTCAGATGCCGCATATTGACCTAGAAAAGATTAAATGTATGGAGCTAAATTCTGGAGATTTTTCTCTTTTCCTGCACATGAAAAGTACAGGAATCTATCACATTTCTTTCATGGGAGACAGAGATGCTATAAAGAAGACAGCATTAGCATAGCCAGCTCCTTAGAATTTAGTTTCCACAAATAGATCTTTTGCTTCTGGTGATAAAATTCAGTTGCAATGGTTTTCACAGGAAAAAATAAGGACTTTAATATCAGAGACAATTTATTTATATACATGATCACGGAAAGCTTTTCCCAGTATTTTCTTCCAGCCATGCAAGCTGGATGCTTGCACTTGTTTATTTATTTATTTATTTACTTTATTTGTTTATTTTATTTCTCTTTTGTCAGCAAACTTTGAATTAGTTAAAGTTTGAAATTCTAAAACCACATTTTTCTTTACTTGTACCCTGGAAAAATATCTAATATTTTCTTTGATTTAATTGTGTATGACATCAAGCTAAGCTAAAGAGTCAGAGTGATAATAAAGTACATTAGCAAAAATTTTTATTGTTACTTTATGAAAAGCTTTTTCTTAATTTGAATTAAAATTGTAACTTGAGGGCTTTTGTTTAAATTGTTACTTGAGGGCTATTTTAAGGCTTTCCAGATACAGGGTGAAAGATCCAGAAAAGGGTATGAACCCTTCTATGCATACACGGCTAAAAAAGTAATAGGATCAAAGTAGATGCTGAACTTGAGCTCTAGAAGGAAAATGCTGCAACAACAAAAATGGAGTTGATGTAAGACAAAATTTTGTTAATACTGTGTTTTGCACTTAGGAGCTGTGTTTTTATACAAGTTGTGTTCTTTTTTTTAAAGAGTTTAGTTACCAAAATCAGCTGCATTCCCAGCAGTTCCTATAGCTATCTCAAAGGCAGTATGAATGATTACTGAAAGATTAGAATCATTAAATATTCCTTTTCTTCCTGTAGGAGCAGCAGCTCCACACCCTCCAACGTGCAGCAGTGACACGTTCACGTGTACCTATGTGCAGCAGTGTCTGTCCCTGGCTGCGAGGTGCAATGGCGTTGAAGAGTGTCCGGATGGAAGCAATGAGATGCTCTGTCCCATGGAGATGCCTCCCACCATGCCTCCAGGCTCCTGCCAGGAAACAGAGTTCCTATGTCCTTCCCAAGGCTGCATCCTGTCCCTCCTGAGGTGTGACGGTGTGCCTGACTGCCGCCTCAGCGAAGATGAAGTTGACTGCCGTAAGTTTCTTTCATTGTTGTACTTATGGTGATGCCTGAGACAGAGGCCAAAACAAATTAGGAGTGTAAATTGCAGACAAATTTATTCGAGGTCTTCAAGGTACATTCAGGCAAGCAAAGGTCCCCCTCAGGGACTACACCCAAAATGGACAATGGGTCATGAGCCCTTCACCTTTTATAAGTTCTGTCCATTAGCATATTCGCCCTTAATTCTCCAATTGCACCCTCAGATGATGATGTTCACCACCCCAGGCCTGCTCGCCCCAACTCACTGCTGTTTACATATTTTCGGGCCCTAAGGCAATGAATATGTCCTTGGATCTGTATTCAGAGAGCCTTGTTTTGGCTAAAGGTGCTGGGAACAGAGGTTTTTACGCATTTTGCAAGAAGCACAAAAATGCAGCAAGTTAGAGATACATGAAGAGAAAAAACTAGAAATACATGAAGGCATCAATGACAATGCTAACTTACCTGCCTAAGCCAGTGAGGTTTTAGGAAAGAAAAAGAGCAACATAGTGGAGTATAAAATTCATCATTCCCGTGTCAAAAAAAACCCCTATTTGTATCACATATAATGCATTAATTGCTTTGCATTTCCAAATAATTTTCCTTATGCATTTTATTTCCTAGCTATCAACTTTTGTAAATGCTTTAACAAAATTCTCTTGTATTTCTGTTAATATTTACAAGCATTTCCACATTTTTTCCATAAATCAGTCAGCTGCATTTGAATTGCCTCTGAAAGCTCTGATTATGATATGACAGAAAGGTAGATTTTCGCAGTTCTGTAATTCAGCAACATTCAAGGCAGTCCTGACCTTTCAAGGATTTTGAAATCAAATCTGTTCATGAAGTAGCAGCAATCTCTGCCCCAAGCAAGGAAAAGGGCTCACAAACTAAACACAAGGACAACAGGCTTTGAAATGTAACTGCAATGAGATGCCATGGAGAAACATCTGAAATACATAGGCACAAAAGAGAGTATCTTCCTGTTTAAAAATATTTCAGTATTAGTTGGTGAACTGAGGCCAAATGTTTAATTCCAGGAATTTCAAAATTAGCTACATAGGGGGAAAAAAGAGCCTTTTTACATACAAAAACTTTTCTTCCTAAACTTCTCACGCTGTAAAATTTTTTTAACATTTTTTTCATCCTTATCAGAATGAAAAAAAATTGATAAAATATCAGTTTCCAGTGGATTAGAAAGTCAAGGTCAAGTTCATTTATATTTTTATCAAAACTACTAATTATAAATGCAGACTACTGCATATGCCATTTATTTTAGCAAATTAGTCTACAAAACTGGCATGGATTTTGCAGACTATCTGTGTATGTCTTTTGTTTAGAATTGAGCTCTGTGGTTTTCTTGGCAAAATACATGATTTTGGAGATAACTTTTATGTTAAATTCTACGTAGCCTGAAGACATGTAGAAATTTTATGTGTTCCTTTCTTCAAATGAACCTCTCATCATTAACCTTCATTTGACCTTGTTTCCTCCTCAACCTGTCCTCTCTTAGAGACCTCCATGCTCTGTTCTATTACATGCACTTCCCAACTCCACACCACAGAAGCTGACGTAGAACCTCAAAACCTGAAAGCCAAAAGATTTCCATGACTTTCTGTATTCCCCAAACAACTGAGATATTGTCTTGTCTTGTTTATTGTATTCTTTTGGTGTCTAAACAATACCCAGGAATTAAGGAGAAATTAAATCCTTGTGTACTCAAAGAACAAGTATTCTCCATAGGTATTCCACACCTTTGGGGTTTTCAGTCTAATGGAAACTTTGTCAAGCCTGTACTTCATTGTTACACCAAATTCAATTTATAGTATACAAACATGTAAGCATTGATAGGATAAGACAGAAATACAGAAGCAGCAATTCATGTTTCTTCTCTGAAGAAGATACTTGTTGCAGGCAAAGCAAAAAGAAAGCGATTCGGAATGAAATCAGTGGAAAGTTCATTACTGTCACAGCTGGTGCTCAGATCCAACTGCATAAGCTATGAGAGCACAGCGTTTAATCTCTAGCTTTCTACTTTTAACAGGTGAAAAGCCATAGAAGTTTGTCGACAAGGGTAGTTCAGAGAGAAAAAGTAAATACCTCAGAAATTTTATTTATATTATTGAAAATTATGCATAATGTATAGTATTGAATGTTGTGCCAGTAACTCCAGTCTATGTGTACTCTACTAATAGCACAGATTGAGAGTGGGTTTTTATTTTTTTAGATTTTAATTTTTTTTTTAATTTTGGTGCAGATCAAATCTACCTGCTCATTTTAGAAAACTTCCTTTAGGAATTACTGACACTTTCCATTTTGTGTCCCATAGCAATTTTATTCATTGAAGTGTAACAACAAATGATCAAAAATATTCTGGGTTCTGAATTCAGGAATTCATCAGAGAAAGTTTTCTTTTGGGGATAAAGACCAGTTGTCAAAATGCATCTTGCAGAGATTAGGGATAAAACCCAAAAGAAGGCCAGGGAAAAAAAAAACCCAAACAAACAAAAAAGCATTAGTCAAGTCCCTACTAAAACACAGTTTCTACCACAGAAATGCTTTTCTTCATGACTTAGAGACTTATGTGGACGGAATTTCCTGTAGAGTTCGCACAGCAGTTAGGTTGTACAATATTATGCTAATACTGTTTTATACCTACTAATGCAGTGGATTTTATTGCTTGTTGCACTTAACAAGAAAATTCTGGACCTGTTTTCCGGTTATAGATGTTCTGCTTGGCTGGCTCTCTTCTTGCTGTCCATTTTATTGAAGGTTATATTATCTCACTTATGTAATCTTTTATATGTCTGATTACAATAGTAAGGGTGTAAAACAAACATGTTAACACCAGTGGGATGCATACGTTACTTTTCCACAGACCAACACACTTTCCCAACTTCATCATCTGATTGAAGTGCTAACAGCAATGAATTAAAAGTAATTTCTTAGTTTTCTGTAGTGCACCAAAATGTATCTCTTGTAGTCCTGCTAAGTTTTAAATATCTATGAAATATTAATAATTTTATCCTTTCAAACAGGCTGTGATATCTTTATCCCTTCTACTGGTTTAATTTGCACCTGGAAAATTAAATATAGATGAAAATCAGATATTTTCACTTTCATATCTTCACTGTTTTTAGTGCCTCTTAATACTCTTTACATCAGCACCAATAACTTGGTGTCATTGTCCTTAACTGCAAAATTTTCTGCAGTTAGATCCATTGCTAACACTATTCCCTCTGCAATGTGTTAAAAAAACTAGTTTCATCATTTTAAAACTAGTGTTTGAATGATAGTTGATTGTTTTGTGATACCTTTTTTATGGGTTTTCTTTGGGATTCTGCAGCGTACACTCTCAACATTTTCAGTTAATATGGACTCCTTTTCTTCACAAATATTACATGGGAAAATTTGGGTTCTGTACCATCTGTGCTCTGTATTTGTTTACTTATTTAGCATCTCAGTAGTAACGTTGTATGTCTTTGAAGATGAAAGCTTCTGGAGGTCACACTGATGCAAGTTTATATCCTACAGTACAAATCAAGTTTTCTGCTAGTTTTTTTTTACAGTGAGAAAAAAAATAAACAGCTGATGATAACCACCATGTTACTCTTCATTTCAGCCATTAAAGATTGTTTCAATGGTTCTTTGTTATGTACGTCAACTAGTCAATGTATAGCACTCTCCCAGCATTGTGATGGAATTGCAGACTGCATTGATTCCCGCCTCGATGAGTCCGGCTGTTCAGGTACTTAGTTTTGCATTAAAATATCATTGAAACAAAGTATAGTTATTTCCTACAGAATCTTTAGGAGGTCCCCAAACTTGACTGAGGTTCCTCTGCTAAAACTTTGTCAAATTATATTAGGCATGAATTTTCCTGATGAAAGTATGACACAGATGAAAGCCTGAGAAAAAGATGAAAAATAATATGTTTAGTTAACATCTTCATAAGAGGTGTTTCTTAAGGTGTAAAGACATTGCTCAAAAAACCCCTACCCTCTGTAATATAATTTGAGAACGTCCCTTGATTTTAGCCAGTTGAGTAGCCCACTTCAGTTAACACGCATTGTTGAGTAATAGGATGCTTATTTGAGTTTTTTTCAAGTGTATTGCAAATCCAGGTTGGAAAATAAACCAAACAACATTTGTTTTAGCACAGTGCATTTGACACAACATTCAGGTTTGGTTTGCCATAGTTAAATGATGGAGGAAGATAAATACAGGACAATAATACACATTCAATGTGAATTAGATTTTTATTAACAAATACATAGATGATGGTGATATAAATAATTGTCTAGATTCAAAACATCCCATTCAATGACACAAAGCTACTGCAGCTCTTCCCCAAGACAGTTATAAAATCTTGACCAGTTCTGTGTTGACTGTACTCTGCCAACTTTGCTGAAGTTGCATTATCTGAGAATTTAACTCTCTCTTTTTATAATTTTTATGAGTTATGTGATAAAATTCACAATATATCACATGTATTGCAATAACATAATTCATTATAATATGTTAAATGTTTGTTTAAAAACTAAAGGTTTTACAAACACTTTTTGGTAGGAGGCATCTGTGAGTTTCATTTTGAGTGACACTTGTCCACAAGTATTGTGTTCACTGTCTCTCATAGCATCATGAAATGGTTTCGGTTGGAAGGGACCTTAAAGATCATGAAGCTCCAACGCCCCTGACTTGGGCAGGGACACCTTCTACTAGACCAGGTTGCTCATGTGAGAGAAGGAATCATACCTCAACACTAAAAAAATACTGATTCTGTACTCCTCCACTATTTTATCAGAAAGCAGATCTTTTAAGTAAGTTATTTACTTTTCAAAATTTAATCCTGAAACTTGAGGTGTCTACACTGAATAGCACTGTTATATGCCTCAGTAAACAATTCCATTTTGCATGTATCTAGAACTCTTTAGGTCTAATTTGCATATTGCGAATTATTTTCTTACTAAAGAAGATTGAGGGGATTCTATTTTGGCTTTGGGTTTTTCTTGCTAAAGCAATGTAAAACTAAGCTTCAGTAAATCTAGATGTGATGATGTGGAAATCCAAGTTAAGGGACAGCAAGAGTTTTTAATACAATATCTATTTAAACATCTTTTGACTTTTAAAGCCTGATTTCCCTAGTTCCTATGAGAATATGATTCTAAGTGTTAAAATTCTGAATATCTTTAATAAAAGCTTTGGTCACATAAGAGTGTCTGTTCATGAACGTTATATAAAAGCTATTAATAACAGCATAGACTAAGGGACTAATTAAATACTAGTTCAACTCTTTTGGGTCTTATTTTACATATTCCTATTGTTTGAAAATCAAGTAAGTGGCAAAAACTCAATTTCTGGAGTCAGATGAAAATCTCACTTGAGAAAAGTTTGAAGCCTGTTCAAATGAAGCATCCAGATTCCTATAAGTTTAAGAGCACACCATTGCTTGTAATATACTTATGACTTCAACCTGGTATCACTGAGTCCAGGTCAAAAAAAGAGTTTTGGAAGTGCTAAGCATCAAAAGGACAGGTGTGAATATTTTGCCATTTTGAAAACCAGATAATGACAAATGTAACACCCCGGACGGGAAAATTATAATTTTTACTTTTATGTTTGCAGCTTGTCCTGAAGAATACTGCAAAAATGGAGGAAAATGCAACATCAGAGATGACATTCCATTATGCCAGTAAGTTTCATTGGCAATTGACTTGTGCTTGAGGTTGGATAAAGCTGCTGTTGAAAGAGGTGGTTTGCTCCCCAGGGACTGAAATGACATTCAATAGAAGTGTATTTTTAAAAGTCTCTGTAAGTCCACACTATTTTTATTTTCACTTAGTGAGTGAGACCACATATTGAGAAGAACGTTATTTATCGGATAGAATTTTCTGTAACTTTCATCTGTCATTACATGACACAGCCTCTTGGCCTGACATCTTAACTTTTCTGTGTCTCATGTTCAACATCAACATTTAAAAATACGTGTTCCTGTGCCTTACTTACATCAAGTGTTGTATACTTCAGATGAGACTTTACAGCAGGACACATGCCCATCTTTATCTTCTTGGCAGATTATTGGAAAAAAGAAATAATGTTTTTCCACTTATTCAAAATAAAAAGGGTTAAAAATATGATTGCATTTTTTTTCTGGAAATACTCTCTACTGAAAAAAAATAATGTGTACAATTCTGATGCAGAATGTATGAACCATTAGAAAGAGTCTCAGGCTATCTAAAGCAACTCATTTACACAAGATATCGCTCTGTTTCCCATTGGGAAATTAGAGAAGACTTTTTAAGTGCAAAGGAAGTGATGGTATGTGTTATCCTGCTTTTGCCCTTCACATGCTTCAGTGGAGCTTGCCAAAGAGTTTGCCAAACTACTAAAGAAGTGACTCTTTTATCAGAGTAGCTATCTTAGTCAAGACTAGATGTTAAACTTTGTCTCCTAGTCGCTAGGAAACACACATTAATAAGCCTGCTTTGTCTTTCAAGACAGGTTTATCCTTTATTGGCTGAAGAAAAGTAATATACAAAGTACTCAGAAAATACAGGGACATTCGTATAGGGTATTTCAATCTGGCTCTCAGAAAACACCGTTAATTACCTGCAGATTTCCCCAAAAATGTCCACAGTCATAGAACAGAGAATGGTCTCTGCAAGAATATTGGAATTTTACTAAGGTGGATGTTTCAAAATTTCTTAAAACACATAAAGAAAGAAAGGGGACAAAAACAATAGGGAAAGATTGCAGATGAAACAGAATGAAAAGTCAGCAGAAAATAAAGGGATTTGCAATAGGGGACTTGCAATTTGCAGATTAAATCATTGATCAAAAAGAAAATTGCTTGTAGGAACAAAGCACTGGGGGAGTAATTGAGATTTTAAGTATACAAGAGAATTATAAGAATTGAACTTCTAGTGAGACTTGCAAAAGAAAGTAACCCAAACTAGCAAATCTTTTTTTTATCCGCAGAAATAAAAGACAGTTGGAATAAAAAGAGTAAATTAAACTAGTAAATAGGGTACTTTCTCTCAGCATTCAGTAAGAAACATATTTAATTCTGATGCAATGCAAAGGCAATCAGAACAAAGGAACAAAACCAAAAATTACTTAACTGATGGGCCAACATAACTCCAAGAGCTGTACATGCTTGTGTTGGGAACATAAGTCACAAGATGACTGTCTCAAGAACGCCAGAACACCAGTGCATGTTGCAATAAACTGTCTGAAAACTGCCCATAGGGGAAGTGGCTGGAGAACAGCAAAAGGAGAAGGAAAGGAACAGCCAGACTAAGAGTCTGATATCAATGCCATTCAAGGCTTTATAATATTTTTAAGGAATTACTTAAACATGTAACAGGAGAGTTAAGCATTAGTAAGATAAACTTCTGCATGGCTTTTTGAAATTCCATGTCAACACCATGAAAAGAAAAAAAAATAACAAAAATGTACCTAAAATAATAAGAAATTTAGAAGTATATCAGTTTTCAATACCCAGGGGAAAGAAACCAACAAAAAACCAAAACAAAAACAAACAACCCCCCCAAACATAATAACAGTACCAACAACAAACAAAACAAACAGCATCCCCCCCAAAAACAAAACAAAAATGGAAATTATTTTGAAAAATAACTTTTTTTAACCTTTTTTTTCTCAGTTCTTACTCTAAATTTTCTGAAAAATAAATTATAAGTTAAGGTAGAGATATCTTCCTCCCTTGAGAGCAATTATTCTTCTAGACTGAAGGATGGGTCAAGAGAAAAAGCAGAGTTTATAAGAGTGCAGGAAGCCTGTTGCACGGCAAGGAGATTCCTGAAAAAAACAGAGTACAGATACTGCCCTGCCACAGAAGTGACAGAGAAGGAGAGTCTTGCTAGAAACTCAGAGGTAATTGTGTGGGGGTTAAAGTGATATTAAAAGTCACTGGGTTTGACTAATACTATTCAGTGACACAGTGGAAAAGAGGAAAATTCATTAACATATCCTTTTCTTACTATTTTATCTTGAAAAATGGATTGTGATCTTCCCCCATGTGAGGGGACTGTGCTCAAGTTTCTATAAAACAAAACCTGAGTCTGGAGTTTAAATGTCTCTTTGGCCTCCCCGAGAACGTTGATTTAACAAAAAGTAGACTGGACAGGTCTCAAAGCTTCATCTGATTCAGGGTTCCATCATGTTCCTATAATAACTGAAATTGCTGCTCATTTTAGGTTAGTTTGAGTTACTCTGATAGAAAAGAACAGAGTTTCTGGAAAACATTTTTGCTGTCCATAACAGCTGAGTTTTTCTGTGTTTTTAATGCAATGGGTTTGAAGTAGTTAACTGTATAGACTCCTTCCAGTAGTTTAATGTGCAAGCATGGGAACAGTGAATTTGCAGTAGCTATTTAGTCAAAAGAAACAACTATTTGAAAATACTGAAAGTGGAGAGTAGATTTTATATACTTAGTACTTCTCAAGTTCCTTTGATGCTGTGTTTTAACATGTGTGAACTAGTGTATCTTAGATGTATATAAAGTTAATACGTAGGGCATCACCCTGTCTTTCAATAGTTTGTAACGAGGAGGGATCAGCAGCAGGTGGAAGGTGAGCTCTGACACCCCTCTGTGAAGAGACATCTGTAGACCTGGTGGAAAAGAGAGCAGTGGATACAAGTCTAGATAAAGTTTCAGTACATATTGGAGTGGGTAAGATATTTAGTGTATCAGGCTGCTGTAATTTTTGTTCATTCTACTGAAAACAGCTTCTCTAAGCTGGCACATAATGACTGCAATAACACCAGTGAGATTCCAGTGTTTGAGAATGTGACTACTGGTTGATGTTCTGGTGGATGTTCTCCGGGAGACTTGGGCAGTAAAAGCAGAGCAATGGTGCTTTGGGGGTGATGTTTATCTTCCTGCTTGAGCTAAACACAGCTTGATGGCTGTCCTGGTCCCTGGTATTTGAATTTTTGAGTTAGCTTTGAAAATCACTTGCATTTGTTTCTGCTATTTGGTCAGGAGATTTATTGGGGTGCATATCAAACACATTTCTCTTATATTTACTATTTCATGGGTGTTTTCTTTGTCTGCCAGACTAGATGGAGCTTTAGTCTGAAATTCTATGGCCACTCTCATTTGACAAAATGTGACTCCTATTTTCCCTGACTGAGGTCTCTTCTGCAGTCAATGTGCAGCCAAGTGGCTGCTGCTGGCAATCAGCTACTGTGGTTGCACAAGCAAATCATGATAATTTGAGCAATAATGACTAGAATTTTTGTAATTTCAGTCCACTGATTTCAAAACCATTCCTTTGATTATATGTATACTTTTCCCAACCGTTTGTCCAGTGTTTCTTTGTGTTTGTTTTATTTTTGTTTTCAAGTGAGACCACAGACTCCTGGAAAGATAGGAGAGGAATATAGAGCAGAACGAGCAAGCTGGGCAAAGTGTGTTTGTAACACACTGAAGTGAAAGGGTGAGGCTTCAAAGACTACTAGTGTTGAAAGAAAAAAAAAACCTACAGAGAACAGAAAGAACCCAAAACAAATCAGAATGTTCTTACATACTTTTCCTTCTCATCCAACTGGACAAGAGTAATACTAAACATGCACATTTTAAATGTACTAAACTTCACATATAAAAATATTAAATCATCTTCAGATCATCAAATGGTTTAGGTTGTAAGGAACCTGTAAAGTTAATCTAGTCCAACCCCCCTGCAATGAGCAGTTTCATCTTCAATTAGATCAGGTTGCTTAGAGCCCCATCCAACTTGACCTTGAATCTATCACATCTCTGGGCAACCTGTTTCAGCATTTCACAAAGTTAATTGTAAAAAATTTCTTCCTTTCATCTAGTCTGAATCTCCCCTTTACTTTAAAAGCAATAATCCTGGCCCTATTGCTGTAGGCCCTACTAAAAACAGAACAGAACAGTTTAGGTTGGAAAAGACATAATACAATGCTTGACTTTACCTTTATTTTACACAAATATTTTCAACATAATATACTAAATTTCAGAGCAGTTATACTGACTAGTACTGAAGAGTATAATTAGAGAACTTTTATTAATGTCTGAACTATAAGAAGCTTCTATCCTTTAGCAAGAAGAAAAAAGTAATTGCATTCACTGGCCTGTAATTAAACAATCATATTACAGATTAGAAATAAATCTTTATTAAACAGTTTTAAAATTCATTGAATACGTAACATCTAGCTAACTGAGCTGTGGAGATTAGAATTGCAAGGAGTCATTACAAATAGATAATTAATTATGCTTATCTTTGTAGTTGTGTATCTAAATGCTGATTTGGCCCAAAATATAGAAACCGAATTATTTTGTTTGTTCCTTTTATGTGATGAAAGTAAAGAAGATACTTTCCCTTTTATTTTTTAGAAAAGTAATTGATTTTACAGCGTAATAGTTCATTCAGAGAAGGGGAATTCCTGCTTATTCTTTTTGTAAAAGCTACAGGTTGATTGGTGATCTGTTTTTTGCTTCTTCTCATTTTTACAATGAGCTTATTATTGTAACACAGATGATCTGGTTTAAATTGCAAACAAAGTATTTTATCCTGAGTAGTACAATAGTAAACAATATTCCACAAAATTTAAAGAAAAAAGGGTGGGGTTTCTTTCGCTTGAGATGTTTTTTCAGAATCTAGTTTTGTTTTCAAAAGTAACTTCTGCTAAGCACAATAAAGGCTTTAAGAGCCCTGCAAAGCAGCATGCAGCTTTAAATATTATCTTGGTAGACCGATACCTTTTCCAATTAAGTATCAGATATTGCAAAGGAGGGAAATCCTGCCTCCTCACTGGACAATATCTTTCAGTGAGGAATGTAGGTTTGGTTTTGGTTTTTTTTCCTAAATGTGTTTGACTTTAGATCTAATCTTACCTGTACTGGGTTACTGGATTTTTGAGAATGGATGGTGGTAGTTATCTGTAAAAACTAAAAGTGGGAGGATTTTTTCAATATCATACAGGATGTCATGAAAATGGAGTGATTATAGTATTCTAGCCTAAGAAAATAAAATTTTTGGAAGCATCTAGAATATGATTTAATGGAAATACGAAGTCTAAACACTGATGATATAGAAACACCTAATTCAGAAGAAATGAGAGTTTATAAAAGGAGAAGATGGCAGTTTCCATTTCAGTTACATTTTCTCCTGCTGCTCTCAGAAATTCCTATTTCAGAGGGAGGATTGCTGACATAGCATCTGCTGATTCACTGCAGATTATTAACTGTTCAAACAAAGCAAATTGGCACTGATTTCACTTCTTCCCTAAGAATTTTCATTTAGATTTACTGAACAAATGGGACACAGATAAATTGATAAAGATATTTTGAGCATGTACACCTACTCAGGAAAGTTGTAGTCATGAAAATCAATTGCACATAGAGAAGCAATGAAATAAGGATGTAGCCATGAATAAAAACAAAAGTTATGATAAGTAGTCAAAAACATAAGACATTGAAAACAAATATCATGCTAAGATTTGGCTTTTGGGAAGCAAAGACATACATACAAACATACATAGTTAGTATAGAGAAGGGGTATTTTTCCGTATCTTTCCTTTACCCAAGTTTCATTTGAAAAGTGATGCTGAGGCAAATTAAATTACAAATTCAAGTTACCTGAGTTGGGTAAAATTAAGAATGGGAAGATAAATTAATAAGTCTGTTCTCCAGAATAAACTAGACATAATTTGTCATGAAAACAAATATACAATATATTGATGGAAATGCATTTTAAGAATTTGCTTACAGGAAACTCTTCCCAAAAGTTTCTATTTATTACATTATTTTTGTTTACTCTTGATCCTTTCTTATATGGAAATATTTCATGAAATCAAGATGCTTGATACAACAACACACTTGCCTTTTGGTTTTTCATCTTTCTAACTTCATAGCCTTTTCCAAAGGAGAATTCCATAGGGATTATGGTGCAATGTGACAGAAACTTAGATTCAAAAATCTCAGTGTTTGGTCTATTTTGCAATAGTTGGGATGAAACAGCTTTTCCTTCTCATGCTGATTGCCTACTCACAGGATGTTCAGGGATCATTTCACAGCACAAAAAAAATGGAAAATCTGTTGAATCCTTCATATATCAGAATTCAGGAAATACTGGTCCTCCATATAGAAAGATATCTGTCAAATTTGTTTAATAAGTTGGGTTTTTTTAATTTAGGTTTTCTCCACTTATACCAGGTGACTTCAAAGTAAATACATTTGGCCAAATTAGTTTTACCTAATGAGAAACTTGTCATTGAGCAAATTAGCAATGGCATATACTGGCTGTCTTTGTATTTAGAAGAAGTTTTCTTCAGGTTTTGCTCTATTTCTTCCTCTGCAGATAATAGTATGATCCTGAGGTCAGCTTTTTATCACACTGAAGCAAGCTGCTTCATGCAGTTTGTAACTTCTAGAAATGATGAAAAAAACCTGACTGACATTTATCTTAGTCAAACCTAACTGAATATATAGGGCAGTTTGCCACCTTCTGCAGTGAGGCAGAAATATCCCATGAAGTTCTCTTGTGAGTGGTCTGAATCAGTTGATTCCTGAATCCAATGATTTCAGAAGGAATCTCTCTTTTTCTGTTTTTATTTTTTATTATAAAACTAAACCAGGGTTGTCTCTATGTAACTGTTAAAGTTTGCAGCACATAACTGAAAGCCAGATGTTAGAGTAAATTAAATAAATACCACAAAATAGACACAAAGCACGGTCTCACAACAAATGTTTCTGATCACTTTTTTTAGAAATCTCTAATTCAAATGTAAATCAGAGTTTCTCAATTTAACTCAGGTTTTGGTCTGTTTTTGCACAGAAAAACAAAGGTCAAGATATCTTTAAAACTGGAAACAAACGAAGTAGCTTACAGTCTTACTCTGTTTTCCTGAGGTGAAATATTACTGTGACAAGGAAAAGGTCTCTCTAGAATGACCTATTGATAGAATATGAAGAGCACTCATAATGGAAGTGCTTATTTCAGATATAGCCCACTGGTCATACTGGAAGGCAAACTGTGAACTATGTATTTTCAAATTGCTCTTAATGACATGTTTGCTGAGAGGGGAGATTTTTACCTGTAAAGAAAATCAGCAAGGAATTTCTGGGACAATTTCTAAATTGAAGAACTTGCTGAACATACTGTACGACCTTTTCTTGCAAGATTTTGGAGATGAAAGGTGCTAACACAGTTTTGGGAATAAAAGTAACTGCATGTTTCACTATAAAAAGTGATTTTCCTACATTATCAGTGTCATTGCAACTCTCAAGATCAGAGACAGAATTATATTTAGTGTCTGAACAAAATAATTGATATTTTAATTTGAAGATACTATAATCTTATTGGTAAAGGTATAATTTAGTAGCTACAGTGAAAATTACTTGGACATATAATAACAATTAGGCGAAAAAAATTCTCCACAGCTGGATCAGCAATGCTTAAGTTGCTGAAAGCATTCAATCTCTCTGATAAATATCCTATATTTCTCTTTTGATTTTCAATTCATTCTTTAAAAAGATTCAAAGCAAAATGAGGAAACAACAAGGTGTAGGAAACCACAACTGAATTTTTATTATTACTAAGTACAATGAACCTTTACCTCAGAATGACTTACATGACAAAACTATAGACTTTATTACATTAAAAATTCAGGAGAGAGGTTTGTTTCCAGTAAGGAAAAGCTTAGGATGTGGGAAGTGCATATGTAGGAGAGGATGTCTTTTGAGTGATAATACGAAAGATTTTTATATGGGAGAATCCTAATTAATGTTGGATATTGGATGTTTGCCAAAGTATGGAGTGTCCCCTGAAGGGTTACTCCTACTAACACCAGATGCTCAAGAGTAGGAAACATGGATAGAAAACTTTAAATCAAAACATTTTTGTTCTATTTTGCTCAAAACAGGAAAGAATAGCAGTAAAATAATAAATACTTTTCAAAAGAGAGAAAAAAGGGAACAATTGAGAAAGTATAAACAAGGATTGCAAAGATTCTTGTGCTACAGCCACTTCTTCTGCACATTCATGTGCCTGTCTTTTGCCCACAGAAATTTTAAAACATCTGGGTATATCTATTTATAGGCAATAAATTACTCTACATTTTTTTGATTATATTAAGTCAAACAATAGTTTAAATGTCTGGTTTCAGAATGTCTTACTTAGCTTGAGTAACAATCTTTTTTCAGATTCAATCTTCCTGGATTTAAATGAAAGTAAGAAACAGTAGTTGGAATGAAAAGCAGTATATTCACTCCCTAAGATTATAGCTGCATGCCTGCATATCAGATTTCATTGTCTAGAATGACAATCAGCTCAGTGCTGGAGTCCTCTCTGTAGGAGGCACCTGGAGGCTGCAGGTTGGACACACCTACAGCAAAACAGAATGTGTCATAAAAGCTGTAAGGGAGGCTTTTGGAAAACACATATATCCTGGAGCATGTTGATAATAATTTTGAAGCGCAACTAAAATGAGGAGTACTCTGATGCAAATAGGGCTGGGCTGAGGATGTCAGGAAAGTTGGGAATGGTGGAGGTTTGTATTTGAGGATCTGTGCTATTGTGTAAATCGTGCAGAAAAGATATACATCTTGTTTTCTGTACTAACCACGTCCTAATACATGGCCTACTGAGCCTGACCCACTAGACATGCTGGCGTCACAATGCCATCAAGCTATCTTGCATGTTTGCAATTTTCCTTCTTGTTCACTCAGTGTGAATTTAAGTCTCCAAGAATTATACCTTTTGTGCGGTTGCTAGGTGGCTTAGGGATTTCCTAAAAGCAGCAAATTCTACTAAATTAAGAACTTTTGAACTTTTCTTGCCAGCTTTTGCAGTGTTGACTGATCTGGAAAGCTCCATGCATTTTAATTTTAAACACATACAAACACAGAGGATTTTTCTCACTGCTTTGAAGGAGCTTTTCATGTTTGCTATTGCTCTAATCAGCTACCAGGCTACATCTCTAAGTGGGAAGCAGTAACTGTGTGCTGTTCCCACACAGACATTTGGATGTGCTTTGGGGGAAAAGTACACATACCTTTAAGCTAAAATAATTTTGTCTGCATCTGGTGTGAAAGTCATATTTTCAATGTACAGAAATATTTTTCATTAAAAATGTGTGTTAGATTGCAAGACATAAATGAATTTTGAAATGTCCTCTACAGTGTATCAAGGTAATGTGGCTCGTACAAGAATTACAGTATGGATCTCAACACCAGAGTTACTGCAGGAATAAAATTCTGGGGTGGGTTGACCCTGGCTGGGTACCAGATGCCCACCAAAGCCACTCTATCACTCCCTGCCTCAGATGGACAGGGGATGAAAAATATAATGAAAAGTTTGTACTTTGAGATAAAGACCAGGAGAGGTCACTGAGCAATTACCATCACAGGCAAACTTAGGGAAATTATTTTAATTTATTACCAATCAGATCTGAGTTGGGTAATGAGAAATAAAAACTAGATTTTAAAATGCCGTCCCCTCACCCCTCCCTTCTTCCCAGACTCAGCTCCATGTTTACTAGGTTAACTTTGCACTAGGATATGAGAACATAGTCTTAAGCTGTTCCAGGGGAGCTTTAAGTCAGACATTAGGAAGAAATTCTTCACAGAAGAGGTGATTAGCTATTGGGAGGGCCTGCCCAGGGAGGTGATGGAGTCAGTGCCCCTCCAGGTGTTTAAGAGAAGACTGGATGTGGCACTCAGTGCCGTGGTCTAGTTGACATGGTGGTGCTGTGATATAGGTTGGACTTGATAATCTCAGAGGTCTTTTCTGACAGAAATTATTTTGTGATTCCTCATTTTCTGTGCCTTCTCCCCTCTGGCAGTGCAGAGGGATGAGGAATGAGGATTGCAGTAAGCTCATCACAGATGCTACCACCATCGCTTATGTACTCAGCCCTGGCCAGTGCTGGGTCCATTTTGCAGCCACCTGCCATTGCCTCTGTTGAACATGGACAAAACTTCTAGCAGCTTTTCAGGGAAGCCACCCATGTAGCCCCACTCAACAGATACCAAAACCTTGCTGTGCAAGCACGATAAAATATCAATCATCAAGCTAGGTTTCAGAACTCAGTAAACTGCAGGTGGTTGAGATTTTGTTTGTTCAATTTTAAATGATAGAGGTGAGAAAGGTTTGGATTCAAATGAATTGTGTATTGGGTTTGTGTGACCAGACCTTGGTAGCTGGGAGGGTGGCTACAGGTGGGGCTTCTGTGAAAAGCTGCTGAAAGTTTCCCCCATGTCTGACAGAGCCAATGCCAGCCGGCTCCAGGACAGACCCATCACTGGCCAAGGTCAAGCCAACCAGAGAAGGTAGTAGCACCTCTGTGATAACATAATTAAGAGGAATAAAAAAGTTATTGCATGGGTGTAATTCTGCTCAGAGAGGAGAGAAATGAGAACATGTGAAAGGAGCAATTCTGCAGACACCCAGGTCAGTGGGGAAGGAAGGTCAGGAGATGCTCCAGAGACCAGAGCTGAGATTCCCCTGCAGCCCATGGTGAAGACCATGATGAAGCAGCTGTGCCCCTGCAGCCCATGGAGACCCTTGGAGATGCAGAGATCCACTTGCAGCCCATGGAGGAAACACACACCAGAGCAGGTGGATGCCTGAGAGGAGGCTGTGACCCCAGGGAAAGCCCACACTGGAACAGGCTCCTGGCAGGGACCTGTGGACCCACGGAAAGAGGAGCCCATGCTGGAGCAGGTTTCCTGGCAGGACTTCTGATCCCATGGGGGACCCACTCCAGAGCAGCCTGTTCTTGAAGGACTGCGCCAGGTAGAAAAGGACCCACGTTGGAGCAGTTCATGAAGAACTGTAGCCCATGGGAACCCATGCTGGAGAAGGTTGTGGAGAATTGTCTCTCATGGGATGGACCCCACAGTGGAGCAGAGAAAAGACTCCTCTCCCTGAGCAATGTCGGAAACAACCTGTGACAAACATGATATAGTTGTTCCCCATCTCCCTGTACTGCTAGAGTTGGAGGAGAAAGAGCCTGGGAAGGAGGGGGGAGCATGAGAAAGGTGTTTTTAATATATGTTTTGTGTTCCATTATCCTGCTCTGATTTCGACTGGTAATAAATTCAATTAATTTCCCCAAGTCAAGCCTGTTTTGCCCTTGACAGTAACTGGTGAGGGATCTCTCCTTGTCCTCATCTCAGCTTGTGAACGTTTTTGTTATATTTTCTCTTCCCTGTCCAGTTATGGATGGGAGTGATAGAGTGGCTTTGGTGTGCGCCTGGAATCCAGCCAGAGTCAACCCACCTCAAATTGTTTCCCTGAGGATGAAAAAACTAACTAACCAGGATGATTGATATTTTATTTGCAGTATGCGTACTTTTGTATTAGCAGACTAGATAACAAATTATCTTATGGCTTCCTAACTATGCTGAACGAAACCGTACCTTACCTCACCCTCTGGGCAGCCACATTAAAGCCAAAACCATGGTCATTCTTTCTGCAGTCAGAGACAAAGGATTTTCATCAAGCCCAAACTGTCTTCTCCATTTTTAACTTTAGTTCTGTACATACTTAGGGTACCTTGACTACTGTATAAATTCCTTGGATAGAGGAATGTATCAGCTGTGTATAAACACATGCATTGCATCAAAAAGTGCCTTTGTTGGAAAAGAAAAATGTATTGGAGCCAACAATATGTGACAATGGCTTCTTTAATGTAAGTGCTAGGTGAGATTATACAGTAAGGATTGTCTAAATTCTAATATTAAATGTGTCTAAGATCTGGGTCATTAACTTAGCATATTAGAAAATTATTTTTATTGCTTCATGAGTTTCTTGTTTCCACTTAGAACTTTCCAATTTCTTACTTTAATCTTTTTCCCATTCATCCTTATTAACTATGGCATTTTCTGCTGATGAAATGTCTGCTCAACTGAGATTGGTGGCAAAAGTAGTGCAAATAAAATTCCTTCGGGTTGTAAAATGAAGCTGACAAGTTGACTACCTACTGTAAAATGGAGCCTGTATTACACAGTCCTTGCATGCTTGAGTTTCCTATGCAAGCTACTGATAGTGCAACACTGCGTGACTAGCAGCTGAAAAAAACATTTTTAAGCAGTGCTACACAGAGCTGAATATCCCAATGCTTGCTTTTCACAGAGCAGAATTCCAGTTTAGAAATGGTCATTTCTCCTCTGGTGGCTTCATTTTCAGATTTTAAGTACTCTTTTGCAATCAACTGATTTCTATCAGGTAAATGAAAGTGCATGGTTTTATTTATATGGTAACCTATTAAAAAAAAATTAAAACTTAAAATCCAGGAGTTATTAACAGACTTCAATAGATGGGGGGGGAAAAAAGCTGTTATTTGCCTTGCTTTTCTTTATCCTTTATTCTTAGTCTTTTGTAAATCAATATTTTATAAATGTGAATTTTTTGGGGGACTTAGGAAAGTGGAATAAAGGTCTCCTAAAACTCTTTAATATTTTAGTGTGTGAAAAATATTGTGTTTACACAGTCATAGAAATTCATTACAATTATCTTCCTGCCTCTGTTGCTTTTAGAGTTTAAGGTGAGATGATTTGGCAAAATACATTTTAAGAGGCTACACAGCAGCTACTCGTTATTATAGTTCTAGTGTTTTAATAGGTGTCATCAAATTTTTCTTAATTTTTAAACTTCTCCTATGAGATCAGTAAAGTCTATCACTTCCTTTGTCGCTAATAAGATCAGCACAAAGCCCCACATATGGAGACTGTTGTACTTAATGGAAGTAGCTGAGAACTTTTTTTTTGACAGATCATAAGATAGTAGAGCAAAGCTAAAAATTATATTATCACTGTGTAGCCAATACCATAAACTAGATTATACCAGTATAGCAAATATTCTTCATTTAGTGTTTATATCTACACACACACACACACATATATAATGCTTCTAAAACTATCTTTCTAAAACTTTGTGTCCTTAAAATACTTTTCAGTATGCTGTTACTACAGAGAGCAAGTTTCTGTAAACACAGAAGTTGGTGATATACCTATTGTTTGTTCTGATCTACAAAAATCATACTGCCACAGAACTATGACACTTTGTTTCAAGATGGGACTATATAACACAATTGTGCATTTAAATATAATACAGAGGTTGGTATATTATCAAATTACTCTTTCTTCGATTTTTATATTTATATATTTATTTATATTTTCATTGAAACATATCAGACAGTAAGGCTAAAGTAAGATTTTAGTAAGTGTCACAATGGTACCACCACATTGGACCTTACCATATTTTATTTCTTTCTGTTAAATGTTTTAACCATTGTGTATTTGAAAAAGATGCTGAAACGCTTATCAGCTTTCTCTGTGCAGTCTTATACCTACTAGAAGGTCAATGTCACTTGAATTTTAGTCCTGTGAAAAAGTGTTCCTGAATCCCTTCTCTTTAATCATCCTGAACAACTCCGCAATTCTACACTCTGAACTTCCCCTAGTGGTGCAGGTTTTGTTTGTACCTTGCACATTCTTTCCTGATTATTCATCTTAAGGTGCATTCTTACCCACCACATCCCACTAATTTTTTTTCCCAAACTGTCATCATCATGCATCTCAGTTAATGCAGCATTGGCCCTCCTTGCTTGGATGACTACAAAGTTTTTAGGCCGATGTTCTTCAAAAGCAGCTGCAGAGCGGATTCTTCTTTTCTTTGTCTCTGCTCACTCTTTATTGCATCAAATGTTAATTATTGACCCTGCTTTCCCAGCCTTCATAATTTTTTCCAACTCCATCTATAATTTCTTATTTAGCAAGTATACTTTGAACATGTTTCAAGTACTGGTTGCTCAAACAGAGAATAGATCCTGTCCCCTACACAGTGCACAACAATAGAAATAGATTATGTTTTAACAGATCTCTGCACCCTTATCAAAGTTTAGAGTACCATTAGACAAAACTCTTTATACTTACTGAAGAGAAAGTAGGTTTGTCTTTCAAAACAACTTCATTCCAAAAGTTCATGAAAAAAGGACTGAGTGCAGGAAGGAATTAGGCATATGTTTTACTCCTAAATCCAGAGAATCAAAGTCTAGTACAAAAATCTTGCCTTTGACATTTGAGCTTCTTTTACAATTTTTTTCTTCAGTCTCTAACTTTGATTTTTAAATACTTACATTGGTCCGGTAGTATGAAGTCCTCACAGCTGCCATTGGCATGAAAAAGATGGAACAAATAATTTTGTAAACCTTCAAGATTATCTGTATTTGAACATATCTTCTTACATCTATGAAGAATGTACAAGTAGTCACAAAAAATGCACAACAGTACAATTCAATTGTTAAGGCAGGCTAGATTCAAAGATTCAAAGCTATGCTAATATTACAGAAGCACATGTGTGCTGCAATATTAATCAAATTATACTTTCCTCTTTTTAGGCCAGCTCAAGAAAGTATTTTACAGTTCACAAGGTCCTTGGATAAAAAAAAAGAAAGCAAACAAACTAAACCCCTCAAATTCAGCCAAAACCTTATTTAATACTATGGGCTAAATTCATTCATTTGTACTTCATCTTTTTCCTTGGAACTGGGAGAAGAACAATTTGCATTCAATTTATACAGTATTAAGAATATAATAATATTTCTTAAAAAGACAAACAGATTTTACCCTAGTCCTATAAATTCTAATTTGTTTAGACTTTGCTAAATATTGCATGGTGGAATAAAAGTTTTGTTAGAAGGTTCATCACTTTTTCTCCTTTCATCTTTCCTTCTCAAGGACATGTTAATGAAAATGAAAGTAGAATTGCAGAATCATAGAAATGCTAAGACTAGAAAAGACCCCCAAGATAATTGCATCCAACCATTAACCCAGTGCCACCACCTTTCCACAGGACCATGCCCCTAAGTGCCACATACACATGATTTTTTTGAACATTTGTAGAAATAGTGACTTCACCAATTTCCTGGGCAACCTGTTCCAATGCCTGACCACCCTTTCAGTGAAAAATGTGTTCCTAATATTCAGTCTTATCTAATCCTAATATCCTGGTGCAAATTGAGGCCATTTCTTCTTGTCGTATCATTTTTTACTTGGGAGAAGAGGCTGACCATCACCTGACTACCACCACCTTTCAGGGAGTTGTGGAGAGTGATAAAGTCTCCCCTTGAACCTCCCTGTCTCCAGGCTGATCAGCCCCAGCTCCCTCAGCCTCTCTTCATCAGACTTGTGAAGCAGAATAGCTTCATTGCACTTCTCTGGACTCACTCCAGGAACTCAGTGTCTTTATTAGTGTTATTTACAATGTTATTCCTGCTTAAATTGTCAAGGTAAGGAATCAATTTCTAAGCAGATTTAAAGCATCTAGTCAAAAAAGTGTCTACGTCATTATTTTTGACAGAAAATATCCCATCTGACTGAGTCAAAACCTCTGGAATATTTAGAAAAGAATACTTGTCTTTATTCTTAGAATGTTTCTTTCCATACAAGCCTGGGCTATCACAGTACGGACACATCAGGGACATGTATATGTCACAAAATGAAGGGCAGAGGTTCTGAGAAGACAAAGTAATTTTTTAAAATATAAATAAACAATTTTTCTTCCTGTGAATGGAGCATGTCCTCAGTACAAAGTATTTCCATCCAATATCCCATAACAGTCTGCTTTCTAATGTTACCAAAATACAAAAGGTGTCAGAAGACTCTTCTGTGTGGATCATGTTGTGGTGTGGTGTCATGAGTTGACCCTGGCCGAATGCCAGATGCTCACCAAAGCCACTCTATCCCTCTCCTTCTCAGCTGGAAGGGGGCAGGAAATGCAATGAAAGGCTCATGAGTTGAGATAAGCACAGGGAGATCCCTCACCAGCTACCACCACGGGCAAAACAGACCTGACTTTGGGAAAACCACTGATGGGCTCAGCCCTGGCCAGCAGCAGATCTGTCTCGGAGCCAGCTGGCATTTTCTGTCTCGGACACAGGGGAAGCTTCTGGCAGCTTCTCACGGTAGCCACCCCTGTAGCCCTCCCACTTCCAAAACATTGCCACACAAAACCAAATGTAGCATTAGTGAAACAGGAAGCACAGAGAAACTGTAAACCACATTTTTCTAGCAGTTAAAAAAATTATTGAAGTATTCAAAGCAGTGCCAAGTGAGTGCATTCCTTATGACCAATTTCACTCTTCTGCAACAAAGAACCCACATGGAAATATTTTTTTGCTGTTGTTATTTTTAGGGCAGTTCAAGCAGCAGTTTCAGACACAGATTTATGAAGCCTGGCAGTCCTGATAATAATTGTGCAAGTCTGGAATTGAGGATTTCTGAGCTTAGGATGTGCAGCTTCCCTAGCATCAAGTCTTCCAAAGCATACAAGCAATTTTAAAACCCATATCCTACCTACTTTCAAGCAGCTTTTTGATGAAATATAATTTAAATATTAATAAAGTTCACACTTTTCATCTGTGACTTCATCAGTAACAAGCTTATGATAGTGCTTTGTCTCCTCCAGAATTTTTAGTGTGCTTGTTTCAAGCTCTTCATGAGAGGGATTCTTTGGACTTTTGTTTGCCTTGATGAAATGGGACCCAAATATAATAACAAATACAGGAACTACAATAGTAAATTTTAAGTACATAAACAGATGTTAAGTTTCTAAATACTTAGAAACTTCTGATTCAAAAAACTGGTTTTGGAAAAATAAATCTTTTGTGTAATTGTGGAAGCATAATGTGTTCTTTGCAGAACACTTGGATTTTTTTGTGTACTCATATCAAAAAGTTGAAAACCAATTTAATTATCAGCACTCTTTTTTACTATTTATTTTTTAATGTTACTGAAGCCCCTGGAAGACTAGCATCAGAACAGCACAATGACAGATATACATAACAGTTTGACGAATAGATTCTGCTAGACTTTGTTTGTGAAGTACCAGACTCTCGTTAAGAATATTCAGTAATACTGTTTTCAGTCATATACTAAAGCAAAACCGGAATGATTTATTTTGCCTGTAATCAGTGCTCAACTTTAAATGAGGCTTTTATTTTTCTGCTCATAATGTCACATATTATGTGCAGGAGTAAATCAGATATCCTAAACAGCAATCAATACCTTTCCATCTTTAATTTCTACTCATTTTTTTTCGTAAATGTTGGTTTACGTGCTCATTTCTGCTTTCTTAGAGATGACTGTGAACTAAATTCCTCGTAAGAAAATATCAATGTTATTAATAGAAATTCCACATCTGGATCTAGGACAGACTTCACATATCTGTTATCAATGAATGTATCAAAATTCATCTTTTTCCAAGGAATGCAAGGGTAAGTTAGGAATTGATGCACATACAATAGCTCTCTAAACAGTTTCAATCTTTCTAAATAATTACTCTAAGCTTTCAGCCAGTTCAGGCAAACCACAATTATATGCAGATCATAAGGGATGGAAGAATTATTTGCCTTTCCATCCACATTCACTTTGAAACCCTGTGTTTATAAAATGTCATGAGAAAAACACTACATTTACTGACCTTCCTTATGATTAGCTAGGCTGGAGTTTAGGGGCCAGAGAACAACTTTCTTCCCCTGCACGGTTACCACAAAATAAGTACATCTGCTGTAACTTTAAAAGTGTGGATCCGGTAATGCTTTCCTAACCACCGCAGATATGGCACACAGGACATTTCTCCAATTCTTGGCTCTTGATGCCCAGTGAAGTCACCACCCACAAAGTATTGTCTGTGCAAGTCAGACTTTGGCAGCAGGCTCGAGAGCAAAGGCTCAGACCCAAACCATAAGAGATATGTCAGCAAACAGTTTAACTTCCTTTTTGCTGTGTGGGTGACCAGAGTAACAGGAAGGCTGCTTTTATTGAATCCTCATGGAGAGTAAGTTCTCAAAGTCTCTTTCTTGAGGAAGAAATAAAAGGAGAGTTGGAACGGAACTGCTTAGGGACAAGGTCAGGACAAAATAATTAAGCTCAAAGATAAATAAAATCACATAAAGGTTTATTCACAAGACCGCCAAGTGCATGAGCACCAAGTGTGGATCTCAGGTTAACCCTTAAACCTTCAAGAAAAGACTGATAATCTGTACCAGCAAAATTCCAACAGTGAAATAAAAAAACAACATTCAGTTCTCAGTTTAAAAAACTGAGAGGATCCTTCAGTTTGCACTGATGTTTGTACAGGTTCTACAATATGTATATGCCTGCAATAAATCCTGTTTCCAATACTTTGGCCCCACAGAGTTTGTATTTTCAGATTTATTCTTGAGCATTAAAAGAAGTTTGTAGTAGTAAGCAACATTACAATAATAACTGAACCAATTCTTCAGCTGATGTAAATGTCACTCTCTCTGTCTGGAAATGTAAGGTGAAAAAGCCACTGAACTTTGCACCAATGCATACTCCATAAGTTAGGCAGCTTTTTGCTCATGTCTTACTGAAATGAAATACTTTGAAATATAACTTTTTTAATTGGTTTGTGTTAAACTTCAAGAGTTTTTAATGAAACCCTGGATGTAATTTTTCCTTTTACTTTTGAATTTGTTGTTAAACAGTGCTTCACAGAGTTACAGTTTATTGTCTTGTATTAACTACAACACTTGACCTTGACCTTTTTCGTGCCCTGATCTGAAATTTGTGACAAACCCAGTCCTTCAAGTACATGTTCTGTGCTTGATTGGGAGTTGCCATTTTTGAATGTTTAAAGAATAATTTTCATAATCTTTATGAAAGGATTTCACATATTTAAAATTCTTGGATTTTTCTTGTGACACTTAACATAGCTGATTCAGTTTTATTCTTTGCTATAGTCTTATTTTGCTGTAGTTTTAATGTTTTGATATTTAGGTTACTTCAGATCCAGCATGGCATGTTTTTTGGTTTTTTTTTAATACCAACCAAGTCTCTATTACGTGAAACTAGTGATATGTGTGTTCTTTTTATGTGTATTTAGAACAACTCATTATTTTGGTTTTTGGTTGGTAAGTTTGCCTTTCTTCCTGACTTTTTTTCTTCATAAGATCTTTTGTGGTAATATCCTACAAAGTAGTCATACAGTATTTATCTTCTGTCCTAAATATAAAATATTAAGGAAGATACTTTTTTGTTGGAATTCCAATTGAAATCAAGTGAAGAGGTTGAGAAAATAATATAATCTGTAAACTCTCATGGGTGGACAACACTTTTACTTCAGAAACCCTTCAGAAACCATCTTCAGAAACCCTAACTGCTCCAATGTTTGTGATTATATACCCATCTAACTATTGGCCTTCAAAGTAAATCTTTGAACATAAAATAGGATTATAAACTTTTCTTTCACTCCTGGATTTTTGAGAAAAAGAATCTGAATTTAATTCCTTATAATAGAAGCCTGCCATAATGAACTGCTTATAAAGCAGAAAATCTACAGGTCCATAAAATGTTACAAATGTATATATATATATATGCAAATCAAACTTTGGGAATTGCTGTACAGCACCCCTAAAAGTACTTTAGGTACTGCCACTTAAAAGCCTTTCTTATTATAGGCAGGTGAGAAAGAAACAATTCTAATTTATTTATTTATTTGTTTGTTTGTTTTAATGAGTTTAAGATCCGAGTTCAGATTTTGGCTTTCTATTCTGTCAAATCATTTTCAAGTTCATTAAAAAGCTGGGGGAGGTGGGTGGCAGGGTCATGTGTATGCTTGAGGCCTGGGCCAAAATTTGTTCTCTGAACCATTTCAAATAGCTTTTACTCGCAAATGGAAATTATTCACTCTCCTTCAAGTCAATTAATTTAACCTTTCATCAGGTCAGCCTGAGCAAAGAGTTGTTTTCTGTACTCATTTGGCTCAGTTAAGCTCAGGAGAAGGACGTGCAAGGATCAGGCAGTGTGGCAGAGAAATCTCTCTGGTGGTGATATGTAGATGTGTTTCTAAACTGGTGGAACTCTGAGTGACTTTAAAACATTTTTAAGACTTTGTGCGAGAGTTGTAGAGAAAAGACTTTCAGTCAGGCACAATGAGTATGATCCTGATTATGTGAATGACTGTGATTTATTGCTAATACAGTCTCTAAATACTGCCACTGCAGTATATAACATCTATGTAACACTAAAGTGTTATACTCAAAGCAGATTCACCTAGAAACAGACAGGTTTGAAGTCTTTGGCCTTGAAGCATGCACAATTAAAAGGCAACAAAGCACCTATGTATCTCCTTTAGAATTGCATCTCTGTATTTGACTGGACCTTAGTGCTTTTACTCACCTGTTCAAAAGTGAGCCCCTGCCAAGGATCCACCTGGAAGATACCTACAACCTCATGAGATTACCTGGAGAGATAAAAATTAAGTTGAAGGTAGCACGTTAATGACAATAAGATGACAGAGGTGTAAATATTTATCAAATATTGTTTTGTCCTTTACTGTGTAAGAGCTGAGAGAAGAAAACAGATATTGTTTTTCCTTTCCATTTCCTCTGGGGCGAGCCTAACTACAAGATTTTTCACAACTAATTCTCAGGGAAGGGAGAGAGGGCAAGAGGGAAGGGAGGAAGGGAGGAAGGAAGGAAGCCGCAGTGTATACTGTCAGCTGGCTACACTAAAAGCATGTTCATTCATCAAGATTCCCCCTTGTGCCATTCATTAATATACAGTTCTGGCACAGAGCTGCTCTCTGGAATTTATGGTAAATACCTGCTGAGCCTTCCCTTAGTCTATTCAGATGTAATGACTTATGAGAAAAGTTATGTCTGTTTGGGACATACAAGGCTTAGTAGACATTGGTCACAACTGCAAACAGAACATTAAAATTCTGTATCTTTAAATTTCTTTTTATCCTGTTATGCTAAGGAAACACAGTTAGTGCAACTCCTGCTCTTCTATCTGACCATGATTCTTTCTACCTAAATCCATATATAGTTGGTCTGTCAAATTTGACCAATCTTGATGAGAGAGGGATGTCCAAGATGTGATATCCCTAGAACCTTTTTTGAAAAATATTTGCTAAAGAATTACCTGAAAACCTAATTTTTAGTCCTCTGTTGTCATTAAGGCAAAATGGCAGCATGAGCCTCAATAGTTATCTCTCCCCTTTGCCCTGCATGTATTTACCAACACACATCTCATGACCTAAGGCTAAGCCCTGTGTGCTCATGTGAGAGAGCTGAGAGTACTGTAGACATCTGGAAAAAATAGGCTGAAGGTCGAGTAAGTCATGAGGACATGAGGGAAGTCATTTTAATGAGAGTATGAATGAATGGGAGCACATAGAAAACTAGGCTTTATTAAATCCAATGTTAGCAAAATATATTTTATTGTATTTGCTAATAATCACAATACACAGTCTAATACTTAAAGATACTAAAGTCTTAAATAAAGATATAATTTAGAGAATAATGAAAAGGCAGGTTTTTATCACTTGCATTGTACATTCAAACGCAATATTTCTAAAAGTAAGTCCCAGCCATCGGCTCACAGACAAAGCCCAACATGCAGGATGTTTTCCTCTGGTTTCCACCTTTTCAGAGAAGCAGAGGCAGGCTCAGACTCCTGCTGCTTCATAGCAGCTGCATGTCTCCTCTTCTACTTGTGCATGGGAAAACACCTGCAGACACAGCTGCTACCTTAGCCAATCACTTGTACTGGAAGTTTTACCATATTCTCACAACCAAAAGATGAAGAACCCTAAATGAAACTTTAGTTCTGTGGCTAGCAAGTCTCAATACATTATGACCTAGCCTGAGGTCAAATTCAGGCCAAGAAAAAGATTGCTTTTTTTCCTAATAATGTTGTTGTGTTATTTTTGATCCCATAAGAAGTACTTGCAAAATGCTCTGTGACTTAGAAGTGGATGTGCCCAGACTAAACACAAAAAGGCTTTTAAACTAAAAGCCAGCTTTTACTGGAATCTGAATTAGAATACTATTTAAATTGAGAAAGCTCAGTGTGACTAGGGACAATGGAGTAGCAATAAAAGCATTTCCTCAGAGCTGTCCCCTTGCCTACTTGTCCTCACAGATGTGTTCTCACTTCCCTGTTTGTTGAGGTTAACTCGGACATTTTCTGAGGAACTGCAAGCTCTGCTCCTTCTCCTTCTGTTCAAAAGAAACATCCCCTTGGCTCTGAGGGGTCTCTCCTCTCTTTATAGTTGTTTCTCAGCCTTTTGAGGTGAGCCACAGGCCAGCAACTTTCCAGTGCCCTGTCTGGAAGCTCCTGTCCTGCCCAGCCTGATTCCATCTGCAGTCTCTGTTCTCCTCCCCATCTCTCCTCTGGCTGGTCAGTTGTTTCCCAGAAAAAAAACACACCCCCTGCTCCATCAAGAGGTTTAACCAAAGCTAAGCACACTGATTAAATGAATTTAATATAAAGCTGGAAATTAATATGCATATTTACACTTGGAAACAAACAGGCTGAGATTTGCAGAATTTCAATATGAAAATCAAGCACTGGCTGTCCTGTGATTAAATGGCAAGAATGAACGACAAACTAGCCTTGCATTATCCTATCACTATTTTCACAGCTCTCTACATGTACTTGGTGCCCATGACATTTCTTCTGGGCTTTAGTAGGCTAGGCACAGATGTAGTTCTGAGGGTAATTAGCAATTAATATCGCAATATAACAAAAAAACTTATACTATACAAGTTTTGGATAGAGAAAAAAGGTACCATGGACTACTGAACTCTAACATTTATACTATTGCCCAAAGCAAGAAAAAGGACAGAAAAAATGGGCAGGAAACTTTTAGATGACAAAACTGGAAACTAAAGTAGCAGGTCATCAAGTTCCTCACAAAAAGAAGGATAAAGTTTGGGTTATTCTAGTTTTTACATTAAATGTCAAAAAACTGCTGTGAGAAAATCCTTCTAGAAAAAAAAAAAAAGCTAGCAAAAGAAATTGAAAACATCAATCTAATGAGTCTAATCTCACTCAAAAGATAGTAAATTATCATATGCAAATAAGTTCAGTCTCCTTTTACACATTGAAGAGTTGATTACCTCAGGTCATATTTGAGAACATGTATGTCATATATACTATGAATTCATTTACTCTAAAAGAAAAAAAGGAACTGATGTCCAGCAATGTTATTCATTTTTTATTCTATTTCTTTGAAGACATTTATGAAATTAAGTTACTTTGTCTTAGTTTTCAACTATTTGATCTTGAAGAACAAAGGCAGGGAATTGTACCAGCTTTGTAACAGACTGTTTCAAGAGTAGTAAAAAAAAAAAAATCATCTGCTAGGAACTCTGCAGAAAAAAATATACACTGTTTATTCCAAATAGATGAAAAATTGCAATGTTCTTAGATGATGAGAAGTGGGTTAATGAAATCACTTTCTCAGCTATATAAAAGCTGACTTCAGCTTATATAAACATCTTAGTCCTGTGGCTTTACAAAATGTAAATCTGCCCCTTATTGATACAGAATGTTTGTCATGGCTCCCTGCCACCTTGTCCCAACTGCTGACATAAAATCATCAGTAGAAAAACAGAACATAACAAGGATTCTTTGATCTTACAGATTTTTGAATACTACCTCTGTCTGTTAGGGCTGCTGACCAGCAATGCAGGCTAACTAGGCTTTTGTTCTGTCTGGCAGTACATGCTAAGGGGGCAGAAAGGCTGCTCTGAATTGTTCTATGGACAGTTATTCATTGCACACTAGTGTTAACATCAGGGGAATAATTCTCATTTCTTCATCTGTACTGATATTCTGTGGATGTAACCAAGAAAAGACTTTATTGAATGGATGTTGGAATCCTGTTAGAAATTTTTCGATCATTAGCTATAGCTCACCGTATGTTATTAAAAATATGTGATGCGTGAAAGATCACAGGAAAGATTTTCTTCATCAAAGTGCCAAGTACAACAGTTGAAATTAGCTCTTCTATCAAATTAATTCAAATAAGCTACATTTAGACCTATCTGTTCTCCTCAATAAAAGTTTCAAGAATGTACTTGGAGTTCAAATTTCTCTTCATGTCAATGAATAGAGTAGTTTTAAGTGCTGAAGTTTGAAGGTTTAAACACTAAGAACAGAAGTGATGATTTAGCTATTCATAATAACAATTGGGGTTTTTCTGTTGGCTTTTTTTTTTCTTTTTGTATTAGGTATTGTGAATTACCTCTGCAATATGCCATGATTATAATCTTGCTGCAACACTAAACACTGAACACCGGAATTAGAGTTTTAGATTTGGGAGAGAGGTGTGCGGCAAATTTGTGATCTTCCAATTAAATGTGTGCCTGAACAGGCATACCTGGGGGTTTGAATTGAAATTGCATGGGATTCCTTAGTTCCAGCTTCTCCTAAATTCTCAAGTCTTGACTCTGTAACCATAGCAACGCTAAGAGAATGTGGAGCTGGAAGAAAGGTTGTGATGAAATTATTTTTATTGCATCTAAAGTGTCTTAGATTCTCATAAATTGTTTAAAGGTCAGATTTCACAAATTTAACTTGATAACTAGGGAGCGAATTCCCCAAGCAGCTGTGAAATTCATCTCTAATACCTGCAAATTATACAGAGACAACATCCCTGCATTATTTTCTATGAGCCACACTGGCATGTGTAGAACTCCTTGCAGAACTTAAGTCTTTTCTGGGTGGTGTGCAATTCAGAGTGTAAACCACTGTGTCTCTGGTACAAGGATGGTAAGGCAAACAGAACTTTTGTATCTTTTTTGTTTGGTTTGGAGCTTTTTTTTCATTTAGGCATACATTTAAAATACAAGCAAAACATTTTAAATTATGCATTTGTGTTGATGTAATCTTAGCCTGTACTTGTGCACCTCCCTTGTACAACAGTGAGAAGGAACATTAGATGTTATTGTCCAGTGTTGTCCCTGTGCAAGCAGATACATTTATGACTGTCTCAGAATGACAAAATGATTTATAATCTCCAATACATATAACAATCCACCTGCCAGGAGCAATGCCTGGTGTTAGCAGGCTCTGGTTAAAGCCAACCATTTCAGCTGATAAAATGACTAAACCAATGTTGAAAAGAGGCAGCAGAAAAAGAAAGAAAATAATTTTATTAAAGTGCCAAGTCTGTTGTTTAATATAGTTGAAACACTTCCATGGCTAAAGCTTTGAAAATAATTATTGAATTTCACCTGGACATTGTAGATTCATCCACATGAAAGCTATTCAGAGGGTAAATTGCAGTGAAAAGCAGATATATAAAAAGACTGAAAAAAATGCCTCTTATTTCTTACTTAGCTAATTATAGTGCAGATATTAAAGTAGTGAGCATGTAGTACTTAGTATTATCAATTAAAAGCAATAAGACCAAACATTAAAAAACAAAACAAAGAGAAATCCCTACCAAAAACCAAACAACAACCTCAAAAAAATCAAAAGGAAAAAAACAAAACAAAAAAAAACCCAAACAAAACTAAAACCAGTAATAATAACAACAGACCAAACAAACAAACAAAAAATAAAAAATAACCCAAAAAACACCCGAAGAAACCTAACCCATAGTCTAGAAAAAATAAAGCAATAAAAGGATGGTCTCTGTTTTAAATTACAGCCACTATAAATATATTCGCATCTTTTATCAGGTTTTCTACTAATACAGAACTCTATCAGTTCTATCACAGCACTGTCGTTTAAGCAAAACAGGAAAAAAATGGGTTTTTTTTTCTGTGAAACGAGGAGATCACTTCTATAATTTATTGCAATATTTCCTAATTTTGCTTAAATGTGAAATCAGTGCTGATTTGAAAGCAAAATAATTTTGCTACCAGCTGTCAATACAGCTGCACAGCCAGACTCTCTGTCAGGACATTCCTTAATCTCTATTCAGCCCTCTATAAGTTGCAGCTAAGGTCTGTATTTGAGACACAAACATGTAAGATGTGTTTTCTAGGAGTTTTGTTTCTCTATCTCTTTCTCTCCTTGCTTTCTTTCTTTCTATATTCTTCTCTTCCTGAGTGTTCTTCAAGAGCAAATCAAACATCAGCTGCAAATGCACATTCCACAAAGAGCAAAAGGGAAGGGGGGAAGGAATAGAAGAAAGAGGAACACGAGAGGGTCAAAAGAAAGAAAGGCATGCAAGTTGGACAAAAAGAAAAAACAGAGGAAGAAAGAAGAGGCAAACAAGATGGACAGGCAGGCTGGCAGGAAGGACTGCTTCTTTTCTGTTAGCTGATTTAAGCTAAAGTGTCTCTTTTCAGTGAACTTTTTCACTTTGCTTCAACTGTTCAGGTGCTGCTGTACCGATACAGATTTCTTGAGTAGGTTCTCTTCATATGGCAAATGGTAATGTGCAATACTTCAATCGCCAAGGTTCCTTGGAGTGAGAGAAGGTGGAGATTAGTCACATTTCTCACTAGTGAAATGCTCTACATGCTAAGCACATCACTTGAATCACCTGCACCAAAATTCCCTCAGCTGACAAGCTGCCAGCCCAGTGCTCACACGATCCCATATTTTGATTCTAGTTCACAAAACAACTAATTTTCACTGGTTCATTCAAGCTTAAAATGATAAGAATATTTTAGGGACCAAGTCATTTATTCTGAGGGTCACTTTTTGCAAAACACAGCCCCAGAGGCAGTGGGCTGAAGCTCAGGGCTCAGTTGTAATTTGGATTCTAATCTCCAGTAGTCTGTGATCAGGGTACCTACTACATTGGCTCAGGTTGTTTCTTTTTCCGTTGTGTGGATGTCTCATGTCAGCATCAGTTAAAATTAAAAGATATGCTTGCTGGTGGTTTGATATTTAAGAAAAGTAGGGTTGAAATACTGATTATGTCCCAGAGAAAATTTCATTTTAAAAATACCTTTTTTTTTCTTCTTAAAGAAATCCTGATTCTTTTAAGTTGTTTATTAGCTAGCTAAATGAATAGCCATTTCCCTGCTGAATTTAGCACTGAATTCTTTCTTCAGTGCCAGGAGGAGCTCCACAATTTGTCCCACTGGAGCTTTTAACTCAGTGATATAGTAGTGAAAAATCTGTTATCAGAAAATTATTATTTGAGAAGGTGGGAAAAGGTAGCATAAAAAAAGAGAGTAATTGTTTAAATGGTGGATTTCAGGTCTGACCATCTGCTGTGAACACATACTTCTGCTTCATTGCTGTAGCTGAATAAAGCTCTGCCATAAAACACAGTGCATGTCACATACCAACCTTCAATGAATTCTGCTGGGGCTAATTTCATCGAAGAATAAAGGCACAAAAGCAAATGACACAGCAAATGATTTCCATATAGGTCTGCATTTCCTTATGATAGGATTAAATACCCTGAAAAAACTCTGTCATGTGCAAGATTATCAGACACTGGTCTGAAACAAAAAGAATTTTAGGGAAACCATAAAGCAGTTTGGTTTTCAAATCAGTGTAATTCTCATCAGAATAACCAAAATTTTACTTTGGTCTGAGGTGTTTAGGTTAGGAGCCAGAAAGAAATCAGGCAGATCAAGCAAGCTGCAGGTACTGACAGAATTTCTTTAGGAAATTTAAAAATCAAATTTAGAATCAAATTCTCCATGAAATATAAGCTTTTTCGTGTATCAACTAATTTAGGTGAAGAAATTTTTCTCTGAAATTTTCCAACCTCTCTATTTAAAATTACAAACATTAGAGAATGCATTTACCCCTCCCCACTTAAATAAATGGTTTGCCTGCACCCAATAGGAAGTCATTCACAAGCTGCCCATGATACAAAGATCACCTTCATGCTCTTATTCTAACACCAGACATTGCTCGTTTTGTGTTCCAACATTTAACAGCAAACATTAAAGTCCTGCCCAGCTGTGAAAAAGCTAAATGGACCTATCTAATCTTAACTATTTATAGTGACACTCTTACACACAATGGTAAAGGACCCAGTGAGGATTGGTCTCTTTTTTTCATACAGTCTAAGTTTGTCCAAACTGTCTCTAGATACCTCCCTTTTCAGGTGGTTAACATTAGAAGAATTAAATCCCTCTCTAAACCTTTAAGCTGGTTACCATAGTTTCATTGTGTATCTCTATAAAAAGCAATTAGATACACTGACCCAGTCCTTATAACAGTTCTGTTCAGCTCGGGCTGTAATTAGAACCTCTCATTGTGGCTGTAAGAGCAATGAGTAATCAGTGTGTCATGCTAGGGGACTGGGAGTAGCTCCCAGCACACACTGGAGAAAAGATACCTGTAAAAGATAATGATGGCAATATATGAATCTTCTTCCAAATTCTATTAGTTACCACATTGAGTTCTGCAATCCCTGAAGAATTTCATTCTCCAATTTAAGAGCTCTCTCTGGTACATATCGTTAAGTTCTTGGCTTCTAAGACTTGCTGTGGCAAGGACTCCCTCAGGTCACTTAAGAGCTGTGTGACAAATAGGTTCCTTATTATTAGTTTAAGATGTATTTCCTTTCAGTGTGATTGAATGTTCTAGAAGATAGACAATAACACACGATTTTTCTTCCATTTACCATACATCATTTTGTTTACCTTCAACATATCTGCTCTCACTCATCTTCTGTATAAATTAAATCTGATGTTTTCAGTATCTGCCATATGACTTTAATCACTGTAATCTCTAAAGTCTTCTATCTTGCTCATTATGCATACTACATGCTTTTATGATACAAAGTGAGCCATTACTTTCTTTGAATAATCTATGAGGATGCATAGATCTTTTCTCAGGGTACTTATAGTTCATCTAGAATCTGTTTATACCTCATATTTCTCTCCTTTCATGTTGATTCATTTGTATTTGCCAGTTACGAATTTTAACAGTTTTCAGAACAGAAGCTATATCCAGGTCCTCAAATCCAGGTGCTTGTTATCATACACAGTCACATCACACACATAATTCCATTCAGAAGCTTAGTTAGGTTTTTTTTCAGTTATGGGAAGTTCTTGTCCCTCTCTACTTGCTGTGCTACTGGGAGTTTACAGCATCTGAGGATCTTTGGAGTATGTGTGCACAAGGATAACTACTTTGCTCAAGGAGTTTGCTTCTTCCTTCATTATGGAATGGAGAGTTGCTGTTTTCATCAAGAGTCTAGTGAAGCTTAGTTTGCATAATACTGATTGCAAAGACCAGTGAGCAGAGAAACTTCTATACTGATATTAGCAGAGAGATGTAAAATCTCTGTTTTCTGCAAGCAACCAAGTTGTGGTTTTGGTGGGCTTTTTCCTCGGTATATCAGACATCACTCCTGGAGCAGCCTGCACTGCAATGCAGCAGCTGTACAGCATGTGGGCACACATGGCACAGCTGCCAAATAATGTCAGCACTCATGTGTAATGTTCCCCATGCAATGTATTATAAACATAGCAAATAGCTTAGAAACATAGCAATGGCAAATCTGAGTCCACACAGGAGGTACTGGCTCACTGCATTGTAGCAGATTCATAAGAACAATCTCTAAAGGGTATTGCAAAGTGTGCAGTCATGTTCAGAGGAATATATAACTACAATCATCCACATATTACTGCCTTAATCTACATGCTATTAACACCATGTGCACAAAACAGTTGTCTGAATAACTTTTGGTCATTCTGAACGTACACAAGACATAACAGATTAGGTTTTCCGTGTAACAAACTTTTTAGATTAAAATAGGAAAAGGAGGTGTGCTTTGATATCCTGAAATGAAGCAGTGTATCAGCCAGACATGCTCTTGTAAATTGAAATTGCCCTGACTGAACATCAAAAACAACAGACACCTTGTCTGGTTTCTATTTTTCATTCTGAGTGAGATGAGCCACAACCTCAGGCACAGAATGCAGCAACACAGGCAATGCTGAGTTCTTTGCCCTGCATTACCATTATGTATATGGGGAATAATGAGTTGGAAATCCTAGAAGCAAATTTGAAGGGTTAACATTCTCCCTTCCAGGGTGACTTTTCCATAAGAACTTGGTAACAGCAGAAGACGTTTTGTCAGGCAGGATAGATTAGGATGTGCACTGGGATGGAAGTATTCAAGCGCTATTTCATCTGTCTTTCTCTGTTGCTCCTCCTGTTTCAACTGTGAGGAGCTTCGTGTCTAAATGGATTGCAATGGCTATATCCGTATTTCAGATAAGCTTAAGACTTGTGTAAAATGTGATGCTGCTAATTAGTCAAGATGTCATTAGTCCAATGAAATTAATTGTACATAAATAATGTGGAATTTCAGCTTCGTGGCTCAAGAGATAAGTTCAGAGTCTTTTCAGAATTGTCTGTCTTAAAAATAAAATAGCAGAAGAGGATTATTAAGGAAGCTCTTCAAAATTCCCACTCCCCCTGCAAATGAAGATTTAGCACATAGCCCAGGAGACATGGTTGGTCTGTACTCTGTAAGGTCCTCACACCACAACAGCATTGGTGTATCCCTGGCTGCTCTCATCAGAGAGAAAAGCAATCATGACCTTGAAGAAGCAACTTATCAGCCTCCCAGAAGTACAGTCCATGCTCAGCAGTGGATGGTAGTTAAGAGTGTTCTCCTTCATTATCTGGACTTCAAGTGAGTTGTCTCTTGGGTGCATGCAAAGGCTGCTCTGACCTACCTGGAGCTGCTGGAGTAATTAAAGTTCACTTCAGGATTGCATGTATCAAGGAGCGCACAGTACAAGGTGAAGCTTGACTTGATTTCCTATAAAGCTGCCAGGTATTATTATTGTTATTCACAGACACAGTTTTGCAGTAACAGTCAAAGGACCAAGTCTGAGGGTTAAGAATATTTTATTATGATTGCAAAAGCATAGGAATATGTGTTCTGTGTCCTCAAACACCTAGGGAAACCTCACCCATCTCCTCAAAATCACTGTAACCTAATACCATGCTTGCCCTTACCACCTTTTTTCCCAGTATTTTTATTTTATTCCTCAATGAAAAGAGGGACTCTTCCAGTTTTTTATCAACTGCCTAGTACTGCATGCATTGGACAGAGTGTGAAGCCTACAGGAAATGTCTCTAGATGAGAAGAACATTTCAGCACCCAACTTACACAGCTGCCAAGGGCTGCCAGGCAGAAGACCCTCGAGACTCAGACTCAGAGAAGGGGCTCGATATATCTCCCCTCTTAGGGATAATAGGTTCTCTGTTTTGTCATTTAAGTTTTGCATGGCTTCTAAAGTAGTTTTATTGGTTGGTTAAGGCCTTCAATGATTTCTGGCTTTTGTTAAATATAAAATAACATATAGTGGTATAGCATTTTCAAACTTGTGAAAGATTCTCAGTCTTCTGGACTTCTTACGAAAACCTCCAACTATCTTATAGAAGACCATGCCTAAAACATTTGTTTGTTTTGAAACTACCCCTCAGCTGTCCAGCAGAGTGAAATGACTGGAGTAAAAATTATATTATAAAATTTACATTATAAAAATTATTTATATTTTATTTACTTTCATGGTTTAGAACTGATATATTCTCTTCTTCTCTAAACTAAGTTATTGGCAGATATTGGTGCCAGAAATCTCATTCTATTCTCTTCTCTCAATTAGAGAGTGATTTCTCCGCCACAGCTATCGCTGTAGTCAGCTAGAGTTTCTACAGATAATGGATGTAAAAGGAATAAAATCTTGCAAGACATCTATGAAACAAGATTGTTTTGAATATTTAAGATGAGTTTTCCTCTATTCTGGGCACAGAAATGCTTGGTTTCATTAAAAGCCAGAGGCGGTGTTTCTATCAGTTGAGAGCCAAGGATATTAATGAACAATTTTCCCATGTTTTTCTTGGAGCCTCACTCAAAGTTGCAGGCTTCTTAACTAGCTGTAACTCTTACTTGCTCTATTATTTTTATTTTTTTTTTACTTAAGAAGATGGAATTTTGTTATTAATGAACAGCCAAACATTATAAACAGTTCAATGAATCTCCAAATCATAATCCAGATTTTTCTCAGTCTTACATTTTAACTCAGTGGCAGGGATGATTGCTAAGATCCCCTGTCGAAGTTAAAAAATAACAAATAAATTGATGCATGAAGATACACGGGGGAGCACTTAACCAACTGATACACTCACTCTTCATTTTTTATGTTCAGCACTCCTTTTCTATCCCGCTCTTTAAGGATTCACTATGTTGCCTTTAGTATCTTAATCTTTTTTTTTGCTTTGCCTTCTCCCTTTCCCTATAAAAAAGTCCCCATGCTTCATGCTTTACAATATTTTTCCCATCTATTTGTTTTTTAATTTGTCCTGATTACTTACCAAATTCCAGAGAATATTATCTTTGCTCCACCTTAATCCATTTTTACCCTTTTTTTTTCTGAGCAATGGCTGTAGCACTTATGGTAACAACCTAGAAGGACACAGTGGAAAATCATTTCACTGGCCAAAATTACACATTAATAGTCTGACATCAGATTCCTGAGTGGTGCGTGTCATGTAAGATTCAGAGATTTGGAGAGGAGTGAATGGCCAGCCCAAGGGAGTTCACAATTGGTTATAACACCTGTATGTGTGTATCAGAAGATAAACTAAAAGATGCTTTTTTAAGCCAAAATTCAAACATAGCATGAATATGTGTAAATAGATTATCAATAAATGAAAACATAGCATATGAAGAAATATTTGCCTATTTCTCTGTGGTAGAACTTTCCTCTGCTCCTACCAGCACACACCTGCTTTATGAGAATTACCTCTTTGCAGCTCTGAGGTGAGCTGTGCCCTGGTGCCTCCAAACCAGCAATGGCACCTCTCACTGCCACTCTGAGTATTGCTTCTGCACAGCTGCAAATCTGTTTTCTTATTCTTCCTTTTGCAGTCAAGTAAGTTCTGCAGTGACAAGAAAGAGGCCAATTTTGGTTAAAAGCATATCCAGTTCAACAGAAAATTTAGTAAACAGGGAGAAGGGAAATTATACAATTGAGAGCAATCACAAAATTCTTTTGATGGGTGATTACCATCAGATTGTAATGTTTCTACATGGATCCACAGAGCTTGGTAGGAGCCCAGCTGCAATTTGACATTTTTATAAGATCATCAGTCTGCATAAGAGAGCAGCTTATGAATGACAGGATTTTTTGTAGTATGCTGAAGAAAAAGGAGGATTGAAGAAACCAAGTATTTTCAGTCACTGAATACAATTGGTCTCCAGCTCAGCCAGAGCTGTCAACTGAAATTATGCCTTTTTTTTTTTAAAGTCAGCATGTCAGAATATACTACTGGCTCCCATTTCTAAAATTAGGATTCATTAGTATATCAATTACTAACCTTGAACAAGGTAACCCTTCAGCCACAGAAAACTCATCTGTGGGGTAAATGGGTTAAATAAAATCTCTCTCTGCCCACTGTGTTTGAGTAGTGCTGGTACTTCCCTTCTGGCATGGTCTCTGTCCACAATTTTTCAATCAGACACTGAGTTGCAAGAAATCCTGCATCAGTCTCTTTTGCTCTTTAGTGAAGTCACCTTCCTGTCATGTCTGAAACTGGGATATTGATCTAGTTTCTGGCATGCCCTGATCCTTTAAGGATTCTAATTGTCAATGCAGCGACAGATTCTTGCTGCTCCTATCACCCCACCCTTCCTCTCCCTGCATGCACCACTCTAAAGTCATTTTCTGGGAAAATGCAATACTCCTGTCTCTCCAAAATGCCAAGTTAACTCAACGTGCAACTGCTTGGGTAAGGCACATAGGCAATACCATGTGCTAAACTACAGCAAATAGTGTGAAGTCCTCTCTCACATGTTTGAATTAAATAACCTTAATATAAAGATTTAATTGTGTAAATATGAGGTTTCATGCTACATATTTAAGGGGACGAATCCACAATTTTAAACTTACTTTATAAAAACTGATGACTATGGAAAAAAACTGTGGTGTTACACACACCGAGTGTGTATATCACTTTATAATCCAGCTCACATTAATAGTTTGTGAAACTGTAAAGAAATAAATCATAAGTGAAATGAATTTTCCATGCATTTGACATTAGCAGGACTGAAACTGGACTACTACCATCACTTCTTTCTGATACACTCTTTTTTAAAAATGTTAAAATTTATGAAGCTCATAAATCACCAATATAACTAATACAATACAATATAACATAATAGGACATAACATAACATAACATAACATAACATATAACATAACACAACATAATATAACAAACATAACATAACATAACATAACAGGAAAGTTGGTAGAAGTCATTCTATCATGACATTCAGGGTGGGGCTCAGTCACCATGTGGAGTGTCTGAAAATCAGATGTCAGTAAGTGGCCATCCCCCTAAAAATCCTTTACACTGCAGCTATTTTGGGATCCCCCAAACTGCATGTGTCTCAGCAAAGGCAGCTGATGCTCACCGTGGTGTCCAGGGTCCCTTCATTCTGACAGAGAGACAAAGCCACAATAAAAGCGAGTAGACAAAACCTTAACCTAGGCAAAGTAAAGATGATATAGACCTTTTTGGTGAATGTGATGAACCATCAAGCCACAAGTGTAAATCAAAACACCAAAGCTGGTGTCAGACATTTTGTATTTTGGTCACTTCAAATCAAGACTGGATTTTACCAAACCGCATCTTTGGAATAATTATACATGGCTGCAGTCAAGTGTAGCTTTGGTTTCAAAGAGGTATTTGTTGGGGAGGTATCAGTTTTCCCAAACAAATAGAAAAACAAGAGAGGCAAATTAGATTATGAGAGAAAAACATCTTTCTCATTTCTAATTGTGTGTGTTACTCTAGGGTCCCAGTTCCTCAACTCAGAAATGTATTTAACCCTCACATGGCAGATACAGGGAAATAAGTCAAATTTCTTTTGCTGTGAGAGAACAATATGATGGCAATGTGGACAAGGAAACCATTTCTAATATTTCAACTTAGTTTATTTTCATTTTTTCTCTTCTAAGTTTGTGTATTTCTCACATTCCATTATATTAACTTTGACGGTGCTCTTTGTGATTCCTAGATAAGCTTTAGTCACTGGCAAAAGTGTTCAAAACATTTGCATTTCCTCTGTGCTCATCACTGTTTATGAACCTTTCTTCTCCCTTTTTCAAAAGTTCTGGTTTTATTCACAGATGTGGAGAAGGATGGAAAGGAAACCGCTGCCACATAAGTGCTAAGCCTCTTCAGCCTCCAACTGCAGGTCTCCTACAAAATGGTAGGTCTGTAAAAAGAAAGAAATATCTTTCAATTCATTCTTTGAGTCTCTCCTTTTACTTATTTCTCTCTTTGATTGCTCTGATTTTGCAGATATTTGGATTGGATTGGGTATTGGTTTCTTACTGATTAAAATTACAGCTGTTGCCTTGTATTTTCTTTTGAAGAAGAAAGTGCCAGACATGTAAGTGAAACTTCTATTTTGTGTATAGCAGACACAAATGTGGCACAGAGCAATGGCCAACTGCCCAGTCTCATTGGTTTCAACTTTTCAATCTCCCCACAGTCTGTCTTCATATGCAACACTAAGCAAAAAACATAGCTTTGCAACAAAAGCTGACCTTAGTGGACCCCAGAAACAATGAGCAATGGCTTGACTGCCTAGAATGTTTTGATTGTAGCATTGTATAAGTATTTTTAAATTATAAAATTCAGAGTTTTTTAGGACATGCCTTCAACTGACAATTTGCTATTTCACAGATATATTTACAAGCCCTTCCTGTTATCCCTCTGATAATCTCTGCTTTTTCTCTCTTCCCTAATTTAAGATTTTTTCTGTTTATTTTACTCAAACTTCTGTATTGCTTCTCTGCCCATCTCTTAACTTATTCTGCTAGATCCTTCTCTGTCAGCAAGTACCTAGCACTGTCCCTTCCTCCCTTCCAGCAATTCCTGCTGTGCATTGCCTGGTCCATTTTTGTGTTGTTGGATTTTCCTCACCCTTCATTTTCTTCTCCAGAATTCATCTTCAAAGCTGTCTCTTTTCCTTTAAACTTGTTCTCTACTATAGACTTTTCTCTCTTTGGGGATGTTGTTATCTCCCAAGCTATCTACTAAACTGTGCAGACTCCTGTCCTGACATTATTGCTGCTGACGTCTGCGTGCTCCCCTGACAGGTAGAGCTGTCTAAGAACATGGAAGCAAATGTTGAAGCAGGAACCTTTATTGGTTGTGCTTCTGTTAATTGAGTGCATAGCTTCACCTCCTTTCCTTCCATCTCCTTCCTCTTCTTTAAAGCAGGAATAACATTTCCTTATCTGATTTCACAGGGCTTTAAGATTTGATTCACTCACATTAATACAACCTGCTAAGGCACACATACGGAAAAGCACTTCAGAAGGGCAAGATTACTTGTATTGTAAGAGCTGCTGGATTTTTTTTCTAATTTCAATAATTATCTTTGAAAAAAAGGTCTAATTTCTCAAAACATGTTTGATAGTGTTTTCATTTTAAAAACCTATTGTTTCTTACACTACTCCCATGCTCTCAACACTCCTTCTTACCGTTTTCTTTAATAAATGTCTGCTTAAAGGTTACTGCACTGCCATTTGCCTCTTTTGCCTACGTATCTGTATTTAAGGAATATTTTTTTTCCTTTCTTGTAATTATATACGCTCAAAGAAGTAGTCTTTTTTGTACCATGTTGCAATATGATGCTATGCACTTGAACGTCCTATTAGGTATGTATTAAAACAGGGATGAATGAGGATCTTCTTACTATAGCACTGATATGCAGACAATCAGAGCTGTGAAAGAGAGGGTTAGACAAGCTTACAAAACAAAGCTGATTCTGGTCTTGATTGTTTTCATTCGAGCTGCCAAAAAGGTAAATTATGATGATGGGAATTTTTGTGATTACAAGTTTTGTCTATTAGAAATTGAGATTGTCAAATAATTTTGCCTACACTACAGAATAAAAATTTTTATTTTCATTGTTTTTAATCACAGTTGACTTAACATGGAAGTTTAAATGCATTTTATAGGCATCCTGCTAAGAAATAATGTAGCTAATAAATGGCAATTTGTTTAAAATTGTGAAATTATGAAAACAATTAATCTGAAACTTGGAATTGGAGAAGATAAGCTCATCCAGGCAGTTTGCCTCGTCTTCAACTACCTAGTGCCTACCATGATTTGGTACACAAAGATCACAGCTGGAAAAATAGTAATAAATTAAGGCAAGTTATTCCTGAACTGCTTAATCAGTAATCAGAAGTGACTAGTCAAAATGCAGCCGATGTTATTGTACTGAAGTTTGGATTTTTAGGATAAGGTTTTATAATAAGAAGTGACTTGTGTTTGCATAAGTCTGTAAAATGTACAATGTGACAGCACCACACAGAGGCGTGAGATTTTACTCCTGATTTTTTATAAGGGATTTGATGAATGAGAGGAATTTACTGGCACATAAATGATGCTTTCCTGCAGTTAATTTTCACTTGTGTCTGCTTTTAGCCCTCCGGAGACATGTTGTTTTCTTAAAGTCATTAGGCACTAGACTCACTCTAGGGAAGCTTTCACATGCTTGAGGCCATATTTACTACCTTTTGATAAATTCTTTTGCGAGCTATTTTTATGTAATACATATTAGTGTCTCCTTGCTTTACTGGTGTAAACTCACCCATGCAGGCATTGGCAATGGTTCTCCAGAGGCAAATTAGGAGTTGTGGGTGTTAGCTCCCATGACATCTTAAAATGGTGTGCAGGTCCATCTGAGTCTAAATGGAAATAGTACAGGAATGTGCACAAGAGCTGGAGAAGTTTAAGAGTCCAATAGAACTCTTTCTTTTTTATCAGAAAACCAGGCAGGAGGCAGTAGGAGTAGGCTGGGGACCCTTCATGCAATTGCCAGCTAGAAATTTGTCACTAACAGCAGTGAGAAACTAAGTGACATTTGTCCCTCTTCTTCTTTCCTAGAAACATTAATAGTGCCTTAACCCTTCCTTTCAACCCAGAAAGGATGGCCCACTTCCCCTTCTCCTTCCCCTTCTCCTTCTCCTTCTCCTTCTCCTTCTCCTTCTCCTTCTCCTTCTCCTTCTCCTTCTCCTTCTCCTTCTCCTTTGCAGAACTTAATTTCTGATCTGCAGGCTTTAAACGCTCCTGTTACTGAGTGGGAGTTACTGGAAGTCATCATGTAAGTTTACTTCCTAATGGACAAAAGCAGCCTTCCATGGCTTGGCAGCAGCACACTTCATTACCATGAACAGCATTCAAATATGCAAGATACTTCCCAGTTCCCAGCTGGGGACATGTGAAACTTTTGTACAGAAACTCCAAATCAGAGAAGTTTATGAGTTTCTCTCATTCCTGTTTGCACTGTAGAGATGATATTTCCTAATCCAGAAAGGAAGGCTGCCAGTTACTGCACTCCATCAGTGACATCTGTCCTTATTGACCAAATAGAAGCAAAGCTTCATTTTAGCTTCCATTTTGTTGCAGCTGCCTTCTAATGCTTCACTGTAATTTAAAATGTGAGAATATGAAAAGTAAGTGACTTTCTGCCTAGACAAGCTATGCCTTTTTGCTAGTGCCTCCAAAGCAGCAGCGTCCCTGGATCCTTTCAGTTTGTTTCTTTCCTGTTCTTGATCTGTGCCATCAGCTGCAAGGCCAATGTACCACAGCTATCATCAGTCCTGTCAACCTTAATGAACACAGTACATTAAATTTTCTGAAGCATAGCAACAATGTATCTTGCCATTCAGGCAACAGAGTGAAAAACTGAGGTGCTCTAAGAAAATATTTTAAAATGATAGAAAATCATGAGGAAAAAGGACCCACAGAGGCCATTTTTCATCCTGCCACATCACAGACTCAATTGTATCACTCCTGAGTTTGCATTTAAAGACCTCTAGCAACACACATTTGTTGACATCCTCAGGCTATCTTGGTGCCTTGGGTCGAAAGAAGTTTACTACTAGAAAGTTATTTTCTAACTGCTGATATGTCTGTTTATAATTTAAGTTCATTCCTATTCACCACGGACATAACAGATCATTCCCTTCCTCCTCACAGAAAGGTTTTTCTGTTACTGAAGGCAGTTGTCATGCCTCCATTCTTCAGGCTGCTTTCTTCAGGCGAAACAAGCTCAGTGCTTTTTGCCTTTCTCCATAGTTAAGGTTTACTTATAATTATGATGATTCCCAGTTTCTGTTGCCAGACTTTCTGCAATTAGACCATACCCTTCTGGAGGGCTGGTGTGGAGGAACGGGTGGTGTATTCCAAGGGAAGCTCTCCAAACGGATCTGAAGGGCTGCCAGAGGTCATTGCTGGCTATGCCTCTGTTCCTATATCCCAAAGTGATAAACACAATGACAGTATAATGTCATTTATTGAATCGTTTTCAGCTTGTGAACTGGAACAGAGACAGATACAGTTAATGTATAATGGGAGAAAAATGTGCAGTTTTATGGGAAAAAGTAAACCAAAATTTGGAAGCATCAGCCATAACTGTTGTTTGGGAATTGTTGCATTAGTCTAATACTGCTGTCCAAATCCATTCATTCATCTATAGGACATTTTTGTTCTGGAGGATGAGTACTATAGTCAGAAATCTCCAGTTTTTCTGAAATGTACATCTCATGACCACCACACACAGGAATGATTGCACAGAAACAAGAGCTAACACACTGAAACAGAGCCAGTCTGTAGTCTGTAGCCTTCAAGATCACTAAGATGAAAGATGAAAAGGACTGATTTCTAAAAAAAAATTCCCTAAAGTGACTAAAAAGGTACAAAGTACAGACTTAGGAAACCAGACAGTATATTAACACTCAAATGAAACATCCAAGTAACTTGTACATTATTTTAGATGCAGCTTTGGGAAAGTCTTCTCTCCTCGCATCATGCCTCCTATTTCTTCTGTGCAATCTGCAAAATACAGCCTACTTCAGCAAACCTAAATTCAATTGCAAAGATTTTAAATATGCTTTGGAAATTAAGATCTTGAGTTTTAGTGTCTGTTTAGAACTGAAGCTTTAGCACATCTACAAAAATTCTTTAAAGGGATTATTTTAATTAGTAGCTTAATTGTAATCAAATCTTTGGTCCACTAGGATTTTGTTGTTGTTATGGACCAGATGATAAGCATTCCTCCAGTACTGTATTTCCTAAAAATCTGTGTCCTGTATAAAAGATTTGGGATTTTTTTGAAAGGTACATTGAAAAGTACAAAATTATGAGCTCTTGCATCCAAAGAAATGAAATCTAGATACTTTAATTTTCCATTAACAAGAATGATGTTACTCAGCAGTCCATTTATACACTGGTGGGTATTTTGTGGAGCATACAACTTCCTCCTGTCTTTTTGAAATTGTACAAGAGAAACCTCTGACAAGGCAGTAGTTTTTGCTACTAAAGAAGGCAGATGAGCTTAGCAAAGCTATGCCTTATGTTACCTCAGCCCAGGATGATTAATCTCCTCCTTTCCTATTGTAGTATTTCTGGTTAGGTTAGAAAACCCAGTTCTCTCTAAACTACCTTACCTACATATTTGAGTATTTTCTACTTTTAAAACTTTTCTTCTTTTTTCTCTTTTTTTTTTTTTTTACTGCAGTTACCACCTCATCCAATTGATAAATTATGGCACTTGTAAACATGATTAAATTTTCGCTTCCGTATTCTTTAAGGTCTTTTAAATAATTTGAAAAAATTTCAGAAATTTTAAGGATAACTATTGATATCCTCTGAAAAAATTGCTTGGTGCATTCACAAACAGGGGGTAAACATATATATGTTTGTATAAACACACTCATACATATGCATCTATGTGTTTCTATATGTCATATGTATGTGTAACATAAGTTATGTAACATAAGGTAGTATGGACTTTCAAAGCCCTGCTTTGGCAAAATGTTCTTAAGAACAGGAGAGAGCTTAAGAAAGCTTTTTTTCCACCTAAGTTTGGGGTGTATAAATTCAAGTAGTGCCCATATTTTGGGCCGTAAAATTCCCATTATCCCTAAGATTAGGTGACCAATACATACACTTTTCATGATTCAGATCTAGAGTGGGGGGACACCTGAAATCTGCTGGACTCAATTTTAATATTTGAGAAAATCTCACACACACAGACAGGACCAATTTCAGCACTAAGCACAGCAACCACAAACATGCTGTTGGAGAACTTAGCCAGCACTCTTTTTGGTGCCCACAGTTTGGCACAGTATCCTTTGGTTAGTTTTCCTCCTTGCAGAGGAAGCTGGAGGTCTGTGTTCAGCGCCTCCTGCCCTCAGGACAGACCTAAGCACTCAGCATGCTCTTGCCCAAATAAGCTGTGTATAGGTCTTGCACAAATTGCTTAATTTAATGGGGGAGTGGGTGATGAAAGATTATCAGAGCAGTCCCTGTCCTTCCCATTAGCTATTGGCACAGTAAGGGTGGCTCACACTGACAATTGTGTGACTTGGATTGCCCTTTGGAAGTGTCTCCACTGACTGTAAACAGGACTGATTTGCTTAATTCCGTGTCATGCTTTTAGGCCATACAGTTGGCTTGTGATGTCTAAATAAAACACCAAAATCAAGGCATGCAAATCTGGCCCTTTGGGCACCAGTTTAGAAGCAGAGCCAAACTCCTTCAAAACTTCTCATCTGAGTTTGGTTCTGGCCCCAGATTTTGTGAGCCGTGCTTTCATGGTAGAGTAAAAAATAAATTGTGTACACGTTTTCTGGACTTTATTCAGGAAGACTGTGGTGTTAGGTCATAGGATAGACTCAATGATCTTAAAGGTCTTTTCCAGCCTAGTTCATCCTGTGATTCCATGACTCGGGTGCAAATATACACTTAGTAGACATATAAATAATCTAATATGTCATCGCTTCACTAAGCTAACTTAACAAATCAGAATATCATGATTTATTATAGTGAAGATCAAATAAAAAAATCAACAGGTTCAAATATTTAGCTCTCCCCATTGTTCTGTCAGATACTCAAAACAAATTATGAGACTGGCATTAGAGGCAACGACTTTCTGAAAGTCTTGTTGTGAAAAATTTTAGGGAGACAACTCTGGTTTAGTCTAAAACCTAACCTTCGTTTCTTGCACTGATTTAATTCATAAGGTGCCATAGTCCAGCTGACAAGGTGGTGATCAGTCAAAGGCTGGACTCAGTGATCTTAGAGTTCTTTTCCAACCTAAATGATTCTGTGATTCTGTGATTTCAAGCATTTTGAAATATTAATAACAAGTCATCTGTACGGGAAAAAGAATTTAGGCTGCAAGTTCCATCCCCATTCTGCTTTTGCAGAATTAATGTGATTAACTGTGCAGGTCATAAGTGCTTCCAAAAAAATATGGGATATGTGAAGACTTCTATCAGGAAAGCATATATTTACCTCTAGATGACGTAATGGACATGAGAACCATAAATAGCAAAATTTTTCCTATTAGTCTATTATAAAGTGTTTAAGGCATTGTGTTAATTAATGAAAAATTTGCATTTCAATCTCGAGTGCTTATTTATTCCTTGCTTTGTGGCAAAAGGTATGGGTAGCTTCTATAGCTTTAAAACTAATAGTGGTGATTTTGCCCAAAATACAAGTACTTTCCCAATTAATTGGAAAAGTAGAGTACTTATAATAATTAAATAACTAACGTGTTCTTGAACTTGGAGCCTAAAACCATGTTAATCACTGAATTTTCAGTGTGATAGCAAAATACAGGAAGAACATGATCTCATTCCATGCAAACAAATTATAGCAATTAAACTTTTAAGGTAATACCATGCTTTATTTAATGTATAGCACTATACCTGCATTTTATAAATACCAAATAGTTCTGTGCACACCCAAAAGCATATATATTTTTAGGAGCAACAAATGAAGAAATATTATTTTAACCTAGACATTATTTATACAGAATATTGGTTTAATTTCATTAATTTCAGTAGAGCTCAATTGTAAATATATTTAACCACCTACTTTTTTTGGACTCAAGTCTTTTCGACCTTAAACTGTTTGGTTCTTTTACAACCTGTGTGACATGATGGATGTTTTTCCCTTTTTTTTTTTTTTTGTTTGACTTCTCAAGGAATGTGCAGGAAACTGCTATTTCTTCATTTGCCAATCCATCATACAAAGACTTTAGTTCATCTGGGAAAGTAAAGGTAAGTAGCATGAGCTGCTTCTTTATGTTCAGAAAAATGTGAGGTTGTAGTCCTCAAATAGTTTTCCATTAAAGCAGTGTAATCCCTCAGTGAATGCTATTTAATAAAGGAAATGAGAATTAAAAATTGACTCAGTACTCAGATCAGTTCCAGTGCATTTTCAAAACACAGGAATATTTGAAATCAGCTCCATTTTGACAACCTTTCAATGTTTATAACTCGTATGACTATGGGCTGATGATTTGAAGAAAAAAAATTTTAAAAGGAGTTTTGGATTAAATATTTACCCACACATAGAGAAGAAGGAGCTCATTGGGACTTGTCACCTTTTGTATCTGAAAAAAAAAACAACCAAACAAACAAAACCCCAAGAAAAACTATCCAATAAAGCAAACACCCAACAACAGAAACACAGCAACAACAATAAAAACACAAACTGATTCGGCATCCACGTTTCCTTTGCACACTCACTTAACTTCAATAAAACAGTTTATAATCCTTTCCAGCACCTTAAATGTACATCATTATTCCCATCACTGTAAAATTCACCTTGACATTAAACAATATTCACCTTGACACTAAACACACTTTTCCCTAGCACTAAGAGACTGCTAGAGTAATAAGAAATGTTTAAATAAAATATATATCTAAAAGCGAACATATGGCAGCAAAAGGTTTCAAGGCAAGATTTAATTATCAAATAACAAATATACCAAAATTTTATGTCTTACATTCAACAAGAAATATATGATTGACTTAAAATAAAGATATCTATGATATTTTGTTTATAACTAAAAATAATAGAGACAAAGCACCTCGGAGTGAAAAAAAAAAAGAAAAAAAATTATGCAAAATATCCTTCCTGGCCTCATTTTGATACTACCCTTATTAGCACTGAAAAAGCTAGGCTTGGTTCGAAATAGAAAATAAAACTTCCATGTCCTTTGCACAGTCAATAATATAAGATTCCACAGCAGCTTTGAATAGGATTAACTGTGACATGCCATTTACTTTCTATAAAAGGGTCCTTACACCTGATTTTAGAGACATTAGATCAAATGAATTCACTTATAGGTTGGAGTTTGTGAGAGCTCCAAGTTGGAAACATTCCCATCACAATCATGTCCAATTTATCAGGACATTTTTATTTTAGTTAAAATAGATTCCTGACAGGCTTCATTTAATAGCAAGTTGAAAAACAGAAGCACTGAGTCAGGAGAGACATTTTCATGGAAGACAGCCCCAGGCATTGTGATTGAAGTCCAGCTATGTACCAGAATTTCCTCTATTTTCTCTAAGACTGGGAAAATACATGTTTACACTAATTCTTCCTTTTAAAAGAATACAGAAATAATGAGTTTGCTCTGAATCTGATGAGACTTAAATCTGAATGGTGTATCATCAATCAAAAGATATGACAAAATGTGAGCAAAATCTCTTACCTCCAGCTGAATACTCACAAGTTATGCACTTGTGGGAGTCTCTGAATTTCATAAAGAACAATTCTCGTGGACCTTTCTGAACACAAAAACCGTGTGGGCTTAGCATAGCTACGCTCTTGCTCATAATACTGCCTCATAATTTTGGATCCATGGGGTGTGTTACTCAGGCAGCCACATGGCAGAACACATTATTTGGAGATCACTAAAAATATTCTGAAGCAGTTTTTTTCTTTTTATAGTCTCCTGGGTATGCCACCTCATCTGCTGTTCAAATCAGTGTTTCTCCATGGTATGAGGTATGTAATAACATATTTCTAGGGTATATGTTGGGTGAGTAAAGGAAATTTATCTGCAGGGGAAAGGGAAAAATATCACTTATAGCCAATGGTATATTGCTACTTATAATGTTAGGACCTCTGGAAATCTGAGAAAGATTATCAGGACTGAATCGGTTGTCAAGGACCTCATAATAAAAATTTTATTAATGTTGCTCATCAGAGTTACTTGTTACACCATACACTAATTCAGTACATTTCAGTCTGGGCAGATGCTGAAAAAAATGTTTAGAGCTACTGAAATCCTTACCTGAAGGGTTCATATTACCTTTTTTCTTAATACATTCCTCATTCAAGGAAATTAGAATCATTTCCTTGAATTAAAAGGGAAGTTACAATACCTTGTACCAAAATTAGTTACCCACTGCAATTGCACTGTTGTACACAGATTGCCCCAAAATTATACTAAATGCATATTAGAGCAAGGGCTCTGGAGACAAGGGGAAAAAATGGTGGAAACAGATGCAGAAGTAGGTTAAATTACTTGATCAGGTGTATGTGACAGGTAATTATTTTGGTGGAGCTTTGCTGAGTTTTATCAGCTTAAAGTCTGGCCTAAAAATCTTTACACATTTTATAGTTTTCTTTAATATGTTACTACATAATTTAAGATGTTAATAGATAATGAATCTATGGCCATTTGTATGTACATTTTAAAAAATGAGCTGAATTACTTAGTTTTTAAATATCATTCTATCTTTTTTCTTTTAGTATCCATTTAATGAAGATGTGAATGCTACTTCTTTTCCAAATCCTCTCTATGGTGTAGCAGCAGAAGACATGGAGAAATTATGTAGTTCCTTGAAAACATATACATAAACAGGAACAATATGATTGTAACTCTTTGTCTGAAGATTTGTTACAAAATCTTAAAATGTGTTATGATGCTGTAGAATTTGCAATATGAATTAATACCTCATCACAGAATAACTCTTCCATTAAAACAGTTATGTTCAGAAAGTAAATTTATATTAAAAATTGAATCCATACATAAGTAAACCATAGTTATATAGTCTTCTGCCATTTCTGTTGTTGCAGAAAGAGATTTATATGAATTCATTTTACATTTGTACAATTCAAATTCCAGTATGTTAATAAAACGTTTAATCAAATCCAGATTCTTAAGGATTGGGAATCATAATTTTATGTCCGTTATTTGAGAAATGACGACTTAAATAGTTCTGTAATTTTACATTAGAAAGGGATTTTAACTGATTCTTTTAGTGTTCCAAGAGGCAGAAGCAAAAGAAAAGTCTTTGTACAATTAGAAACATACCAAACTAAATCAAGAGTGGTCACGAATCACGGATTTGAATATCAGCTCACCATGTGATTCATCTATGTGACACACCAGTATTTATTTTTTAAAAATATTTTTATTATTAACCTTGACAATTATATCGGAACAAATTTCCCTCTGGTCAGCTCTACAGTTCTACAGTGCTGACCACAGTGCTACTGATAAATTTAGCTCAGTGGTTGACAGAGGGTGGAAACTGGCTTATTCAGGAAACCATATTTCTGCTGAATAGGTTGGCCTCCCACACAGCTGAAACTTATGTCAGCCCATGCCTCCATGAGAAAGATATGGGGAGGAATTCTGGAGTGCCTTGTGATTTTGATTGTCATCCTCTGTGGTACCAGGCATAGCTTCTAACAGTGTTTACACTTTAAATAACCTGACAAAATGTCATCTTCCATAATACCCACTTGCATTACATGATCGTCATTTTTAGCTTGAAGGCTTAAGTGTTCCTGCTGTGCTTGTGTTTTCTCCCTAACTGTATTTCTACAGCCTGCTTAATTTTAAACCCATTGGCAAGTTTTAAAGTTGCTAAACTCCTACAAATTGCATGAAAACAGACATCTGCACTGTAGATCGTATCTCTGGTAATACCTTCATTCAGGGAAAGCTGAATTGCTCAACATTTATTAGACTTTTGAGACTCCAGACAGAAAAGCATACTGATGCCTGTGTTCATCCCATCATGCACAGGGCTTCTTGGTTTGGGTTTGGGTTTGGTGGTATTTTGTTTTTCTTTCATTTCTTCTTCATAGCGTAACCATAACCTATATCTTTCTATATATCTTTCTATATACCTGTATATCTTTCTACCTGGAGCCACAGAACTCTTTTTGACTAAGTTTACTTTTTGTCTGACTGGCATGTTGTTTCATAGGTAGCAGAAGCAACAAGGTATGATGTTTGCACATCATTCTCCCCATACCTTCCCAGCAATTCGCTCAATAAGTGCCTCCCTGCTGTGTTCATACACACACCCGCCTTAAATGCCATTTGGATGAAAGTTACCAAATGTTATTCATTAAGGTTTGAAATAAGGAACTGTGACAAGAGGATCACACATGCTCTTTTCTTTCTGGAACAAGATTAGTATGACCAAAACAGAGAATTTTATTAGGCTTGTACCTGTTAGGTTGAGACACAGAGAATACATTTGAACCAGGGAAGTGCCAAGTGCCTCCAGCTCCTGAACGCTGATATTTTGATAAATCTGTGTGAGATGACTGATCTCCACATTATAGACAGGTATTGAACATTCCTACATGGTTAAGCCCATGCACTCAAATTCACATTTATTCTGCAATAGACCAGCACTGCTTGCAGAATTTCATTAAACACTATAATGTTAGTTATGCTACAGTTCTTCAACCTCTATTCATTGTGTCATGCTATTTATATCTGTAAAAAATTACAATAATGAAAAGGATAAGATTAACAATAGTAGAATTTCATCACATTCTCCCTTAAGAAACAAAACATATTTATTTTACTATTTATGGTATTCACATTTTAATGTCCCAAATAAAAGTCTATGACTACAAAGGATTATTGTAAAAGAACTCAGAGAGCGTCGCATTACTCATCAGTAATTATCTCCTGAGAGAACTGTGACTCTTCTGGATTATCTCTGAAACAAGGTAGGCCTTTCACCAAAATAATTTCCCCTTTTTACAATTGACAGAATGTTTATAAAGAAAGTGCTGAAATTCAGACTTTTAATCTTCCTGAACTTCAATAATTTTTTTCTCTTTTATTTCATGAAGAATTACAAATTTAATTTTATTCAATGTATGGCTATTGTCTCAGCTGACTAACAGCCCCAGACAGAAATGTTTAAGACAAAAATCCTACTTTTTATTTAATTTTCTGAAACTTTTCAATTATTTGAACCAAATTCATAGAATTCATATTTTCAGTCATCCTTTCCACAATTTCAATTTCAAAATTCAAAGAACAAATATAAAAGAAATATATAGGAATAAATATTTTTAAAATTTTCTACATAGACTTCTTACTTCTTCCATTTGATAATATCCCCTCTGCACACTTATGCTGCTATTGTAATCAACTTTGAATAATAAAAATTATTTGTTTCCAAGTGACTTATTTTCTGGGAATAAATTAGAAGATGGATACTCTATACAGACGATGAATACTATACTTAACCTAATTTAAACATATTTGTACATTCATGGTCCAAGGTAACAGCAGAATTAAATTACAAGGCAAACTTTTAGCAAAACCTAATACCACTTTCAGTGTGGCCAATATGCTCTTCTCAGAGCTGTTTTGCCCCTGAGGTCTCACAACCATAAAGAATACAAGCACCCAAGTCTCGCATCTGGCTAATCTTCATTTCAATCCAGGATATATTTATGGTACATATCAACAATGATGTTTCACACACCGATGGCCAGATCTTGTGCTAGAAAGGGTTACTGTATTTGCAGCTTCTTCCAATACTTGCCTTGACATCTGCCACTGGCTGCTACTTTGCACTTTTGGAAGAGATGTCGAAGGGGAGCAGGATCTTATCTTCAGCTTTCAAAATCTGAAGTACAACGTGTACCTTTCCTTGCCAATACTGCGGGGCTCAAGCCTTGTTCAGAGCTCCCCTTGGGTTTGGTGGCTGCCCTGGTGCAGTGGTACCTGTGTTTGGCACTGCTGCCCCATGCCTCCATGTTTTCCTGCATCTGCTGGTCATTACAATGGATATGTCCATGGACGTAGTCCAGATGTTTGTGGATGGTGACTTTCTCTCATCCCTGCCCTGTTTCACCAGCAGCAGCCTGATAAATATGAAGATGATAAAACTGACCAACCACATGATCCAGTTTTGAAGTTATTATGGTTTTTATCTAGAGAATGGGTTAGATGGCATCCAGAGGGCATTTTAGACCTGAATGTACTTGTAGTCCTATGATTCCATGGTGTTGGTGGCACCCAGCTCCTCCTTGACATCATTGTCCTCATCAAGTTCTGTCTCCAGCTTGTGCCATGCACATGTGTCTGCTGAGATCATCCTGAAGCCAAAGGTGTCCTCAGCTCCCCCTGACAGTTCCTTTGTTATTTGCTCAGCTGTGGCTGAGGCCTCAGGCACAGTTTTGACTTCATTACCTGTTTCTGTATCTCACACAGCTGGAGATAGGCTCTTGGATTACTTAGAGCTTTGATCTGATCCACTGCATTTTAATCAGGCATGCTGCCATATATAAACACCAGAGCTACAAAAAATGTCCACTTTTTGTGGCCATCAAGTTGGCAAGGATTAAATTAATCTTGTCCTCAGTTAGATGCCTACCCTAAGATGCAGTATATTGAATTCAAGCAGCTCCTAATTCTTTCTATTGCCTGTTAAGACAGTCTAGACATTATGTCTGCAATGGAGATGTCCAGATTTAAGAATATGAATCCCATTCATACTGTTTTAATTAACTCAAAATTTCATTAATATATGTATGCAATAGGAAGATTTTCACTGGATAATCTTCCTCACAAGTGTGCATACAAATGCTAACACATAATCATTTTCCAGACCTCTCCCCATTTGTATAAATTAGAGAGAAAGAGCTTAATAAATACATATAACTTGCAGTAACGCATCTGTCAAAAACTGACATCTTCTGTTTTTCATATTCAATTTGTGTGTGGGAAGAGAGGGAGAAGGGGTGGGAAGAATTCATATGAGAACAAAAACGGAAGTTCCTAAGCACCTAAGCAGAAAAATCTACTGTGGGCTGTGTTGCTCCATGTAGATTACAGCATGTGAGAACTGGAGCACCTGACATGGAACAGAATTCCTCCTCTGCTGAGTACTTAAAGACAGTCATTAATTCCCCAAGTCAGTTACTAAGGCTTGTGAACAGGAAATCATTATCCAGTATGTGAGGATGAAGTACAAAGTGCAGCAAAGGAAGGAAACAAAATACTAAAAACATGCATAGTAACATCACTCCAAACTGTTCCTAGAATGTTACCACTTCATCAGCTGCAGCCCTTATATTGTAGCCCCTTTTTATTTGAAAACAGGTATGCAGCTGGCCAGAAGGGTGGCCATAATGTACATGTTCCTGCAGCAGCCATCCACAGATCTTCACAAATGGCAGGCAAGTTAATATTCATATCTGGTCTTTAATTTACCATCTGCAGCTATAATCTTTCTTAGGGACATATTTCATGCTAAAAAAAAAAAGGCTTAAAAAGAAAAGGTGCACTTTTCTACAGGATATTCATTACGTGACAACTAAGATATGATAAACTGTAGGACATATTAGTCTTGGTGGGTCTGTATTTTACTTTTATTATAATACTCAAGGTGCATCTAAAAGGGGAATAGGAGAATAGATCAGAACACAACCTTAAACACACCAGGAATTTACAGCATATTTGTTGTTTTATTATTAAAACCACATATTTTGCCCTCATCTTAATATAGCCAAAAAGCAATAAAGTGTTCAGCCTAGATACAAGAACATAAAGCTTGATTTGAGTGTTCAGGGGGTTAAAAATGGGTGTAGGAGGTAAACTAGAGTAGCTTGTGATGCGCCAATGAATTTCTTTCAGTCCTCTGGCCCTCCATGGACCACAAGCTAAAATATGCCTCCCAACATTGATTCCAACTACTAGAAGGAATTTTCCATTCAGATAGTTCAATGAATTTTTAAATGTTTATCTTTTCTTTTTACCATTTTTTTCATAAAAGGAGATAATTTTACTTTTATAATTTATTTATGAACAATGCCAAAATGATTAGGTTTTGGAGAAGAGCTGGTCAAGTTCAGGGAAATGTTTAGGCAACAAGATAAGCCAGAAAAAGTTATCAGCTGCAGGGGAGGGTGGGTATTCTACTTTTCTAATGAAAATGTGAGTCTCTGAAGCAAGTCAGCAAGGCACGCTCAACTGGGTTAAATGGGTTTAACAGGGAGAAATGAGCACAAATTATTCATGGGAATTCTTTAATCTTCTGTGTAATTATGTGATCATTCTCAGAACAAAGACTTTGGTTGCTCATAACAGGAGGAAAAAGTCAGTTCACACTCAGCACAATGATTAGCACAGAGCTATGGAGAACAAAAAAACCCTGATAATCTAGTGCTTTAATTTTTTCTGCATATTTTGAAAGTTTGGGATGCTAAGCCTAAATAATTTAAAGGTAATAATAAGTAACTCTTTTTTTCTCAAAAGAAAGCTGTCTTCATTTTATTCTTTATCTTAGTCTAATTTCAAGTCCTACTTCTTCAAGTAACTAATTTTCCTTTTTCTCAACCACTTTATTCAAGTCATAAAACAGTATCATTCTGTGACAAGTATTTTACAATACATATGGATGCGAATTTGTAAAGCTTTAGTCAACATTGTTATGGTTTTGATATCTAAGGCTTACAATACAATTGAGCACTAACATACAGCTATGTTAGAAACATGCTATGTCAAGAGCATTAACATTAGTGATCTCTTGGGTATTCACATGGGCATGTTGGCCAGAAGTGGACATTAATAAGCACTATATTACAACTGGTCCCCGATGCATCTGTGTATTACAGCGACTTTAGTAGTTAAAGTATTCAGTGTGATTCATGTGAAGCGTTGTCATGGAATTAATAATAATTTGCATCTTTTTGTAGAAAGGGTCTGTATTCATTGTAACAATGTGATTATTCATGTAATAAATTGAAGAGGCAAGTAGGACTCTCAGGGTTATGCACTGCTTTGAGCTTATATGCAAAATTCCTACTGACACAAAGCCAATCAAAAGGATAAAGGGACACACTCCTAGGAGTATACTCCTAGATATATACTCCTATACCAATTCAGAATATCCAGAAGATAAGGATTAAATTACTTTGCAGTTCCTGTTTAGCTGTATTAGCCTGCAGGAGGTTTCTCTGGACACCTTTGAGAAAATGCAGCAGCCAAAGGATGCTCAGGTTGAAAGTTCTGGTAAGCCACGTAACTTCCTTAGCATATGTTAACCAATCAAGGCAATTTTAAAGAAGTGTTGCTTCTGCAGTTAAGCAACACATTAAATACTACTTTAAATTACTCTAAAATCTGCCTAATTTACGAACTTTGTGAACTTTCACTTGAAGATCTGTTTCTCACAGGTAAAAGACTTGAAAGGAACCATTGATACATTTGGATTCAGTCTTGGTTTATTTTCCTGTTTGTAAGACTTTGTCTTTAATTTCTCTACTAAGGTAGATACAACAAAAATCCTTTCCAGTAACTTCATCAAAACTGTCTTCAATTATGTATGGGGTAGAATGATGAGAAGCAAGGGAGAGAATTAACATCAGTAAATATTCAACATATTAGGTATCCAGGAATAGAAATATTTTCATGTTTCTATCCTGTTAATGAACCTTTTCCTACTTACAGATAAAAATCAGAGTAAGCGAACATACTCCTTCTCTAAGCTCACTGCAAATAATCCTACGAAAATTCTTAAGGCATTTAACTGAAAGAAAAAGGACCAAAAATTTTGCTTTCCAACACCAGTGGGAATTCTAGAAAAAAATCACCAAGAGGAAGTTATTTCACAAAATGTTGCCTATAAGTAGAGACGTGGGCTCACTCCTTATATTTAGCTCGTCATCCTCCTATAAATAGCAGTTAAACTCACAACCTCATACACTCCTGAAAAGCCTTCTGGAAATGAAATAGAAATGTAAGTGCATGCCCAGTGCATACCATCCAGAGATCTAAGGTTGTTGTACAATTTTTTATCTCAAATTAAAAGAAAATCATAGAATCATAGAATGGTTTGGTTTGATAGGGACCTTTAAATGCTATCTCTTCCAACCCCCCTGTAAGGAGCAGGGTCATCTAGATCATGTAGCCCAGAGTTTTGTTCAGCCTGGCCTTGAATGTTTCCAGGGTTGGGATATTGCCCATTCCTCTGCACAGCCTGTACCAGTGTTTCACCACTTTAATCTTAAAAAATTTCTTCCTCATGTCCAATCCAACTCTACCCTCTTTTAGTTTAAAACCATCACCCCTGTGTACCCCCATTACTACAGGTGTCACTAAAAGGTTTGTCCCCGTCTTTCTTATAGGCCCCTTTACATACTGAACAGCTCAAAAAGGTCTCCACAGAGCCTTCTCTTCTCTAGGTTGAAAAACCCCAACTCTCTCAGATTTTCTCATAGGAGAGGTGTTGCATCATGCATCTTTGATTTCTTTTACCATGGAACTGATTAATCAAGTTGCTCATATTTGTTATTTCAAACTAAGTTAAGCTTGCATTATTTACTTTAACCTGACACAAATCAATCATACATCTATACACAAACACACATGGTAGCTGCCATGAGGAAAGGCAAGCAAAGTATGTATATCTCTGAACCTCTGCATCTTCAGAGAACTCTCTATACCTTTGACTGGACTTTTCTTGTGCCAATGGGCTGTTTATTTCAATTTTCAGTCTTTCCATCTTTTTCAGCTTTTCAATCTTTGTATATGCTTTTTATCCTCTCTCTTATATTCTCTCAATGGTCATTCAACCCTTCACTTATTCCCTTTTCTACGTGAAAGGGAAATGCATTTTTGATCAAACAGACAATTTTTTCAATCATGCCAGTTAAGTTACACTTAACCTCTATACTGTCTTTAGCTTATATATTGCACTGCAAATTCCTCAAGGCTTTCTTGGTCCTCAGGTACTACTACATTAATTATCATGAATAATGTCACCAAATTTTCAAGAGTTTCAATTGCCTATAAATCTTATTGAAGTCAATGCGAACTGCAGTCCTGGGACCTCAAGAAATTCCAGACACACTCAGAAACTCTTATTTAACAGCCAAAATACAGACTGAAACTCTTAACTTCAGCAACATTAATTTCAGTGTTTTAAGTAATTTGCTTTATCTTTGTTTCATTGTCATTTCTCATTGAACTGACTTGCCTCATTAGATCAAATAATTTTCAGATAGTTCCAAACTGTGCTGTAGAAATTGTACCAAAATCCTACCATCACAGACATATGAAACATTGCTGTTTTTCTCCATCATCCTTTGCTATCTGGTGCAGTAAGTGCTGGGCCCTGCCTGTTGTTTGAGTGAATAAACCTCCAGGAAGGACACAAGGCACATGGTGGAGAGGGATAGTTCATTGCAGACAAGTAACGCTCTTCCACTTGACACGCAGCAAAGTAAACATATAACAATAAGATAGACAAGTTTGGTGTTGAATTTTTGTTGTTTCAGTATGAATTTGCAATATGAGCAATATACTGATTTTTCCGATTTCAGTGGCATGGTTCTGGAGCTCATCTTTCACTTTGATATCTATCTTAGCATTTCTCACCGCCACAGAGACTGCCCCAGCTGCCTGTAAAACAGCCATGCTTAGATAACAGGATTAGATATAATTTTTAATTCTTCTAATCAGAGAAAATCTTAGTTTTCAATGTCACCTCAATGAAGTCTGAAGACTTTGAGTCCCATTGAAAGACCCTTGGTACCCACCAGCAGTATGGGCTGTTCACTCAGGAGCTGGACTCAATGAACCTTGTGGGTCCGTTTCAACTCCAAATATTCTACGTGATCTGTGAGTCTGCGTGGGAATCTGGAGAATGGTGTAAAACAAACAGTTTTGGAACCTGGATGCATGTTTGGTGTGCAGGCATCCAGAATTATTGATGATAGAACTTCTGTTTCTCCAATGCTAAGAACCTAACAGCATGAAATATTTAAAATTCTGAATAATTTTCAAAAATATGTTAATAATCTATCAATATGGCTTATGAAAGTGGTCTCTTCTTCAGAATGACAAAACATATGGGGTTTTGTTTGACTGATTTTGTTTGGTTTTTAACTGGGTGCACTCAAATCCCCTGTAAATTTTAATTTAGAAAGAAAAGGTGTACCCTGCCTGAAATGGCCCACTTGTTAGTAGATTCTTCTTTCCTTAATAAAAAGGTCTTCGTTCACATGAAGGACCTGTATTATGTGGTTTACTCTATCAGAAATGTCCCAATTCACTATTTTTGGGGTACACCTCAAATGGAGTTGCCATTAGAAAGACTCAGGTGACTTTATGGAGAAATGTAGGCAGTAAAGTAAAAGATTAACTGGTCTCTTGCTTGCTTTTGGGAGAGACATGGTTTCCAGACACAGGAATGGGGACAGATGGTTCTGGTTTTGGCTTTAATCTATTAAAATGGCCTAATCTGTTTGAAACTATTCCCAAAGGACCAACACTGTACTAGAGATCTACAATACCATACACTGCAAAAATTTGCTTAATGAGTGTTTTAAGTAGTGAATTAAGATTCCTCAAGAAACATTTGAGGAAAGAAAAGAAATCGCCCAATAAGGAGAAAATCTTTCTCATTTAACCATTTTTCTTTACATAGCTTCAACTTTTATGACACATTCTGTCCTTAATAATATGTGAATAGTGAGTACATATTGCTCTGACTACTTTTTACTAGGAAATTATTGACTACAGATTTAAAGTGCACTGCAAAAGTACTTCATGCCATGTTTCCATTTATATTATGCTAAAAAAGTAAATATGTTAAGGAGGACCCAAGAACAGACTTGCAGGAGGAGCCTCTATAACAGAAGATATTTTGTCCTTCTCTGACACCCACATGACACATTTAATACACTGCCAGCAATATAAATCACACAGACAGCCTTTTCAAGATAACAGAGAAGTATTACTATTCTCTTAAAGCTGTACTTTTTTTGGGTGATAGCACTTGCTGCTTTATGCAGCAGTCAACAGAAGCCTGTATCAAAATAGATTATTGTGTAAGCAGAAAGCAAACATGCAAGTTTTCAACTGCAAAACTGCTTCAGCTGCAGTACAGACACAACAATACTTGCTTTCAATAGCTAACGGGGAAAAAAAAAAGATTAAGAGACATACCAGTCAAATTGCTGTAACTTCAATCCAATAGAACAGTGGCAAACTGCCCAAAGGAAATGCCCAAAATATTTGATCTGAGCTATGCTGAAGGACAGTGTGTTGCACATTGGGAACTCTTAACCTTAGCAATCATGAATAAGTTCAAAAATAATTAAAAAGCCATCACTACTGCTAAAGATATCTTGTCTAGAAGAAAAATTTAGGCACTGGTATATTTTAGGATATAGTCTATCTATATATATTTAACAACTCCCTCAGAAATGAATTCCTTAAAAAATGTCATCACAAACTAAATTGTAAATAAATTTTAATTTTCATACATACATAATATATTTCTATCTTCTCCTTTATATATTTTATGCATTATATATAAATATTTTATAAAATACATACGTACTTCATAAAATATGTCCTCTACATTGTATTTAGGGATATGTGTTAAATTTAATTCTAAGAGTAGCCTAAAAAAAAAAATCAGTCTGAATAATAGTTCTTTAAATTCATTTTCTGTTAATCTTTCTGTTACGACATAATATTTTCTATATCATTTTTCAATGGAAAGTAAAGCTGCACATTGTTGCTGTTAAACGTTAATAGCAACCCTTAAAAACCAGTAAAAATAGACCTTGAAGTTGTATGCAACATGCAATTCCACATTTGGTAGCCAAGTTTGTAGTGTACTTTTGCACAACATGTTTGTGATTGATCGAGAAAGAGCAGGTATGCTAGTTCTGAAGCAAACACAAGGACTCCAACCAAAAGCCTTAGCAAGCTTTCCTTCTGCCACATTACAGCAAAGTATAGAGCTTGTGTTTCATTTTAATCATGTCAGTCACTCCAGTGCACTGCCACCAAAATCAAGGTTATACAAAAGGTTTAACACAAGCCATTGCCACAGTTGTTTGGCTATTTTTTGTGTGACGAGTGACATCATAAATAATCAGAAAATACTCCATATACTAACTGATAATTACACAATGTGAATGATTGTGAGTACTCTTAGGTGGGATTAATTTTGCATAAAAAGGTTTTATATAGTAAGACTACCAAAGTAATAATATACATTCACAGAAACACAAAATTCTGTTCTTATATGAAACTAGTTTTTCCTAAGCAGTAACAGATATTAGCTAGTCTTACTAAATCCCCTAAAAGTGGAGTGCCTATCAGCTTCTTTTTAATATCCATGAAAGCTTGAGAAGCATGAGTTAAGTTTTACTTACAAAGCTAGAAATGCAACTACAGTAAATGACACATTTCAGACTAGTTCTGTTCAAGGGGAAAGTTCAGTGATGTTCTTAAGCACACATTTAACTTTTGAGCAACTGCTGAAGGTATTTGCCTAAGCTTTACCAGAATACAGCCTTACATTTCATTGCTGTGATTTACTTCTTAACTGCCTTAAGCACTAAAGTTCTGAGCAGGTAAAGCCACAGTTCTTAACTGTTTAATGACTGAGTAGTTTCTTTTCTTTTCCACAAGAGTTACCCTTACCTTCATACATCTCACACCCCTAAACCACCTCATTTCCACCAGCAGCGCCATCACTTTATGTGCACCCTCCTTGTGGGAGTCAGAATGGACTGAGTTGCGTCAAACCTAAGAACAGAAATTCTGCTCTCCAGCTCCTCCAAAGGACTCCTCTTGCCCAATCACTGGCCTCGGAAATCCCCTTCCTTCCTTCCTTCCTTCCACGCCATTCCTTCCTTCCCTCCCTCCCTCTCTGTTTCCCTCCTTCCCTCCTTCCTTTCCCCATAACCACCTCTTCCCCTGTGCACGCACATCTCTTCCCTTCGCACAGCCCCAGAGCTGAACCATCACAGCCCTGGCTCTCTGCCCCCCCGGGAGTAACAAGCAGGGTGCATACACAGGGGTACTGCCCACACCAAGACCAGCATAGAGAGGAAACAAAGCAATGGAAATGAGAGCAGCTAGGACCCCTGCATGATCCATGACTTTCTCCTTTCCCCCTCACTAACAGAAAATGTGATAGTATTTAACTAGCAAAAAACAGAAGTGCCCAGCTACAAAAGAAGCTATATCTTCTTCAGGTTTGAAAAAATAATACATTTGTGCTAAGACTTTTTTTAGTTTTACAGGTGGAAATTAGTATTAATAATTCCTGGAATTGACAGATATCTATACAGATATTCTCCCTGGGTAACATACTTCTATCCCTGCACTCTCTCAGGGAGTTTGGTGAAAAAAAATTAGATATTCTACATCAATTTTTAAACTTGTCATAACCATTTAAAGCAATTATATGGCTCCTACCATTAGGATATCCTTTTTAGATGGTTGATCCATAATGAAACTATTGGGTAGGCAGTCAGTAGCTGAGGCTCAGTTTAAATGTGGGAATTGAGGCAGAGTACAAGTCTGGATCTCCCTTCCTTCTTCAGCTGCAAGGATTTAGGTTTATGCAGTGCAACACAATAGTTCAGACCACTTTATCTAAGCCAGTAAGGACAAATATCCTGCCTGAGACCTGTGAAAACTTCGGTCTCCCTGCACCAATCCGGTGACCAGACCGTGCTGAACTTCCCCTTGCAGGAGGATAAAACATTGTGACCATGTATGGTCACAAACATGAGCAGGACAATTGCCTGCTGGTTAGTGCATTTGTCTCAGAATGGAGAGATGTGGATTCCTAGACTACATTATTCTATTGGTGGGAAGGAGCGAGAGGCAAAAACAAAATAGCTGTCAACCCCATATCTACATATTTTTCAGAAAAGTACATAGGCAAAGGCAAGCTATATACACTGCACAAATTCTCTTGAAAACACATTTTTAGAGTGAATATGAGATTCACTGCCAGAGAATCAGAGGCAAGAGATTGCTGCATAGGGATGTCAATTTCTGGTTCTTATCCATCATGTAATTTCATGACTAATCCCTTGAAAGAAACTGCCTTCTTCATCACCTGAAGGAATGTCTTTCAGAAATCAGGATCAGACAGCAAGACCCAGTGCCCATCAGAGATTTGAAGGAAATTATTTTGTTATCCAAAATCAGCACTAGGGAGGGGCTTTCACGCTATGACCTCAAATTTAACAATTTGGGTTTGCGAGTGCGTGGGTAGATACAGCTGAAAAAAGATTTAGCTTAGTAGTAATAAATGACAAAGAATTTACTTATCCTTCCAAAGCTCTGAAACTTAAAGATACAAGTGTTGCTTGAATAAATAACAAATAGCCTGTGAATGGATCTTGCCATCTGGAAATAAGAATCTAGACAACGCAATGTATACTTGTCTGTGCCTTTCCTGTTATGAGAGACTGGATGTGCAGAGGGCCTTACCATGCAGGGTTAATTCAACCTCCTGTAGAAAATCCACCAAATTCTGGCGTGTTTATTTGTGTCTGCAGAGATTAGAGATCTGTCTATCCTCAGAGCAGGCAAAACTGTATTTGGTATCTAGATATATATTTTAAAAATGCAATTTGAGATACTGTTCCAGCAATATTTCTAACAGATTATTTTATTACAGTATATAAAAGGTGCCTTTACTTACCTTCAGTCCTGAGAATTCAGACTTTTATTTTATTTTATTTTATTTTATTTTATTTTTATTCTTGTGCTGCACATTATTTGATAAAGGGGAAGGATGGAATTGGAATATAGTTACATGTTATTGTATAAGGAACAATGTTCATCACAGGTTTTCTACTATATAGTTCCCCCAAATGTTATATTTTAGGTCCTCCATGTACCCAGAATAAAGGTGGCTTGCCTCATTGCAATGTATTTTCTTCTTGTTCCGTTTCTAAACTTGGAATACAAACACATAAGAACTCATACAGATAAACACAAATTTGCACATGCTTTATATATTTAAAAATGCAGTTACTTTTCTGACAGCTTTTTTAATATATGATCAATGCAGAGCCAAGATCTGAGGAAATTGTTTGGTTTTTCATAACCACAGCAATCAATCAAAAAGTAGAATGAGATCTTTTAGCATTGATATTTCTTAGCAATGGTAAAAAAAAATAAAAAGTTACTTCATGTTTTCTTAACAAATATCTTTACCACACCATTCTCTCCAAAACTCAAACACATTTCTTTGTGAGCTGCAAATGTAGAAAGATTTGCTTTCAATAAATGACTACTGAGACCAGTACCAATGCAGGTCAGTCACACCATGCCACTTTACACTCCCTGCTCCTGCTAAATTAACAATTTTGGGCACAGATAGATCTTTATGCAGAATATAATTGAGCCGATATAACTTTTCAGCCAGCTTTTATCTCACAATTAGAAACTTCTTTCCCCGGTCACTCCAGCTGGAACTGTGGAACCAAAGACTGTGATGAAGCATGTGCAGTCCACAACTCAGCAGTCAACCGGGACAGGTTAATAACGCCCCAGTCCACTCTCCTCTTGCTTTTCCCTCTACCAAGCAGTCAATGAGGGGCAGCTGCTCTAAAAGACTGAACACCAGCTTGTGCAGAGGTGATGGATGGCGATACCATAGCTGCCTCTAGAGCTGCTTGGAGCAGCTTGGTGGGGAGAGGGACCCTGCCCATGGCAGGAGGCATCAGCAGGATAACACAGGCTGCAGCTGGAAAGAGAGGCTGAACTGGATTTCCCTGCCAAAGGGGAAATTGTGGCTCTGAGATTAAGGGACTGATAATGCAGGACTAATCTATGCCTGGTTTTGAGTTACTTAGAGGTGGGTGATACCTGCTGTATGTAGGACCAATGAGGAGTTGCTGTGCAGACATTATGGACATGCCTTAGGCACAGATGTTGACTTTTGGTACTCTATCCTGAGATTTTAAGACCATGTGTGATTAGACTGAAACGGGGCTTTTAATGTTATTAACTTTTAAGAATAAAATGTTCAATTAATTTCTTCTTCTATTTCATCTCATAACTCTTTCTTCAACTCCCCTTTTTCCAAAAGAAAGCCAATTCTCTAGCATCACACTGCGCTGGTCCCTAGGGCTACGCCAAATCCTGCCATCAGTGGTAGCAATAAAACAATCAGGGAATCACAGCCCTAGGGAGGAATCACCTGAAATAAGAAGAACAGAATCTTACCTTCTGCTTCTGTGGTGATGTTTATTTTTACTTGGCTAGCTTTTATGGCAGGGTTTACATTTTTTTGCTGATGTATAATAAAACACTTTTACTGTGGTTGATTTAATTTTCAAAGCTTTAAAAAAATCAATTTGTTCCTTTGCACTCAGTATATTGGACTTGAAAACCATAATATACTATTACTTCAGGGTCACTGCTTAACTTCTATTGACCCTCTCGCCCATGAATATTTCCCGGAGTTTATTGCTACAATCTATTTCCTGGATTATTTATGTATAAACTTACTTTTCTTGTTCTTAAATAACCACTATCCAAGTTTTTAAGAACAATGATTAATTATAGGGCAAAACAAATTTGCTACATGCGGAACACAGAATCCATTAAAAAAATCTTCTGAATATCCAGGTTTTCCTCTTTGTACTGAAGAGACTTTGAGAGGATTGTGACAGATGTGGATGTTTCAGACACCCCAAAGTACAACAGGGAAAGAAAAAAACCACAGCGCATAGAGCTAATCGGACAAAAATAACAAATATTATTCTGTCCTTTTTGTTACTTGAGTTAAATACCTGCTCTTGTATATTACAGCTTCTTTAACCAGGAGAAGGAAGACAAAGACAGTACCAAAATCCTTATTAAGCTTTTGGCAAACTCTTTGAAAAATTACTAGATTGGGTTTTGTTTAGTTTTTTTTTTTAAAGGGGAGGTTTTTATGAGCTACTTAGAGTACTGTGAGTCAATTGGGGAGCAGCAATAGAGGCAAACCAGGATTCCTGTTGTGACTGTCCAGGAAATGTTTGACCAGTGGAGTTACACCTTTACAGGCAGGCATCAGCAGAGCTGAGGACAGAACATTACCCTGCTTATCTCTGTTGTTAAATGCTGGTATCTACATTCTTTGACAGAGGTACGTATTATTACAGTGACAGCAAGACAACCAAGGAATAAGGTTTCTGTTTGACTATGTCTATATTCATCTAATTAATCTCTTACGCCATGCTAAAAACATCTAACTCCTCATCAACAAGAAGCTGTTTTGTATAAAGACTTCTAATACCTCACTCCCGCTACAAAAATAATTTTTTTTATATCAGTGCAATATAGTTAATGGATAAGATGCCAGTGTTTCTCTCGCTGCTGTTACCCAGTTTGGATGCCCTGTAACAGTATTTCTTACGATGCTGGTATCTCTGTGCTTCACAGGTTATAGCAATATAATGGTGCAACATTAGTCACACCGACGACTCTCACTCTACTTATCAAAGCAGCCTTCAGATAACTTCCAGATGAGACAGGACAGTGGGTAATCCATTATCCTCTTTGCTGGTTCTTTTGTCTTCTGAACAAAGGATTTGATACAAATTGTTAAGCTGATTCCAACACGTAGCAGCTAGGACTAGCATTTTGAAAATGTATTTTCCATACTTGAATGGAATGAATGAGCTTCTACTTGCTTTAGGGAGAGAGGGCAATGTGTGGAAACTGAGATGAATAATGACCTGATTTAGTAGAGGAAAACTGCTGTAGGGAGAGATAATAGTAGGTAACAAATAAAAAACCCCAAAGCAAGGAAGCTGAATACTTGAGGAAGGTGGGGGGAAATGTTTTAATAATCCTGCTCTTTGTGAGAACATAATAGAAAAAAAAAAAATCAAGACATCCTCAGTACATGACTTGTAGATGAGAGACCAGAGAACACCCCGATTCTGAAATGTGGGAATAGCACCATCTATTGCAGGGCTGTCCTTACCTTATCAGACTTCACAGCCCCCCTGGCCTGGCACTCACAACAGCTTGGTATGGTAAGGACAGGGTATTTTCTTGAATTAGGAGGGGCAATCTGCTTTCCTAGTGGCTTGGAAAAAGCCAATGATAAGGCAGGAACTGAGCCCAGTTCTTCTGAATGAGAAGCTCATGCTGCAACTTCTGGCTCTGTTTCCTCTCCTACTATGACGTGTCATTTGCTTGAGGACCTGGATAAATCAGGCTAATGAAATCACTTGTAACAATACCTTTCCCTACTAATCCTAGGAAACCTATTTACCCTTACCTTTCAATTTCTGAGCTTTTCTGTGTCTCAATTCCAATTGCATCACCTTTTGCAGACATTAGAAAAACTGTGAATGTTTGTATTAGGAAAATATGTTTTTAGAGTTGCACATAGAAAGTAAGACAAAGAAAATTTATATAGAGTAGTGGAAAGTAAGGGAATGTATATACACTAAAACTTACTCAAATCCAACTTTAAAGCTTGGAAAATAGCTGCCATTTTAGAAAGAAATAGAAAATTTCAACAATTTTTTTTCTTATTTTTCTAATATAAAAAATTCAAGCACTTTTCATGTCTTGAAAATGCGGTTCAGCAGACAAGAAAATCGGGAAAGGCAGCATGTTAGAACATCTTCATCTCAAAATCAGTACCTGTCTACAAACCACAACTGTCAAAAAGTAGGAAAAGGACTTAGAAACATCACATCCATGCTTGCATGTATCATTTCTATGGACTGCTTTTAATTTTCCTGCCTTTTATTATATGACTGCCAAAAAAAAAGAGTTGCATTTAAACGGGTGTGTCCAGACAGACAGTGAACATAACCCAAGAGGGTGCTAATTAAAACTTGGCCCAAGTTCAAATGAGAAAAAGTTAGCTCAAAGCCCTGTTGCTACTGGAGAAGCCTTGTCTCACATTGTCCAGCAGGCAGAGGTGTATGTCCATGCACACACACACTCACCCCTTGTAAGCCCCTACCCTGCGTTTTCCCTCAAAAATCAGTTTTGTAAAACCCTCCAAGTCACGCCAGCTGATACAATTATTTTTCACCTGATTGTTTTCAACAAAAGTAAAGGTAGTGTAACATGTTAGACTTTGCTCATTTATTTTCATGAAAACATAAATGACAGGTTTTTAAAGGCTGGAGATAATTAAGGCAACAGCCATTTTCTAATTGTTACCTGCATAACCATTTCACCTGCTGAAAGACTCCAGGCAAGTCTGTAACTCTCAGAGGGGTGTTCTGGAGAAGGGCTTGAAATCCAGCCATGTGTTTCCACTATATTCCAGATCCTCAAATGTTTTGAACTGACATAACTCTCTTGGACATCCAAATATTTCAGTTCACTCAATCTGAAGACTCTGTTCAGATATATTAACTAGACAAAACTGTTTTGCCTGGTAGCGGGGTGGACCTCTAAAATTGATTTCCAGGAGGAGTTTTTCTTCAGCCATATGAGAAAGTGAAAATATTCTGCAATTGTTGTAGTGAACTAGTACAGACAAAAAAAAAAATCAGGACGCCCAAGTCAGTCACATATTTTTGGCGGTTTTTTCTCCCTACACTGCAACTTGCTCTTATTTTATACACACTGGCTCAGTTTTCTAACTTGGCTAAATTACTTATCAGTGTTGAACCCAGTGTGATGTGACTGACTCTAGCCAAGAACCTCTCCCTGTGGTCCTGCACATTTAACTCTTATTCAGACCAATGTAACTGAAATGTAGATAAATGGGGAATGTAAGACTTCCTACTTGTGTTCCAATGACTGAAAGAAACAGTATTAGGTATATGCATTGGAATGAGTTCACAGTTAGTGTTGAACAAAATTCTGAATTTAGAAAGATGTGCTGTTCTGCTATTATCTTTCCTAAGCAAACAAACAAACAAACAAACCAAAAATGCAGATGTATCCAAAATCTCAAATTACAATTTAAAAAAAAAAAAAGCAGTTAGTCTTCTTTTTATCCTGGTTTTGGCTGGGACAGAGTTAATTTTCTTCTTAGTAGCTGGTACAGTGCTGTGCTTTCTTTCAATTCATATGACAATAATGTAGATAACACACTAATGTTTTCACTGTTGTTAGGTAGTGCTTACCCTAAATCAAGGACTTTTCAGTGTCTCATGTTTGCTAGTGAGGAGGAGCACAAAAAGCTGGGAGGCAGCACAGCTGTGACAGCTGAGCTGGACTCTCCAAAGGGTATTCCATACCATAGGACACGATGCCCAGTATATAAACTGGGAGAGTTGCCTGGAAGGAGCTGGTCACTCTTCAGGGATGGGCTGGGTATTGCTGAGTAATTCCGTTGTGCATCACTTGTTTCTCCTGGGTTCTATTATTCTACCATTCTCTCTCCCTCTCCTTATCATTATTATTATTATTATTACTGTTGTCATTATTGTTGCTATTATCATCATTATGATCATTATAGTAATTATCACTATTGTTTCAATTATTAAAGTGTTCTTTTATCAACCCACAAGGTTTACCTTTTCTTTCTGATTCCTCTCCCCCTGAGGAATTTGTTAGGGGCAGTCAATAAGTGGCTGTGTAGTACTTAATTGCCAACTGGGATTAAAACACAACACTTTGAAACACATTTGGACAAAACTACTACTGTCAAATCTCTAAAAAACAATTCACTTGAACGATAAAGGGAGTGTAAACCTCTGAAGTATATTTGACATAAACTTATTTACACAGTCTACAGTTTATAACTTTCTTGCTTCAAAGCACCATTCTTCATGAGCAAAAATAAAAGAAACAAAGGAAATGAAATAAAAAAGGCAGAAAGAAATGGATGATGGATCATAAAGCAAAGAAGTTTATTTTTCAGAACATATTTTGACTTGTGACAGTGATTGACCTGCATCTTTTAGATACATTCCATTATGTGTGGAAATTTATAGCTGCAGAAATACCAAATAAGATTAAGACAAAATCCTCAGACTGTATGCAAAGGTATTAGCTTTATAGACTTCTTATTTTATTACTGAAAGGAACATAAGGGAATTGTTTCTTTTGCATTATCTTCTTATTTGATATTGCTAAAGAGCTACTTGTTGCCAGCACAGCAGCATGGTTTGAGGAGAAACAGTGGGTTATCACATCATGAATTAAACAGATTTCAGTTAACATTATCATGTGTCATCTGTCCTTAAAAACTCATTAAATGCTTCCAAATTTAAAATTTATCCTCTTTTTCCTTTAGTTTGCTAGGATTCAAACATTGCCGCCTTTAGATGCTATTTTCATTTTAAAAAACCTTTTGTTTACAATCTTCATATGCACTGTATGTCTTCTGTATGTAGGATTCATTTTGCACTAGAAATAAAAAACCCAATTCTTCTTGATGTTAGCAGAGTGACTTTGACAGCTGCAGCTGGGAAACTCAGTTCAGACTTCATGGTGAAGCATAAAACTGAGACCTCAGAAAAATCTTATATTTGCTGGATAGACAGATAGATCTAACTTGCATGTTTTTTACTACCTACTTATTTTTGAAAACCAATGTGAACTGGTGACATGACCATACTGGAAACATCTTTGAAGACTTATTTCTTCATTATTATGTGAATGAAATAGATGCAACAAACTGAAATTGTAATGAAGCATTAAAATACATCCAGAAAATCTTACTCAAAAATAAGAACTCCTGTTGATTTAATGACATTTCACCAAGAGGCATCTTACAAACACTACTGGGAAACTAATTTTTTGGATCATGTGAAATAAGACTGTTCAAAATGAATGTTAGGAGACAGAGAAGTTGACAAAGTAGTCCACACAACATTCCTGAATCAAGCTTAAGATCACATTTTGGCAATAGTAACCTCAGCTTTTCACATCAGCAGGTATTTTGACCTAGACAGTTGACGACAAGAATAAAGAAGCATACCATGGTATGAGTTTTTCTGAAGATAAAAACAGTTTGCCATTGAAAAAGGTTTAAAATATTTACAGTTTATAGTTACTTAGAGCTTTGTTTAAAATTTTATATTGAACTGGATACATTTTCTGGGATTCCCAAACTTTTCTGAGTTCTCTGGCATCCAAAGAGTTTGTTCTGTGATTCTGTGTTGGCAATACCATCTTGTTATGCGTCCCAGAGGGATAAGTACTTCTGATTTATCAGAAGCACCTGAGACAATTTTAAACACCACAGCAGATTAACAAGAAAATCAGAAGTTTTATTCTACCAAAAGGAAAAGCTTTAAGTTCTTAATTACAAAACTGGAAGGCATCTAATACAGTTCTGAATCACATTATCAGAAGCTTCTTCCATACCTGCTTCAGTGATGTAGTTGATGTGAGGCAGACCTAGCACATTAATATCTCCAGTTTCCATGGCTGTCTTTGCTTTGGAGAAACTGCTGACTTGCTATCTATTTTGAGGATGCTGAATAAGGTGGAATCTCCCTCCCTTCTCTTTTCAGATCTCCTGTCCTAAGTCTGTTATCTTGTAAGACTAAGATAGCTCTTCATACATTATGACTGTGAAAACTCAGTTTTCTCTTCCTCTGTTCAATGCATGGCATAAAGTAAATCAGCAATGTTGGATATTTCCTGGCCTTGTGTCTGGGATTTAATGTGGTCTTCAATAAGCATTAATTAAATAGGCTTTCTGTAAGTGTTAACATTTTCAAGATTCTTAAATGATAAGTATTAGCTGTAAATGGATGTTATCAAACTCCTTAATCTCTAGGTTCATGCTAAAGTCTACATCAGGACCATATGTGACCTAGTACATCTGTCAGATTTATTACTGTTAATGAAAGCAGGTTTTTATCCCAATCACCTTATCATCCTGCATCTTTCAATAATAATAGATACTTTCAGTTTCACGAAACAAAGCAGTGCAAATAGGTTCATCCTGAAGTAAACATGGTAAGTGTGTTGAATTGTTGCAGTTGAGTTTAAAAGAGGATGTAATCATCTCTTTCCACTGTCTAGACATTTGAAAGGGTTGTCAGGACTACAGCTACAGCTTACCAAGCATCTGCTTTTCCTCTGCAGGGAGAGCTAAATCTTTGAGATCAAAGTCTCACAATAAACACTTATCTGGGGGGGATTTCTGACATGAAAAATCATCAAATAAGTGCTACCCTTCACTGGACAGTTGCTTACCATTTCGCATTAGGCACACATCCAGGCTCCATGGTGCATGCGGAACCCACAGAAAATCATGTCTTAATGTTTATATAGGGGCTAAGGTGCTCAAGGGTAGTTTGGACCAACGTGAAGGGGCAAATTACACTGAAGCCTTACTGGAGAGAGGGGTGGCAGCTGTCAGAGAGCAGAACTTGCTGCTTGGGGCAAGCCTGTCGCCTGGCAGATGGATACACCTACCTCTGACTAAATAATTCTTGTGTTTCTTAGAGACAGGAACCATTACAGAAACCTTTTCAATCTGTGATATCCAAGTAAGGACCACTTCAAAACAACATAAAAGGAGACATTTATCTGCTTTAGCATCCAACTGATCCTGGAGAGTTCTTCCCTTCTTAAAGATTTCCCTGGCAAAGGAAATATTGCCACAGTGGCTGAAAGGAAGTAAACCTGCTAGGTTCTGCTTTTCTTTGAAGATATATCCCTTCCTTAAGCCTGCTATTAGCACAAGTCACAGTGGCATTTTGCACATCTGCTGTGCATTCCTACACACTGAATGTTTATAGTGCATTTTAAGCTCCATCAAAACACACAGGAAATATGCTAAGGTGAAACTAAGACAACAGAGCTTCTAAGGAACTGTATTTCTCATTTCTTTGTAGCCAGCTCAGCTCTGCACTGAATGTGATTCAGTTCATTTCAATGGAAGCACTGTTAGGAGAATATTTCTGACAGACTCCATTCCCTGCCTGCACAGGCTGTGGCCTCTGTGGCCAGTTTAACCGGCCAATTCCCTGCTTCCCCACCCCAGTGTGGTCCTGGAATCTCCATGCTGGGGATGCAGGCTGTTGGCATTCTTCTGAAGCAGGTTTCAGGGTTTATGGCTCATCAGACATGACAGCTGTGCCTAGAGACATCAGCCCATACAGCTGATGGGAGGAAGCCAAAGTTCAGTACTGCTTAGTCCTCACATTTAAGGGAGCCAGTTGTTCAACAGTATTATTTCTTTTCCTTTCAAATGCTGAAATGAAGAACAAGCATAATATCTGAGCTGCACTTTAAAAATATTTCACAGTCTTGATGCCCATAATGGACCAAGCTGGGGCAATCCAAACAACAGAGATTCTTCTGGCCACAAACTGCTAGAGCAATGTGTGGTGTGGTTTCATGTACAAGCAAGTTTGGAAAGACAAATGGGCAACAAGCTGCTGGATGTGCAGGTTGTTATGCTGCTGGGCCCACTGCACAAAAATGTGGTAGTTGTTTTCAATACTTAACTCCAAAACTTTGGCTACTTGCTGCAGCTGCCCCTTTGCCCCTCCCTCACAACCATCATTAACACCAGGTATTGACCCTCTGCAGGTCAGTGTCACAGCTACTCCTGTGTCAGTTGTCTCAGCCAAGCACTTGTTAGGATCATTCTAGCATTAAAGTTTACCCAGGCTTGCTGACCTAAAACCTAATCCCAACCCAATTACTTTTTGTAACACCGGTCCTAACCCCAGTCTGCCTTCCCCTGCTGTGCTCAGCAGCAGATTTCTTTCTTTGGTCTCAAATGATTAAAAAAGTTAACTCTACTCACAACTGTATGGGCCATAGTAATTGCTCAGGCCCTCCTACCAGCTTCAGATCATGAGTAAGAAAGGACTTGCTGGAGAATTGCTTGGCATGCTTCTGCAGATTCTAATAAAGATTGCTTTCTTGGAAAATGTGGCCACTGAAAAGCTATGTTTGAGGTTGATTTGGTTTTAATTGTAGCTGAAAATTTCTGTTCTATCAAAAAACTCCCCTTAGCTTTCTTGACTACTTCAGCAACTACTGGTACCACCACGCCCATCAAGAAATGTGTCCATTCTGAATATTATCCTGTGCTGAGCGCCACTACCTTGGCTGAATGAGAACTAATGACTTGCTCTGCCACCATTCCTCTCCTTAGGGCACCCCACTTTCCCTGTAGCCATCCATGAAAAGAGGCTTGGATCCTGTGCCCTTACAGTTCATCACACAAAAGTCTGCATCCATATATAAGTAAGGTTTCCACCAGAGAAATGTCACTGACAAAATTGGTTTTTTCTTCCCTCACTTTCATTTCCATGCTTGCTTTCTCTTCTGTGTCACACTTTAGCCTCTTTCAGTTCTCCTATGGGTTTAATTTAGCCTGCTGACCAATGCTATACTGAAATATTAACTTCTCTGTTAAACCTGGCCCTGTCACAAGAGTTCAAGAAACCTTCTAGTTCCTCCAGTCCTGGGTCCATAGCTATCACTGTAATGGACAAAAGTCGAGTAAGGGTCACAACCACAGCCTTTGCTGGAGTTGCAGGGATGGAGTGTGTGACTTGGAACTCCCAGGCCCTGTTTTGGGGATTTGCTGCCTTGTGGTTTTCAAAGTTGAGTAACATCCTACTAGCTCCCGATCACAAGCAGGCAAAGGCATTGTTTGGTGCAGCATTGCTTTTGCCTGTGTCAGTGTTGTTGCAAAGGCAGATTCATTGAAAGAAGAAGTTTGAAGCATCTTGAGTTCAAAGAATTGAACTTTAGCTGGAACTTTTTGGTTTCTCATTCTGGAAGTATGTTCCATTTCAAAACAGATTCCATTCTTTTAAAATCATTTCAGAGTTCAAATAAATATCAAAACTGTTTTGGATTAAACTCTTTGTTTAACCTCAAACTCTGTTATTTTTTCATGCTGCCTTGCTTGCTGAAATGTTCCTCTTTAATTTTTCCCCTCCTCAAATTTCCAGTGAGCCACTTTATCACTGTGTGAGATAATGAGACTGAGTCCCACTTTCCACATCACAAAGTGTCTACCACTCCATGAATCTGAACTCTCTTTACCCCAAAAGAAACTCTCCCCAGCCATGCATCCTGGCATAGGCAAAAGGCAGTACATGTGGGAGGTTTGCAGTCCTGCTGTCCTAGAGATAAGCAGAAAGCTCCACTGAACAAAGCTGCACTGGCATTAACCACACAGCTCTCAGAGCCACAGTACGGACAGATTCTAACTAAGCACAATTATGCAAACTCATGTATTTGCATATAGCACCTCGCAGAGAGTTACAGCGAATCTAGCAGAAGCCTACTGGATGTGGCTCAACCAGAAAGGGAACCTCAGTGCCTTCCCCAGAAAATCAAGCTGAGTGGTGATACTCTAGGCTCTCCCAGCCAGGGGAAGAGGGGAAGAAACAAAGGTTTGTCTTAAAGTGCAGTGCAGCTTATCTGGAAAGTTACTGTATTTCCCTGTTTAACAAGGAAGCTGCCTCTCTGCCTCATGCTTAACATCTGAGTTCTGCAGTGCCCTTTAGTGATTCAACTAAAATGCTGTGCTCCTGCTTTGAACTGGCAAAGTCAAAGGCAGCTGCCAGCTGGGCAGCACTCTAAGTTCACAGCTCTAACACCTCTTTTCGACAATACTAAACCGAATGCCTCAGCCAAATTCCCAATAGCTACACAAATCACCTACTTGAGCTCCAAAGGGAGGGAGGTGAATCTCAGTGGCAAACTCACCCCTGGGGATTAAAGGCTATGTGCAACTTCAATATGTGATACTCGTAACATCAAGCTGTGGACTCCTTACTCCATAAGGCTCCCATAATCAATTTTGTTCCTATGGGGACTACTCCTGGCACATCAAGTATTATGTATGGCTGCAAAATTATTTAGATATTTTTCTCTCTGCAGTTGGGAAAGTAGGTTATTTGTTAGGCACCATTCAGTTACAGCAGAAAATATTGAAAGTTGTAGTCTATTTATTAATATGCAGACACAATCGTCTGCAGAAAAACAGCAAGTTCAAGTTCACCAAACAGGAAAACTCACTTTGGTTTTTTTTTTTCTTGGAAGAGAATACAGATATATTCTCCTCTCTCTCAGAAACGCTGCAATTATCCCTACCAGTTCCTTTTTCCCAATTTAAGCAGATATCCTCGCCTGACTGCTCAAAAGCAAAAGCAGTCATTGTTCCAGGCTAGCACTGGAACAAAGTGCAAAGTTAAAAACTTTGTTTTTCATAAATGGTAATGCAATAAGGCAAGAAATTGTGTAGATTGAAAAGACTATGTTGATACAAAAAGAAAAAAGGAAAAAAAAGGCAAATTCTTAAATGAATATGTAAGTGAGAGCAGGCACTTGCAAGCAGTATACCAGAGAGAATGTTCCATTTTTCCTGAGTGATTGATATTATAAATGGGGATGGATTACACAGAAAGAGAAATTATAATGTTGTATTCTTGACTGGTGGAAACTGAATTGTTCTCATTGATTTCTATGGAACCACTGCTGTTTATGCCACTGCAAGGTACATACCTAAGAAAGGTGAGATAATGTGCGAGGATGGCGAAGATTACAGCACCTAAGAGTAATGAAAACTTATCACAGGCACTGTGTTCCAAGTAAAAACAGCTCATCACTTCAGATAGCATACAAGAAGTTGTTCTTTCAGGTTTACTTGTGCTTGATAAGTAACAACAAGTGCATAAACTTCTGTGCTATGAATGCCTTTCCAGAAATGACATGTTGTCATTAATCACTGTAAGATTTATTATTAGCTTTCATCTCAGGCTTTTTCTCGGTGCAATAAAAAGTTTTGCATGTACTTTTACACACAATTATACCAAGATAAGCTATGTCCTAAAGATGTTCTCTAGTACAAGAAGCACAATGCATATAGGCTCCTTTGGAGGACACTGTTTTCTTCTGTGGAGAACAAGATGTACTGAACGCTGTGACTCTGCGCTAACCTTGCAGCAGGCACACTGCAAAACTGTCCCACAACTGCACAGAACACAGCAAATTAGGACTGTGGGACCTAATATGTTGCTGAAACTTCTATCTGCAACTACATGCTTCAGCTGTCTACTGCTAATCCTTTCCTTTCTTCAGCATGAACTTTTTGTAGGATATCTATGAAGAATTTAAATCTGAAACTACAGGACTGAGAAGCAAAGAACAAATGAAAGGAAGTTTTATCTGTCCTCATTTAGGCTTCTCTATATGTAAGGGTCTTGACAAATTCTTACTTATTTTAGCAACATGCAAACTTTTTTCTCAAATCATTCAAATCTTTTGTATTTTATGATTTATTATAACTTTATCATAATTTCTTTATTTTTTTTTTAAAGGACAAAAGAAGATGAAAACAGATTTTGAAGGTTTTAGAGGACTTACTCTTCTTATTCTCAGCTAATAGCATTGCTGAAAGGCTGAGTGGGCAGCCCTTCTTTAAGACTACCTCCCTACCCCTTCCAGCCAAGGCCAAAAGCTCAATAACCCTCTCAGCAAAAGTCAATTTCAGCAAAACTTTGGGTAAACTGAGCAATCTGACCAACTGTCAAGGAAAATGTGATATTCCAATAGCATGAATAAGCCTCTGTCTTACATTTTTATTTAAGGAACAGCAATAGCTTTAATAATAACTTGACCAAATCTGCACAAAAGTCTGTGGTGTAATCCAGATCACTTGGTATAGAAGGTAGTAACACTCCGTGAACGCCCACAGCTTTCAACAAGGCAAGGATTTCACTCCTGATGCATAAAATCTCCAGTATTATCTTCTCGTATACAGAGAATATAGAAAATATTTTCTGCAGTTATTTTTCACAATACTTGGACTGCTTTTTTTATTTGTTTTGTTTAAGGGTATGTGCAAGAAGCTTGAAACTAGAAAGGCGCACTAAAAACTCAAAAGTATAAACCTTATTGGTAATATCCTCCAGTGTCGTACTTCAATACACATTGAAAAGATTTTGCAAATTTTGGCTTCTACTTCAAATATACTTCTTAAACCCACAGGTGTTATGCTTTGATTTACACATAAACACATCAATGATTAAAGAGCAAGACATTTACAATGGAACTGATGAATTCTTAATCTCAGGAACAGCGGTAAATTAAGGAAAAACCATGGTCTTGTTACCGGTTGTTCTTTTGTGATTAAGTATTAGTTATCTGCTATGTTTGACATTCTGTAGACCTATTTATTTGATTAATTTAATTGTCATCCTAATTAATTTAATTATTTGGTAGCAAGTGCCGAGAGGCTGGTGGATTCATGGCTCTCTACATGTTGCTCAGCTGATTACCAGCTCCACAGTTTGCTGAACTGGTAAAAAGCCGCCGCCCGGTCCCCCTTTCGCTTGTCTGGCTTTGATTGATGTGCCCTCTGCTCGCTTCTGTCTCCGTGCCGTTGTTCACAGATTAATGTAAGGGATGGGATTATTCACGGTGCGTTTAATCAAGCATGTAGATAATTTTTTTTTTTTTTTTGCAGGGGAGAACCCTCCCAGTCATTGCACTCTTGAAGTGATGAGTGTACATAAGCAACTCTTTGGTTGCGAAGAGAAATAGAAAATAAAAGGGAAGGGGTGGAGGGGCGTGTGTGTGTGTGTGTGTAAGGCAGGCTGCTTTGCCCGAAAAGACAGGGAAATTCTGGGGAGAGAGGGTGACCAGCGAACGGGATTCAGGGTTTTGGGGCGTTATTGCAGTTGTCAACCGCGAAACTGACGCGCGTTTACACAGCAACTTTGGAACGAGCGGGCGGCGCTGGGCCGTGCTGTCCCGGTCCCGCGGAGCTCCGGCGGGGCGCGGGGGTCTCCGTGCCGCCCTCCCCCGCCCTCGGCGGGCAGCAGC
>VZRL01000790.1:3733020-3801365 GCA_013397895.1 Origma solitaria
GGCCGCCTCCGCAGCCCCCCGCGGTGTGGGCTCCACGGGCCGCGTACCCGGAGAGGGTAAACGCCATTCGGGGCTGGATCCCCCTCCTCCCGAGAGAGGCCCGGGGTCCCGGGTTCTCATCCTTCCCTACCCTGGCTTCTCCGGAAAGAGCTCTCCATTACTTCATTTCTTATTTTAATGGGAATTCGGGAAATTCCTCCTTTAATGGAGATGCGCCGCGATCACCGGGAGCCGGTGCTGTTCCCCTCCCCAGCCCCATCGGAGGGGTCTCCGGAGCCTCCTTCCCAGCCACGTACGAGACGCGGGGGGCTGCACTCTGCAGCCAGGAAAGGGAGGGACGGAGACCCCCGGAGTCCCCGGGAGAGGCGCCCCGGCAGCCTCCCCGGGCCGCCCTCCCGCGCCGAGGCCCCCCTGCTCTGCCGGCAGCGAGCCGTGGAGGGATGGCAAAGTTTCCCTGCAGATCCTGCCTGGGAGAGCTAGCGGGCACTCTCCTCCCCCGCGGAAGTGAGTAGCTTGCAGCCTTCCCTGGAAACAGGGCGTTTGAGAGAAGGAGAAAGATAAAGGAAGAAGCCCCAGGGGCTGTGGGACCTGTTCGTTAGCAGCGAGAGGCTCTGTTGACTGAGTTTGCTTGTGAAGTGTCAGGGTCCTGTTGTCAGTGCTTCTCGGAGACACCTGTTAGTGAGTGACACGCAGCACCTGTAGTGCTTTCTCTTGGGCCACTGTTTCTCCCAGCATGGGGTTCCCTTTTGATCACTAAAGCCTTCTGTATCCCGCATTCCTGTGCAGTGGGGGGGAAAGCTGCTAAAGGAAATCTTGGCACATTTGCGGACAGTGAGAAAAGTCGTGGGGTTTGTGTGTCAGGGGACCTTTCTGCAGCAGCTGCTGGCTTACAGGTATTTTCAAAAGCTGTGCCTGTGTATTCGAAATACCAGCTAGATTATTATCAGATGGAGCATACCCACTGGCTTCCCTGGTGCAAAGGAACTGCCCCTTCTTCCTTTTCTTAGAGGTTTGATACAAATGCGAAAAGTTTTGTGGTCACTGTGTAAATGACCCGGACAAGAGAGGCTGGGTAGATTTTTTTTTTATGTCCAGTGAGATTATGCGCCAGACAGAGCAGGAGTTTCCCGGGCAGGGGCCTACCACTGAGTTTTGGAATTGCTGAACAACGGGATGGCTCAGCAGGTTGCCGGGGCTCACATGTCACTTGGGGCCAAAGGAAAAAGCCAGGAGGAGACTTTTCATATGCTGCTGCAAACCCCCTGTTGTCACAGTCAGGGCCGTAGGCAACAAATGTTGGTGTTTGTTAATGTTAGTTATGAGGGAAAATGAATTGTGGTGGTGATATTAGAAAAAGAGAATTCCTGTCTTATGTGGTAGTGAACTGAACTCGTGAAGTTTATTATCTTCCAGCCATTGTATCCAGACAATAAGATATTAGTGCTGACTAAATGAAATATAATTTATCAGTGGGCAAATAAGCACCACAGTTCACTGATTTAGTATTATGTTGTAGTAGTCATCAATGTCTGTACCAGAAGGTGCAAAATAGAAGGTTTACCAATGGATTGCTTTTTCATAAATCATTTAATAATGTATTGTACCTTCCTGAATGTGATATGAAGTATGAAGTAGTCTGTAATCAGGCAGATATTATTTTGACATTTAATATATTCTGAAGAAAATATAGCGAGTAATTGTTTTCTTCAACTAGCAAGATGGGCAATCTGAAGTCAGTTTTGACATCTAGATGTTTATAACTTTGACATATTTTCCGTAGCTCTTGATTAAAAATCTTTATTATGACAGCAATAATTAAATGTCATCTTCAAAATTACAGTTTTATTTACTTTTTTTCCTTGGTTTTTTTGTTACACTGTTGCTATTTGGGGGGGAAAAAAGAAAAGGCAGTGATAGACTGTGTCTGATCAGTGAGAAAGGAATAAATATATAAAGCCAGAAATTCAACTTCAAGTTCTGTGAGTCAAAATGAAAAGTGATGTTTCAAAGTTTTACTTTATTTAGCACCTACTGTATCCCTTTGGATCAGCTCAGAAAAAAACCTTTAAAGAATTAAAGTATAAATGTTCAAGGTAGCTGCAAATTCTTAAGGGAAGGCTGTTTTGACATTTTGTTCAAATACTCAGTAACAAAACAACTTATTGAAAATGAATGGAATAACAGTATCAAGAAATGGAAACATACAGTAAGCCCTGGCAGAGCTGGTGCCAGGGAGGATTTCTGAGGATGCTACCAAAGGGATACGCTCTGGTTTCAACAGAGATGGAAAAAAATGCAAAGGCGTTTCTTGCCAGCTCCTTAGAATTACCTTACTGGGGAAAATCAAGTCGGACCAATTCAAGTGCAATAATTCTCTAGGCGTGCCGGAATTTATCTGGCTGCGCCTGGGGGTTTCTAAACCCCCGCCTTTCGTTGCCAGGGGGGAGGCTGCGCTGGCCGGAGCGGGGCTGTCCCCGCCAGAGGGCGCAGCGGCGGCCGCGCACGGCCAGGCTCCCTTCCAGCATCCAGCCATCCAGCCAGCCAGCCAGCCAGCCATCCATCCAGCCCACCCCACAGGCAGAACTTCACTTTTACTGACAAAAATGCTATACATACAGGGTGGAGGTTCTTAAACGCAAGGTTTGTGTGCGTTTTACAGTAGCCAAACTGAATAGGACATGAATTTAGTGAAGTGAAGCAGATGGTCTCTCAAAAGCTCACGAAACGATTAAGGCTTCCAATTGTATAAGTGAGGGCTCACTGTTGAAGTGTTGCCACAAAGTCTTGAAAGTGTTGCATTCTTTTACAAATGTCATCAGTCAGAATTAGGAGGCTGATACTGTAATTTTTATTCTGTCAAAGTATGTTCCAGAATCCTGATATAATTTATATTCATTGGACTGCTGCTGTGTCCAGGCATCAGCATTTGGAGAGGGGGGTAGAATTATTTTTATAGGATAAACTTCTATTAGAGGGTGTTTATCTAGCATTTATCTACTGTTGAAATAGTAAAATTTTGTATATTGCCTGAGCTTTACTCTGTTTAAAAAAAAACCCAAACAAAAACCCCACAACTGAGATCAAACTTTCATCATTACACAGTAGAACATTTGGCTTTTATCTTATAAGTATCAAAAAACCCCCAATATTAGACAACATGTGTATCAGGTATATTTTCCCTGTTTGCATTCTTGGTTGGTTTCTTTTTTCTGTGCTTGATATGTAAACAGGGACTGTTGGGTTAGAGAGTCCTAGTGACATTTGAGAGCAAATCCTATTTGCATATGATATATATTTCACTAAGAATTCCCTCTAAAGTAGTAATCTTTTTTTTTTCAACTTTCATACTGCTTCTTCCTCTTTTTTTGTGCTGTTTGCCATTGTCATTTCCTCTGAAAGAGTGGTTTGAAATATTGCTAGTAAATAGTGGGTAAATTAAGACTATAATGAGGTCGACTTAGGTCTTTAATTCAGTTTTACAGAAACCTATTTCCACAGATATAGAGCAAGATCAATACTCATAGTTCATTGAAAGTTTAAAAATCCCTTGGGAAGAATTGTTTTTGTTTGGCTCTGAATATTCCTGTTCAGGGTTTATATCCTCATGCAGGCTCTTAAACTCCAGCAAATATGTGACTCAGATGTTAGGTTTTGTCTGACACGTAACTTGGAGTTGATGATAAATAAAAGGGGAACTGTCTCTCTACACTGTAAACAAATGTAGTAGATGAGGAAAAGGTCTTTATAATTTGAAAAGGTCTTTTTTTCTGGTCAGCAATTTATTAGCAACACGTAGAGGCCATTTAGAGCAAAATCTTGTGACATGTACTGCCTTACTGAATACCAGATTCCTCTCAAAAGTTCAGTTCAGGAGGGCTGTTTCCTTTCAAGGAGGGGACCCCTGAGACCATGAAGGAGGTAGATGAAGAAATGCATAATGTCAGGTGATAAGACAGACTCCCTGAGGAAAATAGTCACAGACCTCAGTGTTTTTCATTAAGGACTTTTTGGCACATTTTTGGTGGGGCAGTGCTGCAGGTCCCTACACCTGCAAAGACCTCAGGAGATGGAGGCTTGGACCTGAAACTTGTGTTTCCTGAAGGACTGCTATGCAGTGATACCCAGAAAGTCGCTTTGCTTTTTTGGTGTGATAGCTGTATTTGGCATACAGCTATCACACAAGAAACATGCTCTGTTGAATCCTACAGGTTTTTCTCCACAAAGAAGATAAAAATTTCATATTAAAAGGAATAAAAATAAAAGCATCATTTGACCCTGCTTTTTTATAAAAGCCACTGTGGTTTCATTGGACTGTCTGAAGTACTGAGCTGTTCTTCTGCTTGTAACCTTAAAATCACTGAAAAAAAAGAAATCTCTGTAGCAGCCCCAGTTTCAAAACTTACCAAGGCTGCAGTCTCTTAGTCTGAGAGCACAGCTGGGGTCACTGGTATTTTGCATTCCCAGTGTGGTTCATGCTTCCTAAGGAAAATGAATACCAAAGGAATTTAAGGCAGCAGTGGTTAAGGTAATCTCTCCCGAGGACTCTCTGCAGAGGGAACAAAGGTAATTTGATGGCAGCATTTACAATCCAGTAGAAGGAAATGCTGCAGGCTTGCCAGCAGTGTGGAATTATATCCAAGTTTTAGGTTTGATGAGGGCTGAGCTGGGAGTGTTAATGTGGTGCAATTGGCAAATGCTGTATTTACTAAACTGGAGAATTGCATAATCCCAGCAGGAACGAGAAGAACCTATGAGTTTGCTTTCTATGCGGAAGTATGCAGAGAGACCACGCTAAGTGCGCATGGGGATTGTTTTTGTTTGTGGCTTCTCACAAATGAGCATAAGTCATTGCCCTGAAGTAACGTCTGAGAGTGCTGGGTGCTGTGTCTCATCATGGAACACTTCCTCCGCTTTCTCCTCTTTCCTTTTTTTTTCATCCAACCAAAAACACAGCTTCAGTTAGCACTCCTTGCTGTCAACACTGAGCAATCAGTTGTGCTAAGTGTCTGGGTTTGAAAGAGCTTGTGTAACCTCTTCATCTCCCTCAACCAAAGGGTGCTGTGTCGGAGTGTGTTCCTGAGTTGGATTTGACTCAAGCTCCTGCAGCAGGCAAATGGAGCAGGTTCTGAGGCCAGAGCCAGGGTCAGGCATAGTGAGCGAGCTGAACACACAAATTCAAAAGCAGCATCTTGATGGGGTGATAGATCAAGAGCAATGTAAGGATTAGTATGAAGACAGATACAAGACATCACAAGAATGACGCGTGCCCTCTACTTAGCCATGGTGATATCCCAACAGGCATATTCTCTTCAGTTTCAAGCACTGCACTTTAAGAAATACATGGACTAATTGAGGACTGCCATGTGAAGAAAAATGGAAAGAACACTGCTGTGGAGAATAAAACTAAGAGATGATACTGTAACAACCTCAAGGTGTGTAAAAGGCTTCCACAGAGGAGGGAATAACTTGTCTTCAGCAGCAGCTAATGACTGAAAATGCAGTAAGGCAGATATATATGATAAGGCTAGAGGAACAGATTATCTATGAGTAGTTTTCATCACTGAAACAGGTTAGATAAACATATGTCCAAAATGTCATTCTGTCAAAAAAGGCAGCTGTTCCTGCCTTGGAGCAAAGGGCTGGACAACGTGACCTTTCTAGGTCTCACCCAGCTATCTGGAATCATTCTGTGTGGATAGCTTTAAGTACACAGGGGTTTACCTTGAACTCTGCAGCTACATAAAATACAAGCATGAATTTCAGTGCTATCTTAGCTTGAAGCCTCTGTCTCTCATTTCTCAATGATATATGTGGCTTTAATGTGACTTCAATATACACTTTCTGTGGCTGTAGATGAGATAAGGACATTTTAAATGCTGCTTTCATTAGTGTTCTTACATCATGAAATAAAGCTTTTAAAACCAGATTTCGTTCTTACTTGTTTAGAACTTTTACCTTTTAATATGAACACTGTCTATGTTCCATTTTAAGCAGTTACTTTTTTTAAGATATTTTCATAGTGACTTTTGGTCTTTAGGCAGAATCACTTATCTCATGCCGTTTTGTTCAGTGAACAATCCTTGACTTGAATAGGAAGAGCTCCACAAAGGGAATATATAAACCTTTCCATTTAACCTTTCTCTGGCAGCGTTTCAAATATATGTTGTGTCACAGTTGATGCTAGGATCTCCTAGCTTTGCTTTACAGATGTAATTGAACTGTGTCAAAGGGCTGCTTATGTTTCAGGGATGCAATGCCATTTATAGTATTTACTGCAGCTTTCCTTAACTGCTGTCACAGGGCAAATTCTCTTGGAAGTTTCAGCTGCATTTAGTAGCAGAATAGGATGCAGTGGTTACCCTGTAATAAGGACTTGGAGTTCTATTTAATTTTTTCTTCTATTCATGCTTTACCTTTTTTTCCCCCCTTCAGTCATAACTTGCAAACTGCATCTCTGCTGAATAATTGCATCTTTTCTTCTCAGAAGAGTTGCTGCTAGGCTGATTGTAAAAGATGAGTATCATCCATTGTAAATTCAGTGTTTTCTGAATGGGTGAAGTGTTAAAGTATGTTCATCACTATGCAGATTTTCTTTTTTTTAATGAGTCAGCAGCTGAACTAAAAATCCATTGGAAAATGCGATCTTGGCCTCCATAGAGAACTGGGACCCAGCATGGGTCTTTTTTTATGATAGTTGTTCCATGATATTCTCCAGCTGCATGTTTCTGCTTCCCTATGTGGGTTAATATGACCCTGTGTTTGAATTTGCAAGCAAAACTGTGCATTTGCAATTCAGCCTCAGCCCCCTAGGATACAAACCCAAGGGCCTTGGTAAGGAATGTCTTTTTGGCAGAACAGGTTTCAGAGTTCCTAGGTCTGTCCTCTTCTGCCTCATTCTGCATCTCCTCCTTGCCCTTCCTTCTTGTTTCAGAGATTTCCTCCTCACTGACACTGTTTCAGTAGCTGATGTGGCCATGCTCTAGGTGAGACGGATCAGACCTGCTCTTGTTAATCAAGTGAAATTTGAAAAAGAGAGAGAGAAACAGAAAATAGTACATTTCAGAAGAAGTAGAGGAGATGAAAATAAAATTATAAGGAGGATGGATGTAGTATTTCAAAACCTCTGAGCAGTAGAAATTCTCTTAGAACAATATAAAAACTCTGAAAAAGTAGAATAGCTGAAATCTGTTTAATACTGCCAGGTATTACATAGGTTTAGTCAAAAAATGTTCAAAATAAAAACTAGTTGAAATTGGAAAATGATGTCAAAGTTGACCTGCTCTTGCCAAGTATTTCACTGGCAAGTGTCAAAAACAAGTAGTTGTGAGATTCTTCTTTTAATGGTGATAAAAATGCATTTCAAATTTTGCATTTGGACTTCTAGCTTAGAATTTTTGTGTGATATATAAACACAATTAAAAAGCACTTTGATTTGAAATTTATTTGTTTGTGTATTTACATATTTTTCTTTTAATATCCTACAGCAAGCATTGACTATTCACTTTTAATCCGAATAAGATCAAAATTTTTATGAGGCTGGGAAATTAACTTTCTAGTCATCTCTAATTGAGACTTACTGCTGTTGAGAATTTGGCTATGCAAGCCCGGTAAGAGCAGGCCATTTTATCTTGTAAGAAACCTTACTTTTATTTGATGACAGCAAAGGTGAGAATGGGTGGAAAGAAGAGTTGTCTTGATCATCCAGCTAGGGTTTGGGGTTTTGGTTTTTTAAACTTTATAGTATATTTCTCATTCAGGTTGCTTCTTGGTTAGTAAGATATACATGAGGCAACAAAATTGAAAGACAGCACATTTTCCAGATTGCAGCTGCTGTAAAGAAAATGTTTTATGTTTTATTCGCAATGAAGGCATTTATAGACTAGAAGTTTTGCATTTAGTGTATTGCAGAAACCTGACCTCAGTATCAACACAATTTATTACTGGTTCCTATTTAAACTTATATATACTGATCTAAGTTGTAGTCTCAAAACAAATAAAATCGTTAGTATGAATCACCATTATAAATTATCATCAGTTCTGTTTTCCATTTATTTTTATTATGTCTGACACTCATTTTCTTTTTAAAAAAAGTTTTTATGGATTAAGGATGTGTAATGCAATGCTTTTCAGTTTATTATGTAAATTCTGCAAGGCTTACTAATTGATATGTACAATTGTAGACTGTGGAAGTATGTGGCATTCCATGTTTACATTCAGGCACAGAAACCCAAAGGGTTCTTTCCCCTATTAAACATCACATTAAGTAATAACATAATTGCTTCCAGTTTTGCTAATGCTAATGAATTTATCCTTCCCAAACCTTTCTTGTAAGCTGTTGGAGACATTTCTGTATTTCCAAAGCACAAATGATTTAATAGCAGTAATAAGTTGCCCTAAAAAATTCTTACCTAGGACAGCACAGCTAAGAAGGGAAGACTTAGGTCAGCAAGTATTTCCTTGAGATGAGAAGCAGTTGTGTCATGAAAGTCTGCTGCATATGCCCCCATGCAGCACAGGCCATCAGGAATGTGCTTCACTTCAGCAGCCTTTGAGCACATGGTGAAATTGCCACAGACCCAAGTATAATGTAGCAAGGGCATTCAGTTTGAGTTTTTACAGTAGAAGAAAAAAATTAATTGCAGCATGCTTTGTTTGAAGCCTTGTTGGTCTTTATCTGGTTTTGCTTAGCCTATTTTTCCATTTATTTTTTTACTTAATATACTTGGCTTTTTCACCCCCTGTTTTGTTTCATGTGCGATTGCATGGACAGTGATTGCAGAATTGGTAACACTGGTTTTGATCCAATTCAGAGCCATTTTCTAGAATAGCATAAATAACCTGCAGAAATACTCTTCTTATAGAAAACTTGTCCATTTGAATGCAGAAAAGGAACTACCACAAGCTTTTGTCAGCCTCCTGAGCTCACTGCATACATCTCCTGGCAAGCAGCCTAGTGCTGAAAAGGAGGGGTGTTTATGCTCCACCTCAGCTGCCTGAGGATGGGCAGTTCTGCCATTCCACATTCTGTTGTACTGCAGGCTTGGATCCAGCTTGAGTTCCTAGCTTTGTTTAGGTGCTGATGCTGAACCCCAGACTTTTGATTCCCATCACTTGTCAGGAAGCAATTTGTATGCGCTGCTTCTCCACTGCTGTTTTCAGACCATACTTGTCTTACAGCTTTCTTGATCATTCCCCTAATCATCACAGATATGTGCTTTAAATTCATAGTATTATTGATTGAAGACCTTGTAGAAGTAAGGTAATATCCTACTTTTATGAATAAGAAGGTGGTTTTGAAAAAGTGACAACCTTGCCAAGATTAAAGATTCTTCATTTGTGTATCAAAGTATGAGCTGAACTTTCCTGCAACAGCAGATCTTTTGAGTTTCCCCTTGCTTTTTCAAATTCAGGGGTGTAATTTCTCTCTGAATTCTTATCCTTCAATTCCCTAATCTCAGATTTTAAATCCCAGTCAGACCCATGATCAAGGAACCTGTCTGTCTGGAAAGAAATCCAGATGAGAGTTGACTGAGGGCTCTGATTACTGCAGAGACCACAAGGCTTAGTTTTGGACTGCTGTAGATTCTGCCATTTCTGATACTCCTTTCCTCACTCAGGCTTGCATCAGGAGAGGGATTTGTCTCTCAGCTGTTTATATAACATATCCCAAACTGCAGCGTTTTACAGTCTAGTGTGATAAGTTTCTTTCCTAAACACAAGCATGTCTGAAGAATAGACAAATACTGGGTCAGATTTCTGTCTGTTGGCACTTTGACAGCTTAAAAAGACTGTGTCCAAATCTTTTTGGTTTTGTCATTGAGTTCTTGGAGAGAAGAGAGCGATGGTGTTCCACACACTGTAAAATTATTTTTCCTGTAATTAAACTTTAAAAATAACAGTGCAGATTTAGAAATTGCTAGCCTGAAGAAAGTATTCCAAAGCAATCAGTTTGAAGCCCTGCTAACCAGAATGCTTTGATTGCTCAAAAATTTTATCATCTTAAGAAAACAATCATTGCAAGATGTAGAATATTATTATTTTGCTTCATAAATATGATAGCAGCCTTTAGTGGGTTGGTATCTTCATGACCTTTTAAGGAAAAAGATTATTAACAAATGGTCTATAAAACATGTATTTATACATAGTCCATGTACAATACTGTGCCTCTGATGCTATAAATCACGTTGAAGTTTCCTGTAGAGTAACTATCTTGCTGAAAACAGAACTGATAGATCAGCAGACTAATGCTTTTCAGCATCTGCTTTTTTATCACTGATGGTGGGTTTTGTTTGTTCTGCAGAAATAGTGATAAGTTGAAAAAGCTGTGTTTTAAAAAGCTGTTATTCTTATCTTGCAAGGTATATGAGTTTCCATCCTCCCACCTAATTTGAAAAATCTAAATTATTGTTTAGATAATAGATCTAATAGGGCCATCAGTGGGGGAAAAACCAAAACAACACAAACCAAAAAATCCAACAAAACAAGAGAAGAAAGCAACAAGGAAAATAAAACCAAAAGGGTGAGGGGGGAGAAGGGTGGGAAGGGAGGGGAGGAAGGGGAGGAGGAGCAACCACCAAAAAAATAACAAACCAAACCAAACCTCAAACCGCATTCATGCATTGGAATATTTGGAATTGCATATCTAGGCTCAAGTTACAGAAAACTTCCCTTATTTAAAACTGTGCTTAAATACTTGTTTAACAGTATCAATCTATACCAATGGTGTCTTACAGATGAGTGGACTGAAAAAGATGTAGAAGTTTAAGATTTTTTTCTGATCTTGGACTTTGGAATGTAGCTAACCCAAAAGTCCCAGGACATTTACAACAGAGGCAATAATTTTTGCACGCTTTTTGCAGATCCTGACATGGTTTGAGGAGAAAAGGATCTTTCAGGAGGCAGAAAAGACTCACTGCCACCTCCCTGTTTAGTTGTAGTGGATAACAGCAGCGAGTAATCTCTCTTCTAATGCATGTTGCATTCCTCTTTAAGAGCTGGGCATTGGGATTTTTTTTTTTTAATATGATGTGCAGGACACATTTAGGAGATGCACGAACTAAATATTCACTTAGATTTTATGATCTGTCTCCAAGGGACTGAAATGTGGCCTGAGCTTGAGAAGCAATAAGCACACATGGCTCACATCAAATTTAAGTGTAAACACTTATTACATGCTGCTTCTTGAATGCAAATTTATGGTTTATTGTTCTGCTCTTTACACAAAAACATTGCTGTTAGCTTCAAGGAATGACCCAGAGATGTTAATGAATCACATTTTTATCCCTAGGCATGTACAGATAATAAACTGAAGGTGAGGTCTTCAAGATAGGAAGTTATATCCAGCTTTATCTGCAGAAGTTTGCTGTAGTTAGAGCAGGCTGTAAAACAAAACCAGTTCTTTTAGCTTTGGCTTTGACTGTCCCGTGCTGCTTTTTGAATCTCATTATTTTATCCCTATTCTGCTGTTTTATGGCACAGTTTAGTGGGGTGCATACCGAGCCAGCATTCCTAGTGAAACTAAAATTGCTGTGGCCGTGGAGATTGTCCAGTGTTTGGTTATATTTTCTGCTGACATAATTATGTTTTATTGATCATCATAAATCTACTGTCATTTTAACTCCATCTCTCTAATTACCTGAGAGTCTGAGACTGATGCTGGAACAGTTGTAGAGCCAGTCAGTTGCCTCTCTGTTTCCAATAATCTGTGTTTGGAGATCTAGGGAAATTTTTGACTTTTAAGTAGAATTCAAATCCATTTTGAGGTTTGCCATAAAGTAGGAGAAGGCAACGAGAGAAAAGATTTAAAAGATTTAAATTAAATATAAAAAGAAAAATAGTTGCTACCCTTGCAAGCCTCAATTTGGCACAGCAGTTAAAAATGTGACTGAAATGTGTGCTTGAAGAGAAATGCATATGCAAAGCCTTCACCAAAATGACTTGTGTTAGAACATGCTGGTAGGTGTTGCTAAAATGTTTATAGGGCCTTTTATATGTAGAATTTAATTTAAGGAAAAAGAAAGAGGTTATATTCTACCCTTCAACACAGCCACAGTTTACTCCTGTAAGAGCAGCTTGAGCCAATTTGAAATGAGTCTTTACCCACAAAGCCTTCCCTCTAATTCTGTAGCGTGCTCAGCAAGGCTCAGTGTATGTGATGTATTGCAGTGTGGGATCTTTGGTCACAGTACAGCTTGATGCCACTTTCCCACGGGCAGTGAGCATGGCTTGTGCGCTCCCAGGAAGAGAATGAATGAATGAATGGGAGGGATTTTTACCTTGCTGCTGAAAACCTACTCCATACCTCAAAGTTGTTCATTATACTCTTTGAAGGCGCTTGGGATTTGGAGGCTGAAAGGTTCTGGATGCCTGTTTCTTTGCTGATGTTTTTATTTGCATTATCTATTTATAATATATGATAATTTAATTTGCTTAATTCTAAAGGTAAAGGAAGTGCTTTTGATTTCAGAGTGCTTGAGACTCTTGAAATGGGAAAAAGAGGAGCAAGCAGAGAAGAGTCCATGAGTTGACTGTGAGAGCTATGAGAATATTTGCTGGGCAGGAATGAAAGGCCTGATTCAGTTCGCTCTATACATTTTAGCAGCCGTATTATTTCTGTGGGGCTATTCAGGCTGGAAGTCTAGAGGAGCCAGATCAAAACATCCATGTGAATTAAAAAAAATAGGTTACTTTGAGGACAAATATTCTTCTTCTGTAATTTGAATCTGTAGGGAGCCAGAGAGTGAAGATAGGAAAAGATATATTCAGAAGCTCTATAGGGAAGCTGTGTCCTTTTAGGAGAAAAAGCTGCATTTCCTATTCTAATTTGGTTTCTTTTTCAGTGTTAAAAAGTAATTATTAAAAAATTAAAATAAGAAAAAAAGTTACCTTTTCTGATTCTGTTTTCCTGAAAATCACAGAAAGGAGAAAGTGTCTGTTGCAGTTCAAGGAATGTCAGAAGCCTCTAAATTATATAGGACAGGTAAACTGGGAAGGAAAGCTTCCCAGCCTTTATCTCCCTGCCAGGTGACTGCTGTTATCAATGGCTGCCTTGTAAAAAATATATGAGGAATGAAAAGACTTTTTGTCTGGGTCTGCAGGGCTGTGCTTCTGGGCATTCAGGAGCAATGCTTCCTTTTTCATCACCGAACACCTGTTTTAGCCAGGCATCACAGGATGGGGGGAGGACAGGCCAGGAAGGCAGAGCGGGACCCTTCTGGCCTGTAGCATTTCTTCAAAGGTCCAGTTGTTTCCATGTTCCTATAAACATGTTTTCTGAGGGGAAAAGAGGAAAAAAATTGAATAATGATGCTAAAGATAACTACAGGCTATGTTCTCTTGGCCCTATGGTAATTTCCTGTATGTTTCCAGCTGTACTGTGGCAATAGCAGTTTAGCTTGGAGCTTGACAGAGTATCCTCTGACCATCCTTGAGGCACTAAATCCCAGTGGAAAACACTAAGTTACAACCCAAAATAATGGCTTCATTAAACATGGGATGCTGAATTTAAAACATATTCTGCTCTCCTTGCACATCCCTCTGCAATTGTGGGCTGCATTTCCTTAACTTGTTAACTGACATGGTAGATCACTTATCTTTGTTTGCCAAGGCAAATTGCTTCAGTCTTCAATGTTCCCAGGAATCCTAAAACATGTTTCTGTTCAGAGGTGCCCAAATCCCTCAAGACTTTTTTTTTTTTTATCAGTAACAAGGCATCCGTGCTCTTACTCACTTTGGGATTTTGATACCCACCTGCCAGGGTATTAGTAGAAAGTCCATTGAACTACAGCTATTTCTGCTGTTTATATTCATCCAGCCAACTGGCATCTGATAGCCATCATTCTACACACTCAGTGAAAATTTCCATGTACAATTCATGATTTAAAATCATGTCATGTGCTTTTTCTCCCTCCCATCTCTCTTGGTATTTATGCTGTAATATATTTTACTTACCATTTGTGGATTTAGAGTGGATGGACCTGAATCTTGAAATAACTATTTATAAGGTTTTCCATAGGTTTCATCATCACCATTTATTAAAGTGGTTTTTAAAGACTGATGGGTTTAGCTACAAAACTGCCATGTGTAATAACTGTTATTATTTATTTTCATTTTACCAATGGAGCACCCGGGTATTGAATGTCTTGCCAAGATCACACAGCAAACTGAACGTAGAAACAAGAAAAAATATCTCAGAGGTTTTTTTTTTTNTACAAAACTGCCATGTGTAATAACTGTTATTATTTATTTTCATTTTACCAATGGAGCACCGGGTATTGAATGTCTTGCCAAGATCACACAGCAAACTGAACGTAGAAACAAGAAAAAATATCTCAGAGGTTTTTTTTTTTAATTTGTGTTTTCATATTTAACCTTCAAAGCAGACACCGTATGCTTTGTAGTGATTTTTACAAATTTAAAATTGCATATACAAGAACTACTCACTAAAACACAGGCCGATAGCATCTTTACAATTTCTGTCAGAACTCCACCATCCTGCCAACAGCTCTTGAACTTCCATTTGAATATTTGGCAGTCCAAGACTGGTTTTTCACTCTCTCTGTTGCTGCAAGATGGCATTCAAGCTTACTGCTGGGTAGAGCTGCAGTCTCTTAAATTAGGGAATCTGTTTTGCTTCCATGACATATGCTTTAAAGGGAAAAAACCCAAACAGATAAACTACAGCAAAAAAAACAACACCCAAAAAAATCCACAAAAAAATTCACAAAGAAAAAATGCCTTCCACCTCTGGCTGATGTCACTAATTTAGTTATGGATTGCATTTATTGGCCTTTTTAATTTTTTGAACACTTTTCATCAATTCCTTTCTCCTTTTTCTCTTCTTTTTACTTTTTAATTTTTCCTTCAATGTTGTGAGCAAGAAGTAGAAGTGGAAGTTGTGAGAGGCCAAAGGAGCAGGCAGAGACCCACACTGTCCTGGAGCTAAGGCTTGGCAGAGAAGTGGAGGCCTGAAAGGGTCTGTGGTTGCATTCAGCATCTCTTGCATCTTTGTGAAGGAGATAATGAAGGTCTTACAAATCTCAGAAGAGAAGAAATCTGGAGAAATGCCACAGCCCAGGGATAGTTACATTACTAAGACCTTTTGCAAATGCTGCCTTCAGATGCTTTTCAGTAAGAGCATGAGCTTTGCCTCAGTGTGCAAGAGCAAAAGAAAAATGATGTGACTCCCTAATATTTCTTCTGGCCTACACATAAAGTGTAGCTGGTCTTTCACCAAATTACACTACATAGTCACAGGCAGCAAAAGAAAAAAAGACTTAATATTGTAACTGAGCTTGGCCTTGGGACCTACCAGCAGCAGAGGTACTCCAAAATCTGAGCTCTGATGTTAAAGAGCTCCATATTCTTTAGTATGTGGAATCCAACACAATAACTTTTGAGATTCTTTCCTTAATGTAGAGATTGTATAGTGTGTAGTTTAGAAATAGAATAATGGAATCATTCATCAGCTGAGTTTAACTTGAAAAAGATATACCAAGTCACTGAAAAGTTGTTTCCAAATAAATGATGACCAAGAAAAGGCAGCCAAATGTGACCTGTTAATTTTCTTGTGCAATAAATGCATCTGAGCATTTAATCTAATATAAAGGCCTCTTGTGATATAAAATTAATGACCTGTATGATTTATTTTTTAAGGTCTGCTATAAATTAGATGCATCAGTTGGATGTTTTGGGGGTTTTCTCTAAATAATAATTATCTGATTTGGAAATCTAATCAAGCCATTGAGTTTTATTATTGTCTCATTTCGGAAAGATATACAATTGCCTGAATATTTAGAGCAGATTTCCAGGGAAAAAATGTTAAAAGTTTTCTAATTCTTTGCTTAATATCTTCCATGAAACACATGCTCCATTTAGCTGGGAATGTCTGTTTTTACAATGACCACAATACATTTGGAACTCTCTCCACAAAACTGAAAATATGAGACTTTAATGAATAAGATTAATATAATTTACAGTTGTTTCATGCAGTTCTGCAGCTCTTACTGTACAGTTCCCTAAGTGCTTAATCTTGGGCATTTACCACTGACGTCAGTGGGAACTAAGTGCCCAAAATCTCCTTAAGCACATCTAGATATGTGGTATACAAGGTTATATTTTGCATTTAGTTTGTGTGAGTTTATTTTCTATTCAGGCAATGTGGAAGTTTTGCAGCTTAGTAGGCCATTCACTTGGGAGGAAATTGAATTTCAGCCATTTAGTCTTTGAAATCAAAACAGAAAAGATAATAGTCAGTCCTGGGACCGATAGCTTCTGATCAGCAGTCTGCTGTACTCAACAGGACATTTGAATATGTGTTTCCTGAAGAACATTTCCCATCGGTTCCTGAAGACCTCAGCTCTGCTGCTCTCACTGGCTGGGGGAGGCTCCAGGTCTGGGAAGCACAGCTCGATGTACAAGAGGTTGCCAGGTCTTATGGTCCCGGTTGTCTTCACTTTCTGCTGCTAAATAATTTTTAAAGAAATGTAAACCATGACAGCTGTGTAGAAAGGATGTGAAATAAATCAGAAATATTTAGAAGGAGCTGTGGGACATTGTGGATTTACACATTGAAAATACTTATGAACCTGTTTTGACATTCTGTTTGTAACCGCTTATAAAAATGAAGAGATAGAAGGGGTGTGTGTCGGTACTTGTTTCACAGAATCACAGAATATTCTGAGTTGCAAGGGGCCCACAAGGATCATCAAGTCCAGCTCTTAAGTGCATGGCCTGAAAAGGGATTGAATCCACAGCCTTGCCATTATTAGCTCCAGGTTCTGATCAGATGAGCTATTATGCATATCTGTAAATATTTAAAGAAATGTTTAAAGATAAGGGTGCATATCAGTAATACAGTACTTTTTCTTTCTTTTCATTTTTTATTTGACTATTCCTATATTGATTTTTGTAGTCTTTATTATAAGGATATTACTTGGAACATTTGGTGTGTTTACTTCCCAGAGGTACCATTCCTTTCACTATATTCTCACAGCATATTCCACTCCAAGTTTTGCTTTTTTATTGACAGAATGTCATGTATTAAGGAAAAACAACCTTCTCTATCCTAGCTTAATTACTGTTTTCAGTGTTTTTTCATCTTTTTAATACGCAGTACTAATCAAAGTCATAAATCAATAGTCTTCAAAGAGCATCTAGTAATTATCTTTTCTCAGTGTTTACTTTTACTTTTCCACTTTTCACTCCTATTAGTAACTCACACAGTTTCTAATGGTACCTCATAATGCATTCAAATGAAGTGACTACGTAGGGACATCAGGGTTCTTCTGCTCACTTTTTTTTGCTAGTCCTTATACAACCAACTTCACTTGTTGTTGGTCATTGTGCACAGCTACACCTATTGATGTTAGTCTAAATTTTCCTTTCTCTGGCAAAAATCCTAGTGGCTCCAGTAATAGCTTGCCTGTTAAGGTTTACACCTGTCCCTGGTGGAGAAGGCTGAAGTCCCAAGAGGAAGAAGGCACATGAAGCTCACAGGATCCTCCAGCCCAGGACGAAGATGGGTCTGGTGACCCAGGGTGTGACACAGCTCTTGGGAGGTGGTGGCTTCTCTCTGAGTCCGATGGCTGTGGCATAATAATGTGGGGCCTTCCAAGGCTGTTAAACCTGGGGGCTAAAACTCATGTTGAAACAAGACAAATCATGTGGTACCAATACTGTAGTAGGTATTTATTACTTCAGACCTCTCCATGGGCTGCAGGATCAAGTTTCAAGGGAGGAAATCCCCTACTTGCTTATACATCTAATTGGTTTCTCTGTAGCAGGTGGATACTTTTTGTGTTTGGCATGAGTTATACACTTAGCATATAAAAGAAAATAGAGGAATAAGCTTAAATTGAAACAAGATGATTGGGGTTTATTACTCTCACAATACTGTTCTCTTATTTGGGGAAGCAGGAACTGAAGAGATTGGGAGTGCCTAATGACTTTTCATAAATAGACCTCATTGGCAGATATGCCTATGTAATTTCCTGCTCTTGAGAGTTTTATGACCTCTTCAGTCCTGAGTCGCTGTCTTTTACTGCAGCCCTCTGTCTGCTGAAGAGAGCGAATCTTGCAAGAAATAGTTGTAAGTAGAGAAGGAGCTTTGTTGCTCTCCCTCAGCAAACTATTACCAGCCTCCTCAAGATTCTTCATTAGGACACCTGAAGTGATGCATTTTTTAAGAGGGTTTAATTATAGGTCTAGTGAAATGTGAATAAAGAGGGAACTCAGCAGGCCAACAGATGTTGAAGCAAATTACACAAAGTGTTGTTGAAAGAGGAATCTTTTAAAACACACATACTTGCAGATCTCATAACTTTATCCAACAGTCAGAGCAAAGAAATTCCCTACCCTTTTCACCCCATAATGATAATATAAATCAAAAACATTCTCAATGGAATATCAGTCCAGGCTCAATCTGTATTTTAATAGGTGGAATCTTTGTTTTGCAGATGGTTTTGTAAGAAAAATGTTTTTGTAAGAAACATGTTTTTGTTGTTTTTTGGGTTTTTTTAAAGATGACCTAATCATGAAAATGTATTCATTCCAGAGAAAAAAAGAAGTTTTCACTTTTTCACCATTTGATTTCCACTGTTTCTCTAGGGAAAAAAAAATCTGTTTTTTTAATTTGGTAATACATAACATTTTGTCATGTATCTCATTTGTCAAAGTGAGAAAAACAGTGATACAAGCAATTATACTCAGGCTTTAACATTTTGAAAAAATTATTTAAAAATTTCAATTATATACTACCGTAATGATTTTGCCTTTTCTTTTTTTAAGATCTAAGTGACTTTAAAAAGGGAAGATTATTTATTTACTGTTTAGTGAAAAGGGTTTGTGGTAGATCTTCTACTTTTCTTCCCAAAGGCATTTGTTATTGTATCCCATAGAAATTGTTAGTTCAAACGGGGAAAATAGTTACTAACAGAAGAACTGTAATGGACATGGCTTGACTCCATGAAAGAGAAAGTAGAAGCAGCTTCTCTCCAAGCAAAAAGAGATTCTCATAAACTGGCTTTGTGAGTTGGTCTTCTTTAGTATTTTCATAATAAAATTGTCATAAAAATGGGAGTATGCCAGTAAATTCTGCTGTTGTACTGATAATTCATTTTAATTTGTGTCAGAGGAGGACTAGTAATTCCTGTAAAAAAATAATTAGGAGATGGTGAAGTATGAAAAAGGCATGAAATATAATATAGTTAAAATTCTCACATTTGGTTATTGATTGACAAAATTTCTGCTTCTAAACTGAAAAAAACCCTTGTCATCTGCCTCCTTACTGGAGAAAAGACTGGACCATAAAAATGTGTGACAAATGTCGAAAAAGCAACTGTGCTACTGAAAGATATGAGAACCAGCTTTTTCAGCAGTGAGAAGGAAGTACACTGATATAACTGAGCATAAAATATGTCATAAAGTTCTGATCATTCATTTGCTGCAAAAATTCATTCAAATTGCAACAGTTTCAGAGGAAGCCCATTTGGGATGAAAAGGACAAATCATTCTCTGTGAGGTAGGATAAATTTCTTTAGTCTCACAAAGTGAAGTCTGGAAGAAGTTGTAATACCTTTCTGTAAATATATTCCACAGAAGAGATATTTGGGGTAAAAACCAAACAGATATATATTGACTGTGAATAGATTTATGCAAATACAGAGATCAGTAACCAGTAGAGCAGTGAGGTTCTGAATGTGGCTCCCTTTCAAGGTCAAAGAGATTTCTAATGAGTGCACACCCAAAATGTGTGGAATATTATACAGCAGATACTCATGCCTGCAGGATCCTGGCATGCTAATTCTTGTGTTACTGCTACATGACTTAAACTGCTCCTTTTGGGTCCTGTTGTGCAATACTGCAGAGGAAAGCATTTTGCCCATCTCAGGAGGTGAGGAGTGAATCCTTCAACACTGCTCAGTGTTCCACAGATAAACACCTTCAGGAGCAGTGCGAGGGAAGAGTGTTGCCTAAAGTTTGTGATTGAAGATGTAAGAGAAGTAGACATGTTCACAGGCAATCCACTTTTTTTGCGTGTTCTGGCCTTGCAATTCCCTTTCTTCTGTAATCTGAAAAGACACTTAAATCATGTGTGCTAGACTCTAAAACAAGTGCCACAGCTCCTGCTGCCTGGAGAGGATCCCATTGGGCCTTTGTCCAGGAGACTTGGCTTGCAGTTTCACCAGCAGTGCTGTCTGTGGTCATGGGTTATATCATAACTGTGCAGTTTCTGTTCCAGATCTCCCAGCGAGAGTGGTTTCTTAGCGTCACACTTGTGAGTCTAACCTGCTGGCCTCTGCACAGCCTTTATGGCATGGCTGTTTATCTCCACGTTTCACTCAAGGTTTTCCCAAAATGATATTATGATAGGTACTTACATAACCCTGCTGTACTACTTTGCAGTCTGTCCAAACCTTGCAGCTTGAATACCAGGAGGATGACAGGTCATTGGCTTTTAAAACCACTGTGGCCCCTGTGTAGTGGAGGATTGAAAATGAAGCATCTTAGCACTGTGTTTGAGTCCTTCAAGTACTCCCCTGAAGGGATACAGGTATGTCACACATATCAGACAGCCTGTTCCCTAATCCTGTCGTTAAACTGTGCTCAAGTATCATGTTTAGATTTGTCTTGGCTCCTGAAGGTGATGTAATTTCAGTTATGGGACTAATACATTGTGTCAGAGAAAAGTTGGTATGATAACAATTAGTAACATTTTATTATTTATTAGTCTTTTAATTAGCAAAAGCAATTTAAAGCTAATCCAGAAATATAAAGTAATTAAGAAAAATCTTAGGATATTGGGAAAAAAAAAAAGGAAGAGAGGGGGAAGATCTGTGTGGCCTAGCACCCACTGACAGGAGAAGAAGAACCACCTTTGAAAGGACAAATGAGCAGTGCTCTGCCATTTGTTCTTGGGAAACACATTGAGAGGATTCTTTACTCTGTGCCATTCCTCCCTTTTCTGAAATGCCATTTAAGCAAAAGAAAGCTGACAGACTCAGAATGAGATTCAGTAGCAAAAAGAATCTTGAAACAGTGGTGGAATTGGTGGCCCAGATTGCTGCTTCAGAGAAACCAAGCAAGTTGGTTGGTCAGTCTGACAAAGTAACTGCACTCTTGGCGCTGCTGGGAGTGTGCTCTCCTGCTTTTGTCTTCTTGGAGCTTATTTCAGTCTTGCAAAATCTCCTTACAGGGGACAAAGAGCACTAAACACCTCTTCCATTGTCCAGTGTCTCAGTGCCTTTGTTTAGAGTATGCAAGGGATAACAGCGCTGTACAGGCTAATTTCAAAACCGGAAGACAGATTTAGGGATGTATGTATGCCATCATCAAACTAACCTCAAATGCTCTGTGGTGGGCAACTAAGTAACAGTGTCCATTCCTAGGGTTCACTGGGAGCTTGTAACTTTGATGTTCCATTGTTAAAGCCTGAGCATACATGTATCTTGCAAGAAATCTGACTTAAAGACTTCAAATAATGAAGACCATGACATATAATTTCATCCTACATTTTTAGGATAGTGGCCAAACCAATTTTCAGGAGATTCCCTTTCAATCCCAGTTCTTTCAAGTATTGTCTCTGTAAAAGAACCTAACTAAAAATCAATTTCTGTGTCTGGTCTCCAGCAGGTTTTAGAAGAGTGTTTCCTTCTTTATGGCTCTTGTCTTCGAGGGTGGTGGCAATTTTTAATACATTTGCATGATTTCTATAGCAAGGAAGCTTCCAGCCTGGATCGAATCACAGGGGGAGCGAAATCACAACTGTGTTGTTTGAGCTCCAGGATTCAGGGAAACTGTTGTTTATGTTGCCTGTGCTTCTCCACACGCAAATAAAGACATATGTCCAAAGAGTTTAGCGAGAAAGAGAAGGATGGCTGAGGGTGCTTTTTACCCTGACTCATCAATACCAATTGCACACATTTCTGCATCCTGTGAAGAGAAACTGTGAAACTTCCTCTGCCCTCAGGACTCCCAGAAAAGACATGTGTTGCAGCAGTTGTTTTAAATGCAATTGTGATTTAGGAAGTGATTTTTGCTAGTACCTCAGTTAGTATAAATACAATTCTTTTACTACCTATCAAAAAATGTCAGGTAATGGGAACACCTGAGAGAGAAATCAAATTTCTGTTCAGTGTAAGCTTGCTATTGAATTCTTTCTTTTGCTTTTGACTTGATCTTTTTCTTTGGTTCACTGATGCACTGATCAGATGTACATGTCCCATGTAATTATTAGCATCCGAGCACTGATTGTAGGGCAGCAGATGTCAGAAAAAAACATTATAGTAACAAGCAGTAGTATGAATTTAGTAGCCAAATTTTGCTATGGCTGGAAACCTCTTTTTGAGGAGCAAGTGCTGCAGTGTTTTACCTGGCACTAGCTTAATGTACTCTTCAAAGTGATTTTTATCAGTAATTGGAGAAAATAGGAATGTAAACTTTTAGATTTTCTTTGGTGGTGTTGGAATATATATTTCCTGCTCCAGTGTAAAGACTGAGCAAGCAATAAATTCACTCTGGTACAGTGTTCAGGCTTCTTCATTGCTGATGATAACAGCCTTGTATCCCTGCCTTCATGGATCAAGCTTTACCGTGCAACTGACTCCAAAATTAAATGCCACAAGGCTCAAGAAATCATGGGATTTGTTAAGAAAAAATAATAATGGAATTTTTTTTAGCTTGTATAATTTCTGAGTTGTCCAGGCTAATTTCTTTTCTCCCCTAGAAGCCAGAGTAAAAGCCACAATCTTTATTCAGTGGTAAGACTTCTGTAATTGGTCTTTTAAAAAATGAAGTATGTGGGAGCTAATGGCACTTATCTGTGAGTGCCCAGTAGTATATTAAACCTATTTAATTTCTTGCCATTGTTTGGCTTCCTTTGCCTGCTGGTTCTTAGGTGCTTTGCGTGGTTTGTATTGCTTCCCTATTTTAAGGTCTCTCCACAGACTTGCGAGCTCATAAATTAGACTGTGCCGGTTTGTGTGCTATACCCTAGCCTGACAATCCTTTTCTAACCCTCCCTTGTTGGTGATTCACCTTGCTGCAGAGGGAGCTGCAGCTGAGTTCTGCATCCCTGTATGATGTATGGCGTGCATAACTTGGGACTGAAGAATGGCTGAATTCTCTCATTTAGGAAGAAATTGTATCAGGCCCTGTGGCTGCAGGGCTTGGGACGATGGAATTTTCACATGGTTGTAATTTAACTCTGGTAAGTGCAGTGGTTATATGTAGCCCCAACTGGCAAATGATGGAAACACATCTCTGTCCCTGCTGTCCTCTGACCATAACTTCAGAGCAGCAGGGACAAAGTTCATTGGTGGGGAGGGAACTTGGAGGGCAAATAATAAGGTTGGCACACCATTATTTGCTGCCCTCTGGAAGAGGAACACAGAGTGGGGTCTGGTCCCCCTATAAGGAGTATGTGGCTCTTCTAATAATTTGATTTATCACTGGATGTCCTTGAGAAATGGCTGCATGGCTGAGAAGACTACAGATTTAATTTCAGTACTGACCCTATGAAGAAAAACAGTTGTTCTGTTTTCTTCTCTCCAATCCTGTGATATCACAAGACTTCTGAACTGAATTTTTAAACCAATAAGAAGATCTGGTTTTGTCCTCTCTGTAACTTCCATAAAAATATTTCTTGCTTTTAGAGAGACAGTTTTAATGTGTGAATTTTCGGGCTGGGATCTGCTTTGTGAGTCTGGCTTCCATTTAAATCTCCATCAGTTTAGACCAGAGGCTGAGGCTCTTCACACAGCATTGCTGTGACATCTGTGGCGTTCCTACATGTCAAGTCCATCTTTTTCAGTGTCCTTTTTATAGCAAATCTGCAAGTGTGATCTTGAAAACTGTGGTTGAGTTCTGAAAACTGCGGCTACTGCAGGGCTCTTAAAAAACTGCTAAGTTATGTGAAACTTCTGGACAGTCCTTTCAAAAGGAATGAAGATTTCTTAAAGTATTGTCTTTTCCAGGTAGATGGTTTAAAGAGCAAAGTTCAATTTGCATGTGTACATACACAAATACTCACCCATAATTTTCCCCAAAGATTTTTTAGGCATTTTCTTTTCTTCCAGTTTCTTTATTTACATCTCGCTGACTGTAACCTTTATGTTGCTGCATTGGATGTTCTTGTCTGATGGAATTTTTTTTTAGGTAAGCTGGGGATAAGTCTTCAAGAAAATCACTGCTCTGATTCTAAGGCTTCAATTACCTCCTGGGGCTCTGCTTTAGGAAACATACTTTCACAGTTTCTGCCTTCATGAGAATCTTCTGATTGAATAATAGCCTTGAATTCCATTAGGAGCCTTTTGTTTTTTTCTGAGCAAAATAAGGAGAAGGTGGTTATTTTCCCATAAGCAACATGTTTAATTTTCTTGTAGTCTATCTTCACTATACACATGTGCTGCTCCTGTTGTCATTCATTAATTTTCCTTTTGAGATCCTTGTTCAGTCATTATTTTCTGCCAAGTCCTGAAGAATGTATTTATATAGGGTTTTTTTCAACTCCTCCTTCTTTCTCTGAATTAATTATAAATTGAATCATTTGCTATCTGCTTGTCTGTGTTCCAAGTAAATGATAGTTGTGTGTGCATTTGATTACCTCAGTTATTATTTTATGTATTTCAATTTCTGAAGTAATCATAGTTTGACAAGTGCTGTCCATTCTTCTGCATGTCAAAGACTCCACGCTCAAAGGGAAATTACAGAGAAAATATGTTCCACAGATGAAAGTGCTACGTGACTATCCATGTAAGGAACCAGTATAGCTTCTTTCCTTAGGCATGCAGCTATAACACAGTTTTAGTTAAGCTAAAATAAGTCTCTCTATATAAAGTCAATATTTCCCTGGTACAGATTAGGGAAAGTGGTGCATATGACTCAATGTAGTGTATTGGTTGTTTTGCAACTGTAATTAAACTATGACTATTTTTGCAGGGCAGAGGTACTACAGGAAGCATTTTCTTTTATGTTTCAAAGAGTCTTTAATGCTTATGGTTGACAGCCAAATCAGAGAAGCAAAAATTCAGATGGTTACAAAAGAGTTTGAGCTGTGGTACAGTAAAATATAATGCCTCTCTCTAGCCTGCCAGGTTGCCATGTGGGATTTGCCTTCTGCATGTTTGTTTGCCACTGGCCTCTTCACTAAGACTCGCAACAAACAGAGTAACTGGGAGCATAGGTGGTGGTTTGGCTCATATCTTCAGAGATATTTAAGGATGTTACACCAGTGGGATTTTGGTATCCAAATAACTTTGATATCTAAAGACCTTTGAGGATCTAGGTCTTTTTTTTCTTTTTTTTTTTTTCCTCAATACGTGTTTATACAGAGAAGTTCATCAAGAGAGATTTAGTGCTGAGCACTTTGGTCGCAGTCCAACATAACCTTCAAACTTGTAATCAATTGTCAAGCTCTTGGGTAATCCCATTGAAATACCTGCATGAGTCCTTGGCTGGAACAGAATAGACTTGGCATCTGCTAGCCTGCCACTGTAGAGAAACACTTGTCTAGCCAGAAATTGCTCATCACAAGCACAAAAAAAGGACTGTGATTGCCAGCTCTTCTTGTGTCCTCTGAGTCACTGAATAGTTACTGAACAGTAATGATATTTTATATCTGATGACCCAGAATCCAGGGGTTATGTCATCATTACTAAACAATTCCTCTAGTGGGGGAGCATTGAGTGCTCACTTGTGTGTGCTGATTGTCTTTTTGGGTCAGTGGCTGGTAAATTGTTTCAGATTCATTGAAATGTTGGCAGTTCAGTCTCTTTTATATAAAACAGTTTTGTGCCTCTCCTAAAAACGAACAATTGGGAAGCCATTGATTTCACACCCTGTTCACTTTAGTGAGCCTGATGTTGGATGAACAGAAGGAATGCACTAGGTAAACTTCTTTATCCAAGGTCTCAGTAAGCATTTCACATAGCTTAGTGAACAGCAGACATTGTGCTCTCCCCAGTCTGGACACGTTGCTTGTTTGGGCATTGTAGGTGTCAGAGCTTTGGCATCTTGTCACTCTTGAACAGATTACTTTAATTGTAAAGCTGAGCTATAGTTTATTATATTGTAATTACCTTGTGCCACACTGCTGGGATTTTTCTCTTCTCAGTCTTGAGCCACAGAATAGGAGACAGAACTCTATTTTCTGGTGTGCCTGGTGCCGCCTGGAAAAGGATGTTTATTGTTGTTGCACATAAATAAATAATGGAGGGAATGTTTTGACTCTCTACATTGTCATGAATGTAAAATGAAGATGCTGTATTCTGTAGCCAGTATTTTTGGCTTGAGTGCGCTCATACTCCTGCGTATGTGTTAATTATTTCATGTTTTGAATTCACCCTTTTATGGAAAAAAACCAGATGTTTACCTTCTGATGATAATGGACTTTTTGTATGGCACCCAGAGGAAGCATTGCTTCAGTTCTCAGGTCTGATGTTTCATAGATGTTTTCCATGTTGGGGAAGAGATGGATAAGAGAAAATGCCAGTAGATGTCTGCAAATTGCAGCCCAAATTCTGTGATTCCAAAGGCCAAGCCAGGTGTGGCAGTGTGAGAAAACAGGAGATACTTTGTGGTTTGGGTTTTATAAAGCTTAAGAAAACAATGGCCCCTGTGTTTACCTGGGAACTAGTTAGAAAAAATTACATGTAATTCCAAATAACCATAGCTGGGTTGTGTTTGCTTGTTGCTGTTTTTTCCCTTTAAATGGATTTAATTAATGGTTTTATTATGTTCTTTCAGATCTTGGTCATGCACCATAAAAGTAACTGGGTTTTTTTCCAGTGGCTTAAATGTGACCTGCTGTACAATTAGCTTTAAATTAGGAGCTAAAATAAGGCAATGAAACCAGCACTGGAAACTGAAGTTGTGCTGCCTTCAAGAGAGATGTTAAGGAGCTCCTAAAAGTTTTGTTCGGGGATGATTTGTACCCCACAGATTAACCATCCAATTCTTCCATCTTTCAAAGTGCAGATGGATGCTGAAATGGGTCCAGATAACCCAGATAAGATTTTACAAACTCACCTATGTTCAGCCTCCTGTTCTTACCATCATATCTGCATTTAGTCCCATTTATATGAGAGCTTTTTTAAGGAAAAGACCCAGTAAATTCTTCAGCAATCTTTATGTCTGTGGATAACGTTTCATGCACTGTAATTCCTTGGACTCTACTAAATTAGTATTACCCAATATTGGAAATGTTTATCAGGCCTCCTAGAGCTCTAGCTGCAATAGTTATTAAAAAAACCCCCAAACCAAACAATACCAAACTAACAACAAAAAAAAAAAACAAACCAAAAACCAAAAAACAACCCATGGAAAACCAAACAAACACAAAAACCTCAAACAAACAAAAAACCCCCACCACAAACAAAAACAACAACAACAAACAAAACAAAACAACACCAAAAAACCAACCCAAAACAACCCAACCGAAAAGACCAAGAAAAACTAAGAGACTACTTTGAGGTGCAAGCAGATTGAATATCTGATTTGTTTCTTCTATGTTACTCCCAGTCATCCTGATGATCAGAACAGGATAATGTGGGAATTCATTGTGTGCCATGTATTGGAGTGGTACGAGAGTGGGTAAAGACCTTTTTCACAATAATGGTTAATTGGACAATTATCAGGCTTATTCTGTCTGTGGGATGATGTATTGCCACATTCATGCTCTATTCTGGATTCTTTCTTCCCTCTACATCTGTACAGAATTCCTGTACACATTTTATTTATAGATTTTCATTTGCCACTTCATTTTCAATGAAGACAAAAAAGAAATTCAAATCAAGCTTTGCATTTGTGGGTTTGAGGGGCAAAAAGTAATGAATAAGAAGTTGCTTTTTTTATAATTAGTCTGACTTTAAATCAGTTATGAATTTTAAATGTTTGGGTAAGAAAACATATGAATGTGGAATATTCTGATTAGATATTACGAGTTTTCAGTTTACCATGAGAAGGGTCAAATACTGGAATAGGATTTATGGGGAGGTTGCGGTGCCTCTGTCCTTTAGGGGCTCAGCATTCACTTGGCCGTGGGCTTGAGCAGCCTGTTCTAAACAGACCTGTTTTGAGCCAGGGTTTGGACTGGATGGTCCTGAAAGTCCCTTATGACTTCAGTTGCTGTGATTCTGTGATTCCATTCACCATTTTAAAGAAACTCACCTCTACCCATGCTTTCAATGAAAAGGAGTTCTCTCCTCCTTCCCTTTCCCACAATATGGTAAGATCACAAAGGTTTCTAGTAGAAGCTGTGTTAGCACATATTTATGAAGAGTTACTGTCTCCATGAAATCTGAGAAATTATGTCCTTCTTACTGAATTATTAAGAAGGTTACTCAAGGATTTATCTGAAACAATGAAAGTAGAAGAAAGAATATTCACTAAAAAAAGAAAATAATTGAAGTAAGGCCATCTTTTTTATAAATGCTGTGCAGTCAGTAAAAAGGAGTTGTAAGTAGCATTACACCCCTAGTGATTCTGTCACTGAACAACTACTATTTAATGAATCGATTTGACTCACTGTTCATAAAATGCTTCAGAACTTTGTTTGCAAAATGTGTTTTACCAGGCTGTCAGTTAACATGGGAAGATGGCAGAAAAAAGAATTTTTTTTTGTCTGTGTGTGCGTGTGTGGAAAAAACACAGTAGGTAGCCATAACATTTTCCAAAATGAGTGAGCAATTCAGGACAGAATGGGGCAGGTGCAAGTCAAGCTAGAATGAAATCAAGTCAGATGAGACCCTTCAGCGACATAAATTAAGTGATTATTTCTGTGATGCATCCTGTTCAAGGATACAATTCCTCCAGATCTAGTTATATTTTCGCAGATTAATGGCTGGGTCACAATAGTGCACTTTAACTCTATTTGGGAGCAGGACCAAGGATAAATGGAATCGCCTTTGCAATCACTCTTAGGTCTGTTGCTAGCCGTATGTATGTGTAAATCATCTCTGTAACACTGCGGATCAAATACAATGAAACAATTGCAGGGTTCATTCCCAGGTACAAATTACTTTCTGTAGACCACTTGTGTTAAGTTCCTCTGAAAATAGCCCAACTGCTTGGTCTTGCTCCAGCTGGCCTGGCTCAGGACTATTCAGTATTCTGGTTTTCACTTGCATCTCACTTGCAGCATCCTTTGGAAATGAGTAGCAGATGCCCAGTTTGATGGTGCAGGTCCTCTGATCATTGAGCACATATGCTCCTTTGTCATTCTGTCTCAATAATTGAAAGCACTGTCAGATGAGGAAACAAAACAAAACCCTACTAAGATTCTAAGGAAAAATTGTTTCTGCCTAATCTGCTGGATGATTTTTCAGTTTACAAACACTTCCTCTGCACATTTATCATCTTCTGTCTAGGGGAAGTCTATCAGTACTGGTAGTTCTGTGAATTGCTTCCTGAGTGCCTCAGCCCACTCATCTTTTTTTTTTTTTCTTTGCTATTGTATTTCATGTAGAGAATTTTTCAGTTAGCAATCTAACTTCTTGGTAATGAAGAATTTTCTTCTCACCTCTTTGATTTATGGTGTCATTAATGGCATTTATATGTACGAAAATAGATATTGTCTGGCCACTTAGTTCTGTACTATTGAACAGGAAAATGTTGTTGGTGAAATAAGAAAGGATTTTTGAGCCCTCTTTACCAAAATTTATGGTTGGCATCTTTGTCAATTGCCAGCTGTGTATTTCCAGATTGGACCCACTGAAATGAAAACTCAGGTTCTATAATGATGTATGTTTATATACATATATTTTTACTTCAGTGTAAAGATATATTTCATTCAAGATGATTTCAGCTTTATCTTTCAAAACCACCAGAATTAAATCCTTAACCCATTTGGATGTATGTGATCAAGGGAGAAAAGCAAGATGTGGTGCAAGTTATTAAAAGGTTGCTTATATCTCCTTTCATCATACAGCATGGAAAATTTCTTGCAGCATCTATCAGAAAATACTTCACGGCTGATTTTCCATGGCATGTCATACCATGTTGTTAGAGGAGTATCTTGTGCATTGTGTCACTCTTAGGCAGCACAGGGTGCAAAGGAATGATTTTTACCGAGGACAATAAAACTGAACCTTTCTAAAGTCATTTAACATGTTAGGAACTGAGACAGCAGTTTCTATTCCTGATTCAGTGGCAGATAATACAGAGCAGGGTGAAATATGGATTAATAAATGCTAATTTACAAAGTTTTGACTTGGGGGATTTAACTCTTCTATCAAAGCGATTTGCAGAAGTTGCTAGTTAATGAGAAGTGATGGGACTTGAAGTGGTGTTCGAAAGAACTGTGGGAACAAAGAGACACAAACTCCCATTGCAGAGTTAATAGCAGTTTGGGGAGATGAATTATGGGAACATGGAAGGTTTGATGTTTGAGGATATGAGATGAATATTTTTCTGGTAAAATTAATTGGTTCTGAAACATTAGATAGATGAGATCTTTTAGAGCTTTCTTGAATCTGAAGAGAGCTGTTATCTACAAGTTAAAATGTGTGGTGATGATGTCTCTTAGAAATTCTCTTTTTACAGTTCATTTTTTAAAAAAGTAGTTTAACAAAAAGAAGCAAACTGTGTGCTCATAACTTTGTTGTTCTGCATTATACATCCTTTTGTGATATATAAATGTAATGGATAGGCTTAAAAGCATCCCTGTTCCTTTTTTGAAGTGCATTCTGATCAATTCTGGGTTGGATATAGGGAGACACTTATTTTCAACTTCAGAAATAGTTGTACAGAAAAAGCAAGGATCGTATCAGCTGGGATCTGTTCTTATTTTACCTCTACTGATTCAACCATCCTCAGGCTTTTAAGAGATTTATAACTAGACACTTGAGAAATGCTATCAAAATATGCAGTGAAACAAGAATAATAATTACCATGAGAGCAACAGTGAAAAGGCTTGTTGCCAGTTCCACAGACATCAACTAATCAGAGTAATTTAAGTCTTGGACACATTTCAGACAGGCCATTTATATAACGACTCCAAGTGAACTGTCTAGCTTAGGAACTCTTCCCTCTGTTGCTAATTTATCAGCTTTCATTCTGAGAATAACATAAGATGCTGCTAATAGTTTTAAAGAATTCTGTAGTAAAGGCCACAGATGAAATGTGGAGCTTTTATTAGCCAGAGCTGTGATTTTCTAACTAATGGAGGGAGAGTTTTTGTTTCTCACCTATGTGTCATACTTGACAGTAATAATAGCTGTGTTCCACATTCCTCTTGTTCAGAAAGTCCTTTCTGCAAAGTTCAGTGACTGGCCTCAAACAGCGGAGATTGTGCTGATGAAAAACACCCTTTCAATCATTCTGAAACATTCCCTAATTACATGCCTTATTTCACAGAACCTCCCATCTGAAATGTCTTTGGGCCCTCTCCACACTTCAATTAAGAGTATTCACACCAGAGCAGGATATGTTAATGAAATTACTGACCCATCCTCCAGGCCTTTGCTACAAGAAAGACCATTTGAAGCAATTGGTTTGGTTTGCATGAAGGTTGGGTCCCACGTGCACAGTGATACTGTTCAGTGAAGCCCAACAGACTAGGAACTTCGAGCAAGAAACATGCATAGCTTTACCCAAGAAATATGTCATGAATAGTTTTGTGTTATGCACATGTTAACTTTATAACCAGACAAATAATGGCTCTTTCGGAATCTGTTGTGTAACTCATATGAACAGCTGCATTGATATCAAGCGGATTATCCGCAGCAAGGAACGGCTACAATGCCGTGCTTATACAACATTGAAACATTTTAGGCTTTTAAAGGCAAATATTATCTTAAGTTGCACAATATCTAAGGTAGTAGGGGCAAACTGTCATAACATTCCTTCAGCAATGAGAGGTTTAGTACTTATTGTATAACACTGTTATAAAACCAGGGACATTACTTGGGTAACAGTACATCTGGGGGAGGGGAAGAGTTCAGCATAAAATGGAAGAGAAATAGGTATATTTTGTTCCGTAGCTCTGGATTCTATAACATTGAAAAGAGCCTATAGAAAAGAGCAATTCCACGATCTCATCTGTGGAACTCAGACACTAATGCACATGCTAGACACACTTACTAATAAGTTGCCAGCTTTGAAAAATCAGCTGGGAAATCCTGATTTTGCAGATGAAGCAAAGGTGAGAGGATTAAAAGTACACTGGAGGGTTGTATTCAGGATGTTCATGACAAATGAGAGCAGCATTCTGAAAGAAACGGAAGCCAATTCTATGTGAAATTTAATTCTGAGATTTTCTTTCTCAGAATAGTAACTGACATTACAGGAGTGAGAAAGATGGGTGAGGAAGAGGATTCATATTTGAAGTTCTAAAGGCTAAAATGGATGCTAAGAAGAAGAAAAAGGATATAAGGTTGTCTATTCTCTTCTGAGCTCCCACAGTCTCAACAGAAATGATGGATCCAGTCTTGCGCATTGAATCCTTCAGGAAGGATGTAAGCCACCTAACTAGACCAAGGGAGAGAGCAAAGAAGGTGCAGCCAATGGGATCATACATGTCTGAAAAAGCTGAGAGAAAGGTTAAAGGGGCTTGGTTACTAAAATGGCATCAGTTTGAAGTGGACCACAAAATTATTTTTCAGGTGCTTAAAACACAGTTGCAAAGGGAAAGGCAATAGTTTTCTCTCCCTGTCCAGTGTGGATAGGATAAACGGTGCTGAGCTTAGAGAGCAGTAAGATGAATCAGAACGGGGGTTTAGGGAAACCCTTGTGACTGAATGAGCAATTTAAGCTCTACAGTAAATTACTTAATGACATGGAAAGTCTCCACTGGTAGAGATACTTGAGAATGTATTAAACAAATATCTGGCAAGAATATCTGAGGTTTAATTGAGTCTTCTTGCATGCAGAAGGATGTAATACATTTCTTCCTCAATTTTCTAAGCATTCTGTGAAATACATAGAAGGATATTCACCTTGTCTTTCTCCAGAGGGTCATTTATATTTCTCAAATTATTTTAGTTTGAGGCATTTTGGTTGACTTTCGTGCCGAATAACTACTGCTGGCCAAATCTTGACTGCTGTTGCTTAAAAGGACTCTGTGGCTGAGGCAGAGGAATCCATGACATCATCTCAACAGACCGGAGCAAAGATGAGCTGGAACAGTTGCATTTGAGTTGAAATCCCAACAGCTAGGAGTGAAGTATGGGCCTTTGCTGTAGAAACTTTTGAGACAAAACTGGGCAACAGTTTTTACCTGTTTGCCTTTCATTCTATTTTAACATGTCAGCTGTGACAGTCTGAGTGAATATGGGCTGTCAGAAGGGCCTTAGGGTAACGTTAGGATTCCCCCAAGTCAAGAAACTTTGCCAATGTCTTGCAGGAGGTCAAGGCTTTGTCTCCAGTCTTTGTCTCTGGGACCTTTCTTCATTTGTATTCTCGCCTTCAGAAATTTAGATGGAAGTCCAGGGACTTTTTAAACCTAAGATTAATCGGATTTTTTTCTTAAAAATAAAAACAGATAAATCAGCACTGTAGCAGTGTTATATGAATGGGCTCCTGGGAGCTGGCTAGACCAGTGGCAAATGCCTTGTGCTTACTTGTGATACTATCTAATTCTGGATTTCAAAAGCTGCCAGATGTGTTCATGCCTTTTCCTCAGAGTAGCAAATAACAGATACGTTTGTGAGTGTCCTTCAGATGTTCTGAGTTCCAGGTTGTGTAATCACCCTGAGTTTCAAATTTGAGAATTAGAGCACATATTGCAATTACTCCTCTGGGATAATTGTTATTTTGTTGAACAAGAATTTTGTTGTTTTTGTTGCTCAGCCAGTCCTGAAGTACTAATTCTTTAAATAACAAATAAAATAATTGAATTCATATTTTATGTAGCAAGCGTGGTACCTTGTTTTGGTTTTGGTTGGACTCTGTACTATATTATTCAGCACCTCTCTGGCTCTGAATTCAGACAGCTGCCCTGGCTCTCAGCTTTTACCTGGCAAGCATCCTCCCTCAGAAAGTCACTGGAGGCTGGACAGAGTACCTGCAGATTATTCCATAATGTGTCTTCTAGCTCCACTTGTGTTTGATTACATAAGAATTCAAGAAAATCCTAGTCTCACATGAATTAGTAGATTTAAAATTTGTTTATTTTTGAGGGTGTGACTGAGCATATGATAGGTCTATCCCAAAAGAGAGATGGAGTGAACATTTTTCTTTACAGATACATTTATCTTATTTTCTTAATTACTATTCCTTCTACAAATAGTTATAGTGCAGGTTTTTTTGTTTGTGCTTTCATGGTACTAAACAACCTACAGTTAAAGCTTTTCTAAGTCCTTTTTTAAGTGTATTATTTTACTTTTTCATCTTTAATCCTCCCTTGAAGTCTTTTTATTCTTTATAATTTATTGAGGCCCTCTCAAGACAAAAGAAACCAAATCAAACAAAAAACCAAAACAAAACCATTTTCCCTCCCTCAGAGACTGGTGGTTAATTATGTCATTATGTTCATCTTTGAAAATGAATCAGATTTTGAATTCTTCTCAAGTAAAACTATAAGCAGATTTTTTTTCTCTATACTATCCAAGCCATCAGGAGTCAGGCATATAGTAAAATCTCTGCATTGTGGTTGTGTCTGGCAATGTAATGTAAAGCGTCTGAGGAGTGTTTTGTCTAGTACTTCGTGGGACAAAAATGAAGATATTAAGGTATTACTTGCTTTTGGGAGAGAACTTGGAATAAACTCTTTTTTGAAGGAGCTTGAATAGGACATGGCTTCTGAAATCCTGAGCATAAGGCCACCTCCACCATGTCTAGCTCTACTTAATCTTCACACTGCAATATCTTCTCCTTCCCATTATGCTGTTCATTAAAATAATTTCTTCAGGCCAGACAGGGAGCATGTACTGAGGTGTATTACACTGACAGAGGTGTTTTTTTTTTTTTTAAATTACTAACCAGTTTTATTGGTTTGATGTATAAAAAACCTGCATGTAGGTTCTTAGACCTTTCCAGCACATCGGTGATTTAAACCTAAAGCATATGATTATATTACCTTTTTTTTTATCCTAATGGTGGTATGAATTTTTTTCAAAACTTTTGAAAGGCATTCTGTCTTTTTGGGAGTAGTCTTGAAATTATGTCTATCTAAACCAATCAGACCTGAAAGAAGCCTATTTGCATCTCCTGTGGTGTATGGCAGTTTCATGAAAGAGCTATATAAAACTGTGCTGTAATTTGCCAGGCCAAATTGCTCCATTGTTTTCAGGCAGGAAAGGTGGCAATCTGGGAATGTCCTTTCAGATTTCAATTTTGCCAGATACGTGATTATGAGGAGGTATGATGCTTCTGGGTGGAGAAAAATCAGTTTTCCTCCAGAACTGTATTTAAAGATAGTATTTAGATAGCAAATCATTCAGTCCGCTCAGAAACACCTTTGGAAGGAAGATTCATACTGCTAACAGAAACCAAGCTTTGCACACATACACCCTTTGTCTGCTTTGTGCATGAAAAGGAAAGCCTGTCTGTATGAAAGCTGAGGTCTAAAATTTTCCTCTCTGTATCTCACTCTTCCTAGAATATTTAATATTTACACAGAAATTATATGGTATAAACTAGAAGAAAACATACCCTTTTTTGCATACAGAAAAGAGCAAGTCTTTCACAAATTTTCTGTTACTGAAAGATCTTCGAAACAGGCCTCTTTGAGGTTTGGAGAGGGAGGAAGAGTTATTTTATTTTACTCTTTCATCACCTTTTCTGTGTAGTTGATAGATGATGGTGATTCTTTGCTACTTCCCATGAATTATTACTTCTATCCACAAGAGTGGATATAACATAGAAAAAAAGAAAAAATTTTCTTACCTGTAATTTTGCTTTCTCTCAGTATTGATTTCGTGCTTAGCAAAGACTTTTTTTATACTAAAATGGTAATCTGTCTTACATTTGGTCTGGCGTAGAATTCCTTGGAGTTTTTTTATTTGTCTGAGTGAAAACAAGAGTGAGGATCACATAAGGTGAACTTCCATATATTGGTACCCTGTTGTGTTTTTTCAGTTGTTTCAAATCTGCTATTTGTGCCTAAGTTTTGTGTTTTGTGTTTTTGCTGTGGAATTCTGCTTCCGGGCAAGATCCAATGGGCAATCAGTGTATTAAAACTCAAATACCAGGTTGAAAAAAGAGACAGAAGAATTGCACAACCCCCCCCACACTCATCTAGGTCATTATTATAATGCTGCAATATGCAAGCGGCAAAACCATCATAAGAGAAAACAAAAGATCAAAAAAAGAGAACTAATTTAGCTTTTCCAATATGAATATGCTATGAAGAAAATTATGCATCTCAACATTAGACATCTGAAGGATTTAGCTAGTATTAATGCCAACCTCATTATATGCCAAACTTGATACTATTTCAATTTCATTGTTTGAAAGCAATCTTCATGGGGAGAAAAGAAACTGGCTTATTGCAGTGAGATAGTAGACAATAATATAAAAGAATGCAGTCATATCATCTTATGTTTTCACTGAAAATCTTTCTGCCTTTTCATCTGGATTTCATTTAGTCAATGCTTTATTTCACGTTTGGGCTTTGGATACAAACGAAATTTTGAACCAGGCTGAATAACTGATGCCTGTACCAGCTGCTAAGGCTTCCTACTTAACCTGTATTGCTATTTGCTTTTGTTTATGTGAACCTGTGTAAAACTTCTAATCTGCTACCTGTTTCAGGCATAGAGAACATTTTGGGGTGTGGAAGATTTTCCCTTTCCTAAAGACTGGAGGGAAAAGCTCTAGCTAAAATTGCTTCAGCTGATGAGTAGCTCCATCCATATCCGTGTTACATTTTGGTTTTGAATAGCCTCTGAGGAAAAATGCGAGGAAAAAAGTGCAGAAGTTTCACTGTTAAAAGAATTTTTGGTTTGGGCGCGCTTTTTTGGGCTTTTTTTCCTTGTCTTTCCATTCGTTGTCCCAGGGGCAAACTTAAAATATTTATTTTGAAGGCTCTTGCTTCATCCCCCATTAGATGTTTGTGCTAAAGTTGTATTGACATAAACATTTGCATAAATCCCAGTTCAAAAGAATACTTAAATGAGAGAGTTGTTAGAGAAACAGCTGCCAGGTGACATCCTGTCACTGCAAGGCTGGAGAGGCTGGCACACACCTAACATTTTTCCCTTTCTGACTGTTGTGAATAGACAGCTGAGTTGGCCAGAAATTGCACTTTGTGTAGTAGAGAATGAAAGACTGGGCCAGATATTCTAGACAGCCTGTGTTACTGACTCCTCATTAATTTTTTAACATGATTTTGCTCGCTCACTGTGATCATTCTTCATCCAAAAAAATCAAGAAGCTGTGCAAATTGTACTGATGCATAGAAGCACCGTAACATCCCTTTGTATATATAAGCAAATCATTTGGGAAAATAAAGTTAATAGAGTAATTTTCCAATGTTAGTGTAGGTTCTGTCTTATCAAAGTCTATTACTAAGCATAGTCAGAAGCATACTAATTACCGATTTTTTTTTCACCTTCAATTAAAAAAATAAAATTAAAGCTTTTTTAAAATTATTTTTTAAGGAACAGCATTTCATTTTCATTATTGCTTTATTTCTCACTCTCAATTTCAAAAGTATGTGAGGGGATACCAGAGGAGCCATAGATTTTCGGGGGTAGAGAAAAAAGAGGGGTTTTTTCCCTTCTCAACTGAAAAAGATTAAGAAGCACTATGTTTGGGCTTTGTGCGTGTATTCCAGGGCCAGGAGAACATTCTGTTTTCACTGATGTAATGGTGGGAGTTGTCAGGGATAGACATCAGGCGTTTCTTTTCTATGCACTGGTTAAATCCAGGAATATGATGGTACAAGAAGCACAGCACTTGTTTTATTAGGTTTCATATTTTATAATATATTATTGCTGTATTCTGCAGGCAATGGCACCTTTGCCTAATACATGGAGCAAAGGGAAAGGATTTAGTATAGACCAAGATGGTAATTGCTCAATAAAAGTTTCATTTGCAACTAAGGCAGTGATTAATGCTTGACAGATGAAACAGATGAAAAAAAGAGAGTGTCCATCAATGCCTTTGAAAGCCAATATGTTTGTTTTTCAGTTTTCAAAGCTCAGGATGATGGGAGGAGATACAGAGCTGCTAGGTAGTAATGTGTTTGTGGGTTATGTATGTCTTTGTCATGAATGACATTGTGAAAAAAAATAAATTAAATCTTTGGATGTACTTTTGATGAAACAATGATAAAGCATGTATCATTCTGTCAAGATTATTTATACTTGTCCATTCATTCAAAGCAGGGTAAAAGACCTGGTTCTTAAATGCATAGTTAAGCATCTAAATTCATGCCATGCTTTTGGTTTGGTATTATTTTAGCTTTTGCAAATCATGTTACGTGTCTAAATTTGACAGTGTAAAGACAACGTGAGAGATAGCAATAGGATATATCTGCTTTACAGGTGATGTACTTGAAAAGAAGAAAATTCTCTTTAAAAAATGTTCACTAGCTAAAATATGACTTCACCTGATATTGTTTTATAATGAAATGTATATATCTTTAGAGCAAAGCCTTCACAGTGTTCTTAGCTCATTGAATTAGGTGTTTGTTTGTTTCTTGGTTATTTTAAGGCAAGGTAATGTCCAACAAAATGCTGAGCACTGCCATCTTTTGACACAGTAAGAGCACTTGCTGACAAAATCATCCAGGTTCCATTTGAGATTACATTTTGGCCACTCCAGACCTTTCTCAGAGCTCTCCCTTCTGTCTTCTAAGTGCCAGAGCTCCAACAGCTGTACTTCCACATGGGTGGCATGATGCAGCGGCTGGAAGGAACCTTGGCAGTAAAATGACAGTGGTGTTCAGACGCAAGGGAGTCATTATCTAGAGAAAAAAATACTGTGACATTAATTACTTTAAATGAAGCAGGCTTTCTCCAAATGCAAGCTCAACAGAGTCTTGCTGTGCTTGAAATCCCTTAGGCCAATAACAGACATGAGCCAAGGCTTTGATTCTCACCTTGTATCTCTCACAATGAATGTCGAGGCCCTGATGTACGTTGCTGGGCACAATACACTTCCCAGGGAGAGGCAGTTTAGGACTTTTTCAGTCTCTTATTTATTTAACATACTATTTAGATTAGAATTGTGCCAGTTGGAAGGGACCTACAACGATTACCTCGTCCAACTGCCTGACTTATTCAGGGCTGGACAAGTAAAAGTATATTATTAAAGGCATTATTCAAATGCCTCTTAAATGTTGACAGGCTTGGGGCATTGGCCACCTCTCTAAGAATTCCATTCCAGTGTTTGACCACCTCTCTCAGTAAAGAAATGCTTCCTAATGTCTAATTCCACTCAAAAGAAAATGAAAGCTTTTTGTCACTCATCTAAACCAAGCAATATTCTCGTGGTGACGAGTTGTCAGCAAAGTATTCTCTTTGTCTCAATTACAAGAAGGTATTTAACAATGGAACCAATATTAAATCATGCTTCCATTTTCCTCAGAAATCGATCTAGATTTTGGCTCTGTATAAATAAAGTATAAGAATATATAGAGAGACTAAAAAATCATATTAAAAAGTTTTAAATGGGTCAGAAAAATGTTGTTAGGGTGGTAAAGACTTCATTTTCAGAAATTTCAACTAGAAGCTCTGAGATGGTTGTGCTGGGAGGAATGTTTGGAGCAGCAGGCATTAGAGAGAGCTAATGAAAGGGAAAGGGAAAAGGAGCTCACAAGTAAAGGAAATTATTCTTCTTGAAGTGTCCCTTGATTTTTGTCAGAAAATAATTAGCAATGAGGGTAGTAGAAATGATAGGAGTAAGCAGGCTAGATAATTATATGCAGGTAAGGATTTTCTGAGAGGCTTTACTGACTAGAATACTTCTTTAGTGAACACTGCCTTGGTGAAATCTGGGGAATATAAATTCAGCAACTCTTAGTGGTTAAGAAAAACTCCAAAAGGGAAGGTGTGGGTATTATTTTTGCACTTTAAGACTTGGACATTTTTACTTAATTTAACAAATCATAGTTAGGATCCTTTTTATTTTATGAAAAATCTCTCAGTTTTCCTTAGTTTGAGTACTCCACCACACAGACAGACAGAATGTTTTATTGTCTTATTAGTGGTAGGTGCTTGGTGTTCACTTTACCTGACCTGTGATATGATCTGGACAAAAGCAGAGGGTTCTGAGATATCTGGGGTGCCCATAATAATCAGTTGCACATCTGTGCAGCAATATAACCCTTTTATCTGGAATATGATACCTCTGCAGGTCCATTTTATGGAGAAATTTATCTGTCTAAAATGATAGTCATTCAAAATGCCAATCTGTTTTGCATTAACATCTTCTTGGATTCTCTGAAGTTATCAACAGTTTTGTCCAGGCAAAAAGGCAGAATCAAACTGGAGAGCCACCTTCTGTCCTTGACTTTTGTTTTTGAGTATCTTTTTATATTAATGATGTTGATGTCAACTGGGGCCATTGTTTGCCGCAGAGAATCCAAAGCTGTGCAAAATAACAAGTACCCTACTCAAATCTCATTATGCTTTCCTACTGAAGCAGGTAAGGAGGTGATCAATATGCATTGGAGAGTATGTAACACAGTACAATAGTACTTTCTGAAAGGTCAATGTGTTATATTTTCACCATGTTTTCAATTTCTTCACAAATCAACATAACTGATAGTCAGACCTGATCATCAAAAAAATCCTAGTGCAGAGAAAAAAATTGGTTGATCTCATATAGAGGAGTGAGAATTTTCCTGAAAATAAGGAAAGTAATGAGAAAATATATTTTTTTTTCTTTTGTGTGTATGCATTAGGTAATTATTACCTTACTAAAAGACTTTTTCAACTAGAAAGTGCTTAGAAGTCACATTTCACATAAGAAATGGCAGTTGCTCCGGCATAGCTTGGAATGCCCTTTGGGTATTTTCTAGTTCAGGCATAGTGCCTTAAGCTTACGGTCAAGCTTATTTTTCAAAAGGATTGATGGCTGGGGACTGTTGGGAAATTGCTTTCTTCTTCTTTATCAGTATAAGGTACCGAATCACCTGCTGTTTAGAATAATTTCCCATAAAGTACCTTTGGAAATCTAGATGAATAATGGGCAGGGAAGAAAAGTGAGGATTTTACATTGTGCATATGTCAAGGCTTTTTCTGTCTTAATAAAATCATAAATATACTGGGTCATTTCCATAGCATGTGAACTTGAAACCTGACTGCTAGGTTTATTTGTACATCTCAGTCTAAGACTTTGTACTCTTCAGGATCTTTATTTTATCATATGTGTCACAGCGTGCCATTAATAAAAACCATTTGGATTACAAAGAAAAGATTTTCTGAAACTTTAGGTATTGCTGCTGTTGGTATAGCACTGTGTTCTGAGAAGGCAGCCACAGAGCAGTAGGAAAATGGCATTTTGTAGCTTTTCAGCCTTAGCTGTAAAGCTCCTCACTTGCACCTGGGGAGCCTGAACACTGTGCTACAAATCTAATTAGGTTTTTGGTTTTTTATATTTTTAAGTAACGTAATGCCTTCTGGGAGGTCCAGGTATTATTTAAATCTTGGCGCAGTTTCCACAAAGTTCTTTGCAGGGAACTTTCTCCCTGCTTTTGTGGGATTCGCTTGGCACAGGTGCCAGCATCAGCAGGTACCCCGAGGCTTCCCTGCTCTCACTGGTACCTCTGCCTGAGCTCTCGTGGAGCAGGGCAAGCCTGCCTGCAGCTCATGTGTCTGCCTGTCAGAAAATGGGAAAGCGTTGTCTACTCTTCTGTTTTTAGATACTTTGGCAGAGAAAGCAAAAAAGCAAAACTGAATGTAGACTTCTTAGGTACCTTTGTTATAGGGAGCATTGTTGATTAGTGTAATAGTGAGATTTGGTTGGTACCAAAATAATTTTTTAATGATTTGCCTTTAACTCAGAAATCAGGCAGTATTTGGCTAATAAGGCAAATACGTTCCTGTGCTAAATTGGTGGGTAGGAGTGTATTTAGACTGAATGGTAAGGGTACTTTGATAATGTGAGAGACTTGTGAGGTTAGTCTGTTCTGACACCAGTGATTTTGATTGATATTTCTGTAGCTACTGTGGTATGATTTATGTGGAAGTAATGTAAAGGACATTCTACTTCTTTTTGCCAGTAGAATTGCAAGTACACTGTAGGGAAGGCAAAGACTTTCAAACTATATGAAAATAAGCATAAAGAAATTGTTTAGAAATGTCCTCTAACATGCTATCTGTTAGCTCAGTTTGCCAAGCCAAAGAATTTCTGGATATGAAGATAACAAATAATAAATACTAGCAAATATTTCATTTTATAATAAAGGAAAAAAAATCTATTTTTATATTTGCTCAGAAAATAAAAACCACATTATTTGGTAAACATGTTAGTGACACTGGTCAGAGATAGACTTGGCAAATGTCATCTATGCCTTGGTTTAAAAAAAATTGGCCATCAGCAGTTGATAAATAACTGAATTGCAGAAGGTAATGTTCATTCCAACTGCTAAATTACAAGCTTTGGTAGACCTGCGGTACAGCATTACAGAAAAAACATATACACTGAGAAAGGCATAATGCATAGTTCATATGTTTCCAAGGCAACAAATAATTGTTATTGCTACATTTGGACTTAGAGCTGGTTAAAAAAGCAGGAATTGTAAACACAAGGTGAATTGGTCAGCATTTCTGCGAAGTTTGGTTGTTCAATAGGCCAACAAATCTACAAAGGGGAAGACGAAACAAAAGATAATTTCTTTAGCATTTTTATATATGTGTTTTCCACTTCTATATGAAGTATGGGAAGTGTTACAAAATTCAGAAGTTGTTGCTGTCATTGATTTCTTGATCAACAGCTGCCAGCATGTGACAGCTAAGAAAGAGTAAAATTTGAAGTATATATCTTGCCCACAGGTTTCTTCCCAGCAGCAAGGCAGACTTCTTAATACAAGATTAAAAGTACAAATATCTAGATGCTGTGGCAAAGAATAGAAATTTCAACTGTTGAATCAGATAGATTCCGAATACCTTCATTTACTTTTAAACTTCCTTTTCACTGAATTCACCTCACCAGTAGTTACAAAAAAAACCCAAAATATCCACTAAAAAACCTAAATTCCTCTGATAAGACTTCAAACTATATATACATTCTGCCACATTTATGGGACTGTTGGGATGTTTGGAAGAAAGAATTTATGATCTTCTGTTGCAGAGGGTTTGAGAAAGGAGAGGTGCTATGCTGTGCTTGTCTCTTGAAGAGTAATTTTGACTAGAAGCTGATTCCTAGTTTTTTCTGTTTGGGTGAAGTCCTGACAAGTTGGAGAGGTATGGAGAAGAGACATAAATTCCAGGATTTTTTTTTTTTTTTTCTCTCAGAGCAACAGGTTGAACAGGTTGTGAGTGTGGAGGAGTGTGGAAGGATATGCTGTCTGAGCACACTGCCCTGTTCCGTGGAAAGCCATGCTTTGCAGTAAGCAAAAGTACTTCTGAAATAATGGCAGGGCATCATTAAACCAGTCGATAAGCCTTGCTAACCTCTGCCTTCAGTGTGTTTGACTGAGAATGGTGGCTGGAGCCCCTAATTCAGAGATGGCCCTTCTTAGGTGAGGTAGGACATCGCCATGAGCAATAGCACAGCTTGCAGTGGCGCAGGTGCCCAGCCAGGGAGCTTCTGGGTCTCTCTGACCTTTGCTCTGCTGTACAGGGGTCACACAGGCTCTCTGAGGAGCTTGGAGAAGTTTCAAGAAGAAGAACATGGAGTAGAGTAAAAGCAAGAGTAGGAAACTGCAGGGAGCAAGTGTGAACCTTCTAAATAACAAAACGGTTGCAAGCCTTTCCTTTTCTCCACGTAAACTTGCTCACAAGCACATGTATGCCATGTGGGAATGGAAGCTAACTCCATCAGTTCAAAGTTATTACCTGTAAGTTTTTTACACAAAGATACTTTCTTTGTTCTATAACTTGGCAAGATAAATCTGAGACTGTAGTACAAGGCACTCCAAAATCGGCCCTTGCTGTAAGGACTAGACTGGAAGTATCCAGGCCTGCCAAAGTTGATAACTGAACATTGAAGATAGAACATGTTTAGAGCCACAGAAGTTTATCTTGAAAAAATCTGTCGTCATCTTGGGCTATGTATGTCTTCCTTGCATCCTCTGTGGATCTTGAAAGAAGATGTAAAAATGCAGCCACAGCACCGTGGGGGGAATAGTAGAAGGCTGTAAGATTGGAAAACCCAGAAATAATTGTAGATGCAGTGTGCAAGCAATGCTGCAGATGGGATTAAGGTGGTAAGAGTTCTCCAGAAAGTGCATTTTTTGATGCTTTTAGAAACAATGTGGAAAACGCACAAGAAACAGTGTAAGAGGTTTGGGTTTTTGGGAGCTGTAATTTGCAATTCAAAGTGTTTGAAGTGAAGTCTTCTTGGTCAAATAGTGGAAAAGAAATGAAATGAGCACAGTAAAAACAATCAATAAATTCAGCAACTGCAGAGAGAGGCACACATAATCAGTGCATATCCAGCATGTAAACTTGACTCAGCATGGACAGCTGAAGCTGACACAAGAGATTTTGGGGAGCACTCTGATGTCAGGCATCCTGTTAATTCCTTTAGATTAATCTTTTCACCTTCTGCGCCTTCATTGACCATATCATTTGCTCCATCTGGCAAAGTCTACACTGCTGATTGTAGAGACTCTGAGCATGCTTTTGTTTTGCTTTTTCCTTTGTGCTTCACGGTTTAATGGCTTACTGCCAAATGCTAAACCTAGAGGCAGGAAAATACGGATATTAACATGGCATAGACGGTGAAAATGAAAATCCATGACTGCTGTGTGGAATCCACATTAACATACTCAGAAGAATGATAAATATTCTATGATTTTGTGAAATGATTGCTTTTTTCCATTCAACTTTCTGTGTGTATTTTGTTCTCATCGACATCAATTGAAATTATGCCTGTGGATCTGGGGACGACTATGCCAGAACTTTACTTGCTAAATTATGCAACTGATTATCTTGTTGAAAACTTTTTGTTTTAAAGTTAGCACTCATCACCCATATTGAATTGCAGACCAAGAAATATGTGTCCATGAATGAAATTTTAGTGGTAAAAGAGTTTTATAGAAGTGTCATTTCTCAATCCCAATGTTAGATACACTTCAGATGGCTTCTGGTCCTCCAATAGCCAAGGAAACCTTAATGTGGCCACAAGCTGCATAGCGTTTGATTTGGAAAGGCAAGAGGAGGATAAAGTTTGTGTGTGTGTCTCAAAGGCAAGAAGCAATGACATGGCAGATGCTGTGTGGTGTTCTGGGGACTTGGCTGGTTGGGGTGAGCTGCTGTGCTTCGTGTAACCCTGCAAACCTGGCCTCAGCAGCTCCCTCCTGATATTCACAGTTGTTTTTGTGACTGATTGTTTACGTTGCCACCCATATACCAAGAAGGTAACTGTTTTGTGATGGTCACAAGAGAACTCTGGTTTGGAAGCCACAAGTCAGCCATCTTTCCTGTGTGCTCTGCTAAAGCACTTGTTGAAATAGCAGTGAGTAATAGGATTGGAGCATTGCCATAGGAATCCTTATTTCCACTATTGCAAAATCCAAAAGGACAAAGTTATTATAATCTCATAGCATAGCTTGTTTTTGTATCTCATTTCTTGTTATTGTGCAGTATAAAATGGAAAAAAGTTTCTTTTTAAAGATATTGTCACATTTCACAATCAGATTATTTCAATGTGAAAAGGAGATAAAAATTTATTTTATTATTGCATAATTTGCCACAGTGTTTGGTAGAAATTGCTAAATGTGTCAGGGACTGTTGTCCACCTACAGCTTAGCTAAATCATGGGTATTTCTTGCACAACACAACACAAAATATGATCAAGGAAACACCCTGACCTAAACTAAGACTACTTTCTTGCTTCAGGACTATGTGTCACTATTCTTGAAGGCAGAGAATAGGCCATACTTCTTTAGATTTTTTTTAGCTTCTTATTTGTAGAATAGTCTTGCTCTGACTTTAGTCCTTGTGAGCATCTTAGTAAATCCATTGCGTTCACTAGGCTTTCTCATCTGAATAGCAATTATTTCTGTGAATAAGCATTTGTGGTAGTGAGCTCTTAATCAGTGGTGCAATTGCAGAGTGTTAATAATGCACAGCATGTTCTGCAGGCACACTGACATTTGCCCTCAGCATCACTGTGAAACTCCATTGCAGGTGGGAGAGACAATGGCCTGGCACCCATGACTTCATTACCCATTTTATATTTCAGAGATTTCTAAAGTGGTGCATAATCGTAACAAAACATTTGTTGAAGGCCTCCGTATATTGAAGGGATTGCTCTGAGATATTAATCAATGAAAAAAGAAAAACTGGCCTTTGGATTTCTCCAGCATCATGTAGGAGTCTTGTCACTGCATCCTTTTTGTTTTCTATCAATTCTCTGATTGCCTTGGCTGGATGGAAGTTTGAATGAGTGTAAACTGTGGACAATAACAATTCCAGATGCAAATTGAAAGTTTCTGGCTTGCACTCATGTCTGGCCTGCTGTCTGCTCAGCTTCTTCTTTCAGTGTTGCTCTCTGTGGAGCTGTGTTGCTCACAGTTCATTGGTAAATATATGGGATGATCGATGGTCTTACTTGTGGCTTTTGTAATTATATGACAACTCATTTAGGAGTAGGGTTCATTCAGATCTCTCAAACAGATGTATTTGACCTATGAGAATTCTAGCGGTCAGTGAGAAGTTAAAGGCATTAGGAGAATATTTAATTAAAGAATCTAGTAACTCCAAATTTTCAGATTATAATTACGAAGATCCAATATGTGATTGTTCACAGTATGAAATTTTATTGCTCCAGTTGTGATAAGTGCAGGGAAATCTGGCCTATTAATAAAAGAAGATTACATTTTTGTCTGCTCTGGAAGGCTGGAGTGCTTGTTTCCTCCATTCTAACTCCAGGGCTGGCTGTGTTCTTTTACAGTGTCAGCAGTCTGACATGGCTCTGGTTTACTCACAAAAGAAATTGCTAGAATTTAATAATCTTGCTTTGATTTTACCCCCTCTGTATTTGTAATAGCACTGATTTTTACATTTTAAATGAAGAGGAGTCCAATTTTCTGAAGGTGGTGAGAAAAAAGGTGAGCAAAAATGCAGATATGTGGATGTCCTCAACTGCACAAGATGGCCCTCTGCATTGTTCCAAATAGCAAAACTTTGAGGTGCTGAGAGGGAGATCAGAATGTCTTCAAAAGGAATGCTATAAAGATATGAATTGCTTTTCTCTCCTTTGGTTGTATTTTTAAAATAATTCTACTCATCTATCTGATGCACTAGACAATGAAGATGCAGTAAAGTTGAGATTTTTAACACTGCAAATTTACAGGCTACTATGTCTTTCTAATGACTGCTGACTGATTGTGCAACTAATCTTATTTTATTGGTTTCTTTTTTTAATTACCTATTGAGAGCCACTTGGATGGAGTTCATAGAGTTTCAGACCCACAAACCACAAATAAAAAACTACATTCAGTTAATTAGCTGAGCCAGAACTACCAGCTCTACATGGAGCTGGGTTCTTAATACTTTCTCAGGAGTGATAGAAAAAAGCAAAATTTGATCGAAAAAGTGCAAAATTTGTAACATAATAGTAAATCTTATAAAATTTTCTCTGGAATAATATAAGAGCACCTGTGTTCAGCACCTGTATCCAGTCTACCTCAATCTGTGTAATTATCTTAGCAGACTAATCAGCATTCTCATGTTCTCACAGAGACATCCTTTATTAGTTTACAAGGTGAGATGACACACAGCTCAAATATTTTATTGCAGAGGTTTGAGGTCAAAGACGATTTTGTTTGTTGACCATCTAAGAAGTCAAAATATGGCATAAAGATTTCAACAGGACTGGCACAATAGGCAGTGGGAGGACAAAGCCCAGCTCCCTGTGCTTGTTATCCTTTCTCCCAGTCATCCAAGCTGAGCCCTTGGACTCCAGCAATAGGCTTTTGGTTACTGATATGGCAAAACTGAGTTTTGCCTTTGTTGAGAGGAGGTGTTGGTATGCCCCTGAACCTACTGTGGGAACCAGTATCATGATGGGATGGCACCAAATCTGCAGCTGGTATGTAGCTCAGGTTATTTGAACACCTCTTAAAATAATGGATGTCTTTATGACTTTTTACCTTTTCCTTGTTTCTACAAAATCCATACTGAGCTTTACGGTAGGGAAGAAAAGATGGCCTTGAACATACCTAGGAGTCAGAACACCCCTGGAGACGTACTTAGTCATATGTGCAGCAAACATGACCTGGCTGGACAGGAGACATTTCTCCTTCTTTAGCCAAAGTTGTGGTAGTGCAGTTGTGTGGCTCTCTCTTGTCCTTCATTCTCTACCCAAAGCAATGGCTGTAGAGGATACGGATACTTATTGTACACACTATTAATACAGGTCCATGGGAGACAGGCTTAGATATGGTCTGTTAATTTTATATGCAAGACAATCTGACCCGTCAAAATAGGATTTTTTTTTTCTTTTGATGTGCTGAGAGCAGTAATGGCATTCTGCATGTGCAGTGTATCAGACGTGATTTTGAGAAACTGTGATGTCTAGATTTTTGCCTGATTCCAAAATCTGGCAGCGATAGGTTGTGTATTGCAGGCTAAAGCTAGAGTCCACAAAAGGCCAATGGGGCAGGACTATGTGACCAGGAGAAGGAGAGACAGAAGGGTGGCTCTGGCAACAGTGACCTGAAAATTCTGTTCAGTGGTCTTGTCAGGTCAGGCTCTGGGCCGTGGAAGTGTCTGCTTCCTCAGTCTCTGCCTGTCACCTAGCTCTGGAAACAGCATAAGAAAGGCCCTGCATTAAATAACATGCTGGCTCTGTGCACTCACTGAGGACAAGTTGTCTCTCATAAATAGTTTAAGTGTGTATTCAGAAATAAAGCATACTTACGAGTTAGGTAAGTTTGCGTTGGCTTTTCTTGCCTTTCAAGAGCCACTCTTTATGAAGCTTTATTGGCAGAGAGCTTATTTTGGAAGAAAAAGGAGAAGAAGGAAAAGATGAGAGGAGGCTGAGGGGCGTGGGGTTGTTGAATTCCAAGAAAAAAGGGTGAGGGAGGACCTCACAGCTGTCTGCAGATAAAAATGGAAGTCGATAGGACAAGTAGAAATGGACCCAAGTCACAATGGAAGAAATCTAGTTAGATTTTAGGGGAAAAAATCACAAGATTGATCATGGTTTGAGTGAGGGACTGGACCATAATACCCCCAGAGGTAATTAATCTCTGAATAACAGTTCTAGGGTTTTTTGATATGGAATATCATATACCATTGACCCCTTATATCTCTATGAAAAATCACACTGGCTCCTATTGGTTTGCTTATAAGACATAATTGTTTTTAATCTCCTATCCTTTCTACTGGTTTTGGTGATTGCTATCTGTCTTCTTAAAATAAAGGAAAAAAAAATAAAGTTTGGTTCATCACGCTGTACCAATCACATAATTGTGCCTGCACACACCATAAACAAATCACGATTAGGCACGGATAAATTCTTCCGTACTGCAAGTCCACCAACCTCAGTGTTACATAATATTCATCTGCCAGGATTATTAGATTGCACACATGTGGCTCAGTGAGTTATGGTTGTTGATGGAGTTTGTCTGACAAATGTCCTGGCCACTATCCACATTCCTCCTGTTCTGAAAAACAGAGGACATGAGTCTGCAAGTCTGCTAGGCCAAATCCTTTCGTAACCTTTACATTTATTTTCATATCTTTATTTTGGAAAGATATCAGCAAACCGAAGTTTGTGTTTTTGCTGACAGACTAAAATCCAAACATAAAATATTCAATACTTCCTTTTTATTTTTTTTTTCAAAATTACTTGGAAGAAATATGACAAAAAATTTTGGAGGAAATAAGAAAAATTGTATTTAAGAGTTAAAATGGGTAAATGACTATTCTCAATACCAACCTGAGAACTCATCTGCATTAAACATTTGGCTCAAATGTGATCTTAATTTGAAAAGGAAGGACAGAAAACATGGCAAGAGAAAAACAAATTTTTGGCAGGAACATGACTAGACAGTCACTGGGGTAGAAAAAAAAAGGGAGTTCACTGTCTCCAAAGTATGTCAGGATCTTGCAAATGTCACTAATTTCTTCACTGTGAAGCTGACTCTGCACAGAGGTTAGGACTGCTCTGGAAGACTCCCCATAGAATAATGAATAAACTATTTGAAGAAATTTGGGAGGGTGCTACAAAAAGGGTAAAAAAGGTTCAGATTCATTTGCTTTTCGTGACAGTTGCTTGGTTGGGAATAAAGTCCTTCTTTGGAGCCTGCACAGACATTTTTCCGGCTGTGCAGAGAGGCAGGAGGTAGTGATACCTCACAAACGCTGTTTGCTTTTGCTGATCACAAGCTCCCTGTGTCGTCTGAGTGCGGAGGAAGGTCTTACACTGCCTGTGATCAGCAGTAAATGCTGAAAACAGGGAGAAGGCCTCCTACAGTAAAATTTGTGGCATTGAATCGGGCCAGCGTTCAGCTTCTTTAGATTTTGACCCTTTTGGTGTTTAGTACCAGCTGCTTCAGATGTGAAACCCATTATGATGCACCTTACAGACTTGTTTTTTCTAATTTTAAAATTTGATGAGGTTGGTTTGTTGGGATTTTTTTCCCTAAATCACATCTCATTCATTATTTTTTAAGTCTTTAGTGCCTATTTTAATATCTTGTTTTAATGCCTGAAATACATACTCTCTGCTTGAAAAAGAAATGGAGAAGGAAAAAATAAAACCTAAAGATACACATTTTTTTCTCTTGGAAATAAAAGTGGAAGCATACCTTGCTGATTAGTAGCTGTTCCGCAATAATTTTTACAATACATACCTGCCTATTTATATCAAAAGAAATATGGTTTAGGATGCAACATAAGATCCTAAAAATAAGTTAATACACAAATGAAAATGTGAAAGCTAGTGCTTAAAGATCCCACTGTGACAGGTTGTTCTAAACTCTGTAGGATTTTGGGGGGTTTGTTTTTAAGCTCTCGTCTGTGAAGTGCTTTGTTGTAAAATTACTGTATTGATCTCTTCTTTCTTTTACTAAAATGTATTCTGTTATTCACTTCACTGCTGCATATAGGTTAGGCTTCATCACTGAGACTTTGTGAGACCTGGATTTTTTTACATCAGGAAGTTATTGGAAAAACTGTAAAAATGAGATATAGTCATAACTGCCCCTTATAGTTTAGTTTGCCTTATTATGTCTGTCTTTATGTCCTTCATCTGAGTTCCATATTTATATATTTTGCATTCTGATCTGAGACGCGCAGAGAAATCTGTCTCTTCCAATAAGGTTTTACAATTACCTGTAGTCCTAATTAAAATAATTTTTCATGTTGGCACCCTTTTTAGGCTGTACTAAAACTATCCTGTAGGCTAAATCATTATTTATTTTAATCCTAAAGGAAGCTTTCCTATCTTTGACCTTTATTTCCTCCCTCTTAGCCATCATAACACTTTCTGGAAGGCAGCTTCTATGAGCAACAAATGTGTTAACAGGAACTGAAAGGATTTGTGCAAGGGTGTAAGAACAAAATACTTAAAGAATTGCTTTTTGGTAGGAAAGAAAAAGAGGTAGCTTTTTATAACCACAGTTAGACAGCTCTGACAGGGCATATGTCATTTTGAAACAGAGTTAAAGCTGAAACTGCTATAGGCATAAAACAAACAAGGCATTTGGGGGTCTAACATTATTTCAGCCCAGCCTGTGCTCTTTCATGTCTAATTGCTTAATTACAGTTTACTGTATGTTTTAATGGCATAGACTCTGAATCACTCAAGCTCAAGAAATGTGTGATGCTGTGGTGCTCACTGCATTTTTCCAATCTAAGTGGAATTCATTAATGTGCCTAGTCAAGCAAATGAAATGATCTTTTGTGCCATTTGCTCTTGTTCCTTCCTGGTTTTCTCAACCCACTACCATCTTTGTGGGGGTTAACAGCTTTGCAAGGGAAGGGATAACAAGTGAGTAATAAGTTACTTTTTTTTGTGGTATTGAAAACAGCAATGATATTGATTCACAATACAGATTAATTCAGCATTTAGCAGAAAACAACAGATTTCCATTTTTCAAATTCAGATCCCTGATTTGTTGATTGTTGATTTATCTTGGTCACTGAAGCATGTTATAGTCTTAACACACTATTGAACTTCCAGATAGTCCTTCAGGGCAGCGTTAAAACCTTGTTGATGTTCAACAAATTATTTCACCATTAATTAAACAGTAAATCAGTAAGTCAGTTCTTACTACCTTTCACTTTATTTCCTTTTCCTTTTTTTCTTTCTCCTTTTCGTTTTTTCCTCTTTCCTCCCTTTCCTCTTTCCCTTCTTTATTTTTCATGAAACAGAACACAAAAACTACACAACTGTTTTGAAATTTGCATGCTTTTGTTTATAGTGAACCCATGATTTCAATATAGATTATTTATTGTTACAACCAAGCAGCTACATGAGTGGTAGGGAAGTATTTTTGTACCCTGCTAATGAGCTCACCAGTTTTTGGTATACTGTGATAAATCATGATGGCTGCATGGCATATTACAAATGAGAGTTACTATCAGATTTCTCGTTTTCTGGGTTCTTGTGATTTTCTAAGTACCCTGTTTGAGGTCATCTGAGACAGAGTCCAAATTAAAGCTTGGCTGTAGTCAGAGGGACAAATATTTTATTGACATTCATGAAAAGTGTCTGCAGCTGTTTTGGATGATACACTTCAAAGAGAAGCAGTAGCTGATTCTTTCTTCCTCGCTGGTCTCCATCAGGTGTACCCTAATCAAGGGAGGAAGGGAGTACAAAGAACGGAAACGTCATTGAAATCAGGCATGGGAGGTAAAGTGTTTGAAACAAATCAGTAGTAAAACTATATTTGACTTCTATGGGACTCATCTGGAACCTGTAACAAATGCAAAATTCCTTTCTTGAGTTTTCTTCAGAGGTGATGGATGGTTTGTTGCAGTGCAGCCGCTTCCAGAGATGATCATGTTTCTTGCTCTTCCCTGGGAACTGCCTAAGACTTGTCTGCAACATTAGATTGTGCTGCCTGCATTGGCTACTTATTCCTCCAAAACAGAAGCCGGAGGACTGGGACTCTGTTCAAGTGGCAGAGAAAAGCAGAGGGTCAGAGCCTGAAGAGCAGAGCATAGGTGGGGCAAGGCTGGCGCCTGGACCTGGGTCTGGTCATAGGAGCAATCTGCCACCACAGTGTTTCTAGTGATGGGCAATGCTGAGATTAGTTCCTGCTCACATCAGTATTTGCACTTGAGTATGGCTTTTCTGTGCTCCACTTACTCATTGCTCTCAGGCCTTGTGAAAGAGAATATTGGTTTGCACAGTGTTTTTCCCCTCATCTTCTCCCAAGGGGTGGGGAGGGAAAGTGCCCATGTGACTGCAGTGTGCTGCCTTGTTTTCACAGTGATGTTTTGTCATGAAAATTTCATGGTTATAGCATCTTGCCTAGCTACATGATGCCTTAATAATTTCTGGTATTTTACTCTTCGTGTATCTGTAATTTGGTGTAGTTCTGTGCTCATTACAAAGTGCTAAAAACCTCTGTTCCCAGCACCTTTAGCCAAAACAAAGCTCCCTGAATACAGATTCAAGGACATATTCATTGCCTTAGGGCCCGAAAATATGTAAACGGCAGTGAGTTGGTGGGGAGCAGGCCTGGGGTGGTGAACATCATCACCTAAGGGTGCGATTGGAGAATTGAGAGCCAATATGCTAATGGGACAGAACTTATAAAAGGTGAAGGGCTCGTGATCCACTGTGCATTTTGGGTGTAGTCCCCAAGGGGGACTTTTGCTTGCCCGAATGTACCTTGAAGGCCTTGAATAAATTCGCCCACTTTTTTACTCCTAATTTGTCTTGGCCTCTGTTTCAGGTAGCCTGCTTTTAGGCATCACACAGACTGTGAGGAAAAGGGGAAAAGCAATGGAGCAGTTAGCCAGGAGGTTGGTGGTCATTGTCACAGTCACTCGTGCTGCTTGGGACCAGACTCTCAGAAGGTTTCTCACCTGGAGACTACATCTACTCTTACAGCAGAGATGCTTTATCTTTGCTGTGCCAGTGTGTGACCTGCAGTCTTGTAATACTGAGCCTGCTTCTTCCCTGTTTATTTCCTTAGGAGCTGGACATAGGTTATGAAAATCAGATACAGAAAATAGAGGCTTAAGTTGGTGCCAGAGGTGCAAATGACAATCTTTGCCTGTTGCCAAACTTAAATTGTTGGTAGAAATCTGTTGCTGTTAGAAAGACCAATTTGTAAAAAGATATTTTCTGCCTTACCTAGACAATTGTTTACTTTTTCAGCTTCATCACCACAAGAATCATTTTTCAGTGCTGTCCCTATTTTTCTCCCAGGCCAGTTGTTAAGTGCCAAAATGAACAATTTTTTCACTTTGAAAAGTATACAAACTTTCAGAACTGGAGAGGAAAATGAGTGCCCCTGATCCCTGGCATCTCCTTGCATCCCCCCCGTCACTGGCTGTGCCAGGGGAGCTCAGGCTTGTGCTTTCCTTTGCCCATGATGTGCTCCCAGCTGCAGCCTAGAGCTGTCCCTACCCACCCCTCTCCATTTCTTATAAGAGAAAGCGCTTATATAATGTGGTAAGTCAGGACTTTTCATTTCTATTTAAACTTTCAGGCACTCACACGAGTAAAAATGAAGCAGGATAATCATTCTCAATTTCCATTTTTAGGTATAGCGGTCATGTACCTTGTGGATCAGTGGAACAGAGTAGGATTTCCAGCATGCATTACAAATAAAATTTAAAAGTGTAAGTTCCATTAGTGCAATTGGTGTGGCTGGTTTTTCCACAGTGAAAATACATCTATTGCATTCATCTCAGATCCACTTAATTGCTGCTTGTGATTGAATTTTTCTCACTGATCAAACTCTAGGTCTGCCTACCACAGTGCAATGCTGGCTGTTACCAGACATCAGCAAGAGCAGGATTCCTTCAAAATGAGGGTTCACTTCCAGGAAATCCATGCCTGTGCTTAGATATATTGAAGCAATTTTACTGGCAGCTGTAAAAGGCTCTGGTTTTAAATCCCAGTATGAAATTCTCTGCTGTTAAAATAATTTATTAAATGAATGTGAAGTCTCTTTATGTGTTCTCTGTGTAGTTTTGAATTTACACGTGCTCAGTTTTTTTCAATCTTGAGAGACATCTCTTAGCAGCTGAAATACTGATGTTGCAAGTTTCTATTTCTTAATGCCATTGTGGCCAAAGTGTCCCTTGGCTTCATCTGTGTCTCATGAGTCAGGATTGTTCTGTGTAGGTGTTTTGAAGATGCTGGTCTGGTTGATCTTCTGCCCTAAGGGATTGGTCCTTACCTTCTTCACTGTCGAAAGTGAAAATCCTGTTTTTGGTGTGACTGACAAATGCAATCATATCTTGCTAGTCACACTCGTATAGTCTTTCAAGGGATTTGGCAGGGCGGATTGATTTAGCACAGTGCCTGTGGAAGTTTTTTTTGCAACAAGTATAGATTTTTGCACGATTCCAGGTGTTCCTGTAGCTTAAAATCAGGAATTAATTCCTACTCATCCTTATCTTCACGCTGTTCATTCTACAGGAGGATTATGTGCTCTTTCAAGGGTGGGCACACATTAAAAGAAAGTTCTTGATGTTGATTAGACCTTCTGCAATGGAAACCAAAACAATCATCATGGCTCTGCTGCCAAAGCCCAGCTAACTTTCCAAGGCACTATGGTGGTAGTGTACTGGAATTGCTTTCTTAGGGAAGGCTTGTTTTGGCCAAAGAGAGTGTGTATGACAGCAAGTAATATTGCAGCCTGTGTCATATAATTCTCCTGTATGACTTTGTTTTGTATTTCATTATGCCTTTATTGACTTATCTGGATAGCAATTATGTCATGTGCCAGAATGGTATTGTGTACATAAGAATCACTCTCCAATACAATTCAAAGGCCAAAGATCTGAGCACGTTCCTGAACGCATTAACGCAATCAAATTTTAAAATGCATTAACGAATCCATAGTTTCTTTTAACTTTAAGCCCTCTAGGACTGTGGAAATCTGTAACAGTGAAATAGTTGTGGCACTGTTCCCGTCCACGTTAGCGAAGTCTCAGTAATAGCAAAACCCAAAAGAAGCAGTGCTTACACTAATCTACCATAACTGTTAAAAAGAGAAAGGGAAAACTAAAAATAATTGAGAGGCCAGAGAGAGAAAATACATTAGCCCAAGCAGAATAAATGTTCAACTAATATCAGTCTGCCAGGATGGGAAAAGCTCTAAACCTAAATCCACATAATTCTCTCAGATCTCATCTACAAATTCACATTAGTCATGAATACCAAATACACTGATTTAAAAAGAACATATGTAAGCTAAGTAGGCTAAAACAGAAAAAAATTACTCGAAAGATCATCTACTGGTATATGTTATAACATAGTTTCCAGACCAAACAACCAAACCAAACCAGGAAAAAAAGTGAAAACTGCATAAATTGTGTCTTGTGTACAACCTCTTAATTGCTAGCAGGCATTTTTTCACATGATTCTTTAGAGAACAGATGGTGTCCCTGTTATTTGTAAATTGGTTGCAGTATTGCAGAAATTAATATAACTCTGCAAGTTATTACCTTTTAAGTTTTACTCTTTTCTTGCATCAGATTTGTGCATTGTGACATCCACAGCCAGCCATATTCTGATTTTATTTATTTTTAACTGGATTTTTTGTTTTGTTTAGTTTTCAATTGGTTTGCTTTATTTTTCCTGTCCAAAGTAGGAAAAGCTTGTTCAAAGGAACAATGTCATGCCCAGACTGGTGAAATATAATAAAAGTGAGCTTCAGTTTAATCTTCATTCTTCTGGACTTTTTTTCCAGCAATAGTAAAAAATTCCGCTTCATGCTTATACTGAAAACAAAAAGGGAATATTTGTAGATGGGGTTTTTTTAAAATTTTTATTATTACATGGCCAGAATGACAGACTAGATTATGTTATTTAAAATGTAGGATAATGTTCAAAAGCATACTGGTACATACAAGAAACTAAAATGTCATTTCCTGGTAATCCAGAAAGCATTTTTGCCCATGTAGCTTTACTTTCTTCTTTCTTTTTTTTTCTTTTTTCTTTTTTCTTTTTCGCATATATACACTTTTTTTGTCCTCAACTTCTTCACTGAATAAATACAAGAAAAATATGACATTATGGTAGATTTCAATCTGAAATACGTAAATTTTTAAAAAATCAATGCCTCCCAATATCACTAAAAACAAGGTAACAAAAAAAGAACCTGTCTAGAAAAGGAGGTGTTTTTAAAAGCAATTACACTAGGTTGGTTTAAGAGTTTTGGTGGTGGCCAGTGGAATATCATTTCCAGTGTGGTAAGGGGACTTGGAGACCAAACACCATCTCCAGAAGCATGAACCAGCAGAAAGGGACTAGAAATAATGTGTATCGTTAGAAGCCATCACACTCTCCCTTTGGAAATAATACTGGTAAGCTTGAAAAGATTGACAAGGGTGATGTTTTTTGCAGTGAGAATCGTGATGTGCTTGCCTGATTAGTGAGAGAGCAAAAGGGCGACATTTCGTGTTCCAGAGAAATCCTGGTGAAAATATTTATTCTAGAAGAGAGACACCTAATTCAGCAGAAAGACATAAAGGGTCCTAATGACTGAAGGCTTCAATCTAATATATTAAGACTTCAAATGAGACATGATTTTAAAATGGTTAGAATAGAAGAGAAAAAGAGAAAAGCTTGCACAGGTGTTTGGCAGCATCTCCTTCATGCAAAGTATCTGGAGTTGTTTGCCTGTCTATGATGTAGCTAACTGGAGGTTATGGGCTTGATCTGGAGATGGAGATGTGTGTCTGCACACTGAGCTAACCCTGGTCTTCTGCCAGTTTCTCCCAGCATCCAGAACTTCCATTCCTGGACCTGCCCACCCTTTGTAGTTTGAAATCTTACTGGAGAATTTAGGGTAAGGGGAAGTCAAGGGCTGAAGTTAAAATTTGCTTTGTTTCAAGTACAGCATGAAGGCAAACTGTGCTGAAACTTGGTGACAGACACAAACTACCTGCTGAGAATGGTCCAGAACAGCTTTTTAACTGCAGCTGAGGGTGGCTGAGGCTGCCCTGCCACCAGTCTGGCTCTCCCAGACTGCTGAATGGGGCAGCAGCTCCCAGCTCACACAGCACCTGAGCAGGTGTTTGCTTGTGCAACCTCCTCCTTTCCTTCTTTGTTCTTTTGCCCATCCACACCAAAGCTGCACTTTTCCCTGAGAAGGTGATTTGTGTCACTTTTTATTCTCTTCAGCATCTTCAAATACTGTAAAAGAATACATATACTAATTGTTAGAGAATATGAATGAATGAATGAATGAATGAAGGACATCACTGTTATAATTTTAATTGCATTTTGATCAAGGCAGCGTCAAATGCTGTTTTGTTCCTTATTCACTTCATAAGGGATATTTTGCTGTTGTCTGTGTGCATGGCACTCAATTGTAACCATTGCTGAAGAAACATGCATGAAATGTGGAGGGAGGGATGGCTGGCTCTAGGGAGAGGAAAGCTTGGAAATTTGTGCATATGGCTTGAAAGCACACTGTCAATGCAACTCCTAAGGTGAATCTCTGCCTTAATAAGGAGCTAGGTTGGGGGGTTTTTCCTTCAGTGGAGTTTTTCCTTGTACCTTTCTAGCACTTACTGCAGGACACATTCCCCATCCTGGAATCATGAGAAGTGATGTCAAAAATTACTCTGGTCTATAACTCTTTGAAGTAATGGGAGGTAATTTTGAGTTATTTAGTTGTTTCCCATGTCAATAAAAGGAGTGGTGGGATAACTGCACCTAGATATTTCCAGGTACTGAAAATGCCAAGAAGTTCTGAGAATGAATGAAATGTGACAGTGACCCAAACCAGTTTGATCTTACATTCCACTCAAGTATGGCAACTGCCACTGCAATGATTCTGGGTGGTTGCCATCCTGAACCAAAGTACAGGAACTATTGTTTGAATGTGTAAATCACAACCAGCATATTCACTGTCTGTCACAGCAACATGCAGCCAAATTGGCCTTAAAATTATCATCTTCATGCGTGGGTTGGGAGGATCTCTGTAAAGCAGTTTGATGCTGTCCATCCTCTTGCTTTGCAGTGAACTGGGAGGGAATGCCATTCTCTGAAGTTGCTAATTCCTCACCAGCCATGAATGCAGAAATGGTTTTGGGTTAAAAAGCAGTGTCAAGGTGAAAATTTTCATTCTGGAGTCAGGGTAGAAGCAGTAGGGGAGGAGAGTCTCAAAGAGATCAGTAATTGAATTAATAAAAGTATAATAAGAGGAAAGAAGGATGCATCTTTGTTCTGATTGATTCTCACCACATCCGTTTCAATCACAGAAAAATGTAGTGTTGTGGTTTGTTCTGCAGATATTGTCAAGATCATTAATTTACCCCTTTTAACTTATTACAAGGCTTTCATGCAGTGGGTTGTTAATTTAAAAAAAAAAAGGCAAGACTCAGCCTCTTTTATTTGGACCACTCAGTTTGCATTTCAATCTTTTTCATGGATTTCTTGTTGAGTCCTTAGTTGCATGTCACTTACACCCACTGCATCTACCCTTTGGCATTATTTGAAATGAGAAAGTAGAACTGTCTCATTCAAATTTGGCAGACTTTTCTATCTAAAAATTCCCACACACCTTCTTTTGCAATCCAGTTATACAGGAGCAGAGAAACAATGCTTGCAAGAACAGAGGCAGCATTCATGAAAAAATGAAGCTAGGCACTGATTGCTGGAGATAGAGCCCACAACAAGCCACTTTAAGTTATATGGTTCTCACTGATTTAACTCCCGAAGGAGGAAAGAACTCACAATTAAACTGCATGAAAATTGGAGGTTCTGTGTCGTATGTGGTCTCAGAGTTATGTAGCAACATTTACCACCCTGCTGAGTTTTCACTTCCAAGCAGTTTAGCTGTACGTGTGTGTCTAGTTTATTGCTTACTTTATTTTTCCTTGCCTGTTTTGCTTTCCCCAACCTTATTCCCCAGGATGTTATTTCGGGTAGCGGGATGCAGGGTTTGGATGAATGACTCCACAGGGGTTCTCCTGCTCTGTATTCTGCAGGGGTTCTCCTTAAAGCCCCTTAAAGCCCGCTGGCAGCAAGCAGACACAGCTGACATGTAACCTCACGACAGCTTTCCTCCGGCGCTGCACAACACCCTCTGGAATATTGTTACTAATTCTTATTTGTTAAACCCTGACACTGTGCCAGACAGAAATACCAAGCCAGTTCGGGTTTCAGAGAGCTGTAGTCCAGAGAGACATAGAAGGGTAAATGCATGCAGAGACTGAAGAGGCAAAAGAAATTCATATGTAAGTGTGATGTGTGTGTTAAATGTGTAAAAACACTGTCAGTGTCCCCTGACCACAAAATCAAACTTCCAGACAGATTTATAGCAGGTGACTTGCAGTAGGTTTAGCAGCAGTGCATTGGTACCTGAATAAAGATGTTAATAATCCAGAGGAAAGATGCTGGATGACAAGGAGGTTAACAGCAATCAGACCACACTTTGATGAGCTGGCAAGTGCTCTCCTAATAAGTTCAAATCAACTGAACTACAACAGCACGGTTTTCATCTTGTTTAAATGGTGGTGACCTTCCTGTGTCTGCTGGCACTACTTTCATTTACATGACACCAAAAGCTGATGTCTTGGGCTTTTAAAAATCTTTAATTTTGAATTTTAATAAGCTGGCATTACCATATTTCCTTTCAGAAATTACTATGAATGTTGTTTATAAGTCTGCAAGATATATTTATTACTTCCCATGTGAAATTCTTACAGGTACCTATGTAATGAGCACTATTAATCCTTTATAAAAATAGAAGTGTTGCCACATTTTCTTTTAAATAATTTATCCTGTCCACTTGTCTACTCACTCTACATCGGCTCTGTTTATATGCTTCCTACTCCCATTATCAGGGAGTTTCTCATTGCCTTACAGAAATATGCTAAGTAGCTTGACAAATGTTTGTCATATGCAGTTCATTCTTTTCCTCCTTTCTCCAGGTGGGAGATTGTTTATCCAACAGCTTTGTACTTTTAGGAGAGTTTTGTAAATTATGTGCACACCATATATATGCTATAAAATACTGTGTTAACAAAATCAACAAGTGTCTATTGCACTTAGGAAAAAACAAGACAGTGAGGTTTTTAGCTCCCACAGAAGATTGTTCTGGTCTGCAAATTTTCTTCTGCACAGCTGAGCTTTATTCAGTTGTGATAAACTCTTTTTCTGTCTGCAGCTATAGCAGCCTTGTTATAGAAGGAGATCATTAGATTTCTTGGCTGAAAGAAATAGCACATGGAAGCTGAGATGGCACTTTAAAGTTTGTCACTGTAGAAGCAAAGATCACTATCATTCTTGGCTTAGAGTTCCTTGCCAGTTGATTGCTTCAATTGCTCCATCCTAGGCCAGCTGGCAAGAAACAAAGCTGGTTCATCATTTGGGAAGAAAAGAAGACATCAATACATGTGATTTTTTTATATATCCCTAATCATGGCAAATACCTAAACATTGTTCATTACTTCAAAATTCTTATTTAGGGGATTCTTATTTGTGTATCACTTCTATTTTCCTAATATTGAGAATATTTTTTTAATGTATATAAGATTTGTAGTTTTATGTCCCATTCTTCATGGGACATAAAAACATCTTTAGGAAAGCTGCAAAATTCCAATTCTATAGTATCAACATTTCTGCCTTTTTTCTCATGCTCTTGGTAAACTATAGTATGTTTTTTTCCCTCTGTGCTACAAGATGTGATGATTTTAATCATTATAGCATTTTTTTCCCCATGGTTGTTTATTATGAATGCGTTCCAGCCCCTGTGAAGTAAAAGAAAGAAAGAAATTCAGTTTACATTTAACAGGAGAATTTACACTAACTCATTTCTACACTGGAATTTTTTCAGTAATTTTTACATTTGTTTGAGATTTTACCTTTTAATCTGTAGGGCAGGGACCACAGTAAGTGTGTTATGCCTGATGCCAGTAGTTCATGCAGAATGAATAGACTGTGATGGATTGCTTCTTTTCAACAATTGAAGTAAACAGATGGAAATTTTTACCTTGAGACCTAATAAGAGATGATGAATGAGAACTTCTGTGGAAATGGAAGTAAGGTGTACTTTCCTAGGGCATAGCAAAGTGCTGAGAAATCCCTGGGAATATGATGAAAAACAGGCAAGCAGCTCCATGGAAATACACACTTTTCCAAATAGAGAAAGTGAGGCACTCAGCAAGGCATGACTTCATAGATTCATAGAATATCCTTAGTTGGAAGGGACCCACAGTGTCCATTGGTGTACAAAGTCATGATGACTGGGATACAAGAAATCTCTCTTTACTTCCATCTTTTCTCTTTTGCTCTCTTTGTAAGCCTGAAAAGAGAGCAGCTCTTTCAAATTTCTAACTTAATTTAGATAGAACGAAAAAGGCGGTGGCATTGTTAGGCTTACAGACTTTTTCTCTCCTTTGAGGAAATTATTATCTAAAATGCAGTTTCAGGCATTGAATTTCTGCTAGTTCCAAGCTGGGACACCATGACATTTTAATTTTAGGCTCTGATAACCAGCATCTTGCAGTTCTCAAAACCATTGAATATTTTGATAGATTTGGGGTCTGGCCCAGCTTTGACAAATTGTTCCCAATTATAATCTCACAACCACAAAACATGAAGGCCAACATGGTCAGGCTTGCTCCTTGCTGAGGCTGCCTGACCACCTTTTTTTGCTTGTCAGAACTGCTTCTTGTATCCCTGTGCTGGAAGCCTGTTAACAGAGGTTACAAGAATTTGCAGACATTCAATACTCTCACTACAAATGCTATTAAATTAAATTAAATAAACACTTGTTAATGAGAGCCAAAAGTAAAACACAGAGAAATACACCAAATTGCTTGGAATTATATAAAAAGCTTAGTGCATCCCTACAATGTCCCAGTATCGATGGAATTTACTCAGTTGAATCAATAGCCTGCAGTTTATGTTTACAAAAATGGCAATCTCCATTTAATGAATCAAATTGTCTTCATTTTACTCAGCAACAGTCACACACACTGTGCACAATGAAATTACTCCTTTAGAGTTGTCTCTGTCTTTTTTCTTTCCTTCTACTCCCACCACCTTTTCTTGTTTTCCTGTAAATTCGATGAAAGGAATTCTGACTCCTTGCAGCATATGCTTAGTAAGAACAGTGAGGCTCTCAGTCCCTCTTGGAAGGCACTGCAAACTGAAAAACAGAACTTTCACTTCTCCCCTTGGTATGTTTGATTGGCTGTGCTTTGCCCTAAAACACAGTAAAAAACACTGCTGATGGATAGACTGCATTCATTTGCACATATGACATTTGTAACAGCATTTTAAGCAGATGTATTCGGCATGAAGCTCCCTCAATTAATGTATCTGAAATCACCAGCTTTACTGCAGCATTCAGAAACGTGTATTCATTTAAAAAATGCAATAACTTGGTGATATAGCTCTAACTGCAAGAGTGGTTTAGGCATGTACACATGCCTGCCTCCTGAAAGTCAAACCTGTCCTGCATCTTTTCTCTGTGTTGTTGAATCCAAGGGTGCTGGATTTTTCTAAATCAGTGCAGTAGTACATCAGTGTTTTTAAAACAAATTTTAAGTCTGTAGAGTTAGTGAAAATGGGATGTGTCTGAACTGTTTTGCTGAATAAGAGGTAGATGGGAGAGGTGGCGGGAAGCAGCCTTGTGATTTAGCATCATCTGTACTCTCTCAGGATGCACAGCTGACTGTCTCAGCGCTGTGATGGATCTCTAGCGAAGCAGCTTTTGTATGGGTTCAACCACAGTAAAAAATCAAAAGAGACTGGGATGATCGATCAGGAGCCCAGGTAATGATTTCCTCGATCCTTCCAGTAATAAGAATATAATTGATAGGAATTGGCAGATCCATCAGGTCAGTGCATGGCTCTGAGGTTGGTGTAATCAAATAAATTTTGGGGATTTGACCATGGGATGATCTACTCCACACCTGGCATGTGATGGGAGGCACCAGTCTCAGAGGGGAAAAAGAGCTCTAGCACAGGGGCTAGCAGGGTTCGCTGGCAGAGCTTTAAACTGGCCTGGAAGGGGGAAAGGGACAAACCCAGGCTGGCCAGTGATGAGCCATGGGATGGTATGTCAAAACTTAAGAAGCACTAATGGGATCCCTCAATCTGCCTCAGGAGGTGTTGGCTACAGTGTACCACGCCTGAAACATCTCTAAGGTAATGCACCCAGCAGGAGGGACAAACAAGGGGAACTGGAGGCTTTGGCCCAGTGCCAGAGATTTGACATCATTGGCACAGTGAAACCTGGTGGGATGAGTCCTGTGACTGGAGTGTCCTGTTGGATGGTTAAAGGCTCTTCAGGAGGGACAGGCATGGCAGGAGAGGTGGGGGATGGCACTGTCTGTGGTAGAAAGGACAGAAGGTATGGAGCTCACAGCTGGCAATGACACAGTTGAGAGCCTCTGGATAAGAATCAATGCACAAACAAATAATGCAGATGTCATTGTGGGAGTCTGCTATAGACCTGGCCAGGACAGTGATGCTGACGAGTTATTCTTTGAGGAACCAAGGGACACTTCCAAATCAACTGCCCTTGTCCTTATGGGGGATTTCAACTTGCCAGAAATTACCTGGGAGCATCACACAGCTGGTACAGCTCAGGCCAGAAGATTCCTAAAAAGCCTGAATGACAACTTCATGGAACAGGTCCTAAGGGAGCCAATCCCCTGGGAAATGTTTTTGCAGGTGCTGGGGTCCATCAGTGCTGGTCACTTTTTAAACATCAGAAGCAGGCAATTCCCAAATGTCAGAAGTCAAGCAGGGAAGAGGAGGGGGGACCCTGATCTCTTCTCAGTGGTGGCCAGTAACAGGACTCAAGGGAATGGCCTGAAGTTGTGTCAGGGGAAGTTTAGGTTGGATATTAAAAGAATATTCTTCACCCAGAGGGTGGTTGGGCACTGGAACAGGCTCCCCAGGGAAGTGGTCACAGCGCCAAGCCTGACAAGAGTTCCCAAAGCATTTGGATAATGCTGTCGGGAGCATGGTATGATTGATTCTTGGGGCTGTCCTGTGCAGGACTAAGAGCTGGAGTCTATGATCCTTGTGGTTCACCTCCAACTCAGCACATTCTGTGAAAATAATACTGGATCTTGTGCTAGCTGAGTTTACAGAACCTTGATTTATGTGACATGCAGGTTAAAAGGGTTGATAGTAATAACATAATCTTGTTATCTGAACATCTCTGCACGTCTTCAAAGAATGTTTTAATCTTGTATTTACTTGCATGCTGGCTATAGACATATGTCACATGTTTGCTACAAAAACAAAGGAGAACCTGATTTCAGGTGTTAAAAGTGGTTTCATAAATTACTTTAAAAAAAAAAGAAAAGAAAAAGGTGGAGTTAATCTTCCAGAGCAGAGCCAATTTGTTATTTCACAACTTTCCACTTTGATAGTCAAGTAAGCTGCACTCTTGCTGAATAAATGATTTGTAGTCCTGTAAAAATAAGGAGACACCCTCATATGCCTGATTTTAAAATGAATGCAGCTCCAATACAGAGGATAATCCATTGAGTGAAATGCTATAGACAAGGGCTTGGCTTAACTGTGTGATTTGCTCTGTTCCTTTTTCGCTGTCTGATGTTTGCCAGATTATTGTAGTCAAAATCAGCAAGTCTATATAACTTGGGTGAATAAATTTATTTTTGGTATGAGTCTGACTTACTCTTTGGAAATCATTTTATGAACTGTAGTTGCCTGTGGAGCTGGGTTAGCCTTAGTCTAATTGGTGAATTATCTAGGATGTCCTTGTAACCAGCGGTTTGAGTCAGCCCACTCTAGAGGAGGTGTGTGAAATGCTCGAACAAGTGAACTTCTGGAGCTGCTGGCGTGTTGTCTTTCAATGTTGTAGGAGGTGAAGCCTCTAATCCACACTAAATTTGACTAGCAACTCTGAGTTGTGAAAGTTAAGTGAAGTAAATCCATTTGGTTTCATTCTTCTCTGTGGTCAGGACAGTAAATGGACGCTGTGAAAATAAAACGCTAGGAGCTGTTCAGTGTTTGTATCACTGGCTGAGACTGGTTTTGTCCCTCACACCGCTGTAAAGTCTGAACACCTGTATGTTTTAGTTTTCGACATGCAAATACTCACAGAATGTTGAGAAAATGGAGAAAAGGTGATTTCTTTGGGCTGGTTCAACTTTAACCAATTTTAATATAGTTCAGTGTGGCTGATTTTCAAAAACATAATTAAAAAGCATTTTCATTTTGGTGTTGTTTTTTATTCTATTTTGTGGTTTTAGGGGTTGTGTGTGTGCACATGTTTGGGGTTTTGGTGATTTTTTTTCTTTTTTCTTTCTTTTTTTTTTTTCCTGAGAAATGATAATAGTTCATCCAGACATATTTAGTGGCAGATATATGANGTAATTCAAAGATATCCTATAGGGAAATGCTAGATAACTGCCTCAGGCTGTATGTCATTCTCTGAAACCAGGGAATGTTTTGGGAGGCTGAATCAAAGAAAATCCAATAATTATATTTTTCTTCAAAATTTTAACTTTTTTTAATACGTACCTTCTGATTAATTTTATTGGTTTTGAGAGGAGTATTACAGCATACAGAATTTTTCCTTTATGATTGTCTGTCACTGAATTATGACATATATTTATCTTAAGTTTCAGGAACTTTCTTAAGTTGTCTTCAGAATTTTGTTCCATGCAGAAGGCTGGCAAAGTAGATCAGCTGTACAAGAGTGAAGTTTTCAGTACATATACTATTTAATATCTGATGCTTCATTTAAAATTTCATTGGTAATTCTCGCTTTAGGATGTATAAAATATTCCCATCACAATTACACATTACATCTAAATTGGAATATTTTCTATTGCTCATAGAATCCTAGAATGTCTTGGGTTGGAAGGGACATTAAAACTCATTTAATTCCACCTCCCCTGCAATGAGCAGGGACACCTTGCACTAGACCAGGTTGCTCAGAGCCCCATCCAGCCTGGCCTTGAACACTGCCAGGGACATCCACGACTTCTCTGAGCAACCTGTTCCAGTGCTTCACCACCCTCACAGTAAACAATTTCTTCCTAATACCCAATCTTAACCTACTCCCTTTCAGTTTAAAGCCATTACCCTCATCCTATCACTACATGACCTTGTAAACTTGCTTTTTAAGCCATGGCTTTATTTTTCTTTATGCTTTTATTTCTATCTTCTTTGAAAGGGTTGGATCCAGTAAAACACTGCCACTTCTAAGCCCAGTGATGCTGGCTGTGATTGTTGATGCTCAGAGTGTGACTGATGGTGCTTTGCACCAAGCAGAATCAGATCCCCTGCAGGTGTTAAATCTCCTCATGGACTATTTAATCTGCAAACAGAGCTGTTATCTTTCAGCAGGAGTTTTTTCTAGGTTTCATTTCTGAAAGCAACTGCAAGAACAGATAAGAAATTATATCAGAGTGAAATAAGAAATGGAAAAAGAAAGAAATAAGAATAAAAAATGGGATATGTTATAGAAGAGCAGATAAATATTTGAAAGAGAGCAGTTATAAAATATTAAAAATTACATTCTTATTCTTCTAAGTCTTACAATCACAGAAAATCTTTTACATTTCTGTTATTTTAATATATAAATTAATACATATGGGCCTTCAAATGAGCTGACAATCTTGCTTCTGCAGTCAGTGTGCAAGCATGTGAGATGTGGTTTTCATCTTGAAGAGCAATGCAAGCTAGACAATTAATCCATCAGAGAAGGTGGTATTTCAAAAATCAGTTTGTTCTGGTGTATTTTATTTTGTTTTATTTTAAAATGGAATGGCAATGAATATTTCCATGCGTGGGTTTCATTTTTTTTTAAAATTGTCAGGAGCCATAGTGTTATACCGTTGTTTTTTGAGTTGGAAAGATCAGAAACAAGAGGTTTAATATCAGATAATGTCTGATGGGAGATCAGTGTGGGTCTTTCACATCCTTGGTTGGTGCTTTCATTCTCGTCTTCTATTCAGTCTTGATCAAGAGCAAAGAGCCTACAACCTTGGAGCTAAATGCGAATTGCCTGCAGCTCCATTTCACTGGCCCGTGATACTAACATGTGACTTATGAGCATAAGACTAATCAAATCAGTTTTTCTTCTTTTCTTTTCTTTTCTTTTTTCTTTTCTTTTCTTTTCTTTTCTTTTCTTTTCTTTTCTTTTCTTTTCTTTTCTTTTCTTTTCTTTTCTTTTCTTTTCTTTTCTTTTCTTTTCT